>JACEVL010000554.1:0-542500 GCA_020284085.1 Aporrectodea caliginosa | reverse complement strand
GTGGGAATGCTCAATCCCTTTGTGGGTTGGACGCCTTCGTGGGGTGGGCGCCCACTTGAAATTCTATCTTCCGGTTGCCGCGAGAGCAAAAGCCCCATGATGAGGTTGGCGGTCGCGCGAAAGGCCGCCCCTACTGAGGGTAAAAAAAAATAAGACAAGGTAATGAAAGTTGATGTAAGGTAAGAACTGTAAGGCAAGGTGAAGTCATCACTGATTTATTGCAACGAACTGATTTTACAACAGGAGCATACATATCCACTGACTGACTCAGTGCATTATGATGATGGTGGCGACATGGAGTCATTGGATCAGATTAGATTAATAGAAAATGATTAGAAAATTCCTAAATATTCACTGAAAGCATTGTCTCTTTCAATTATACTCGCTGTTTTACTGGTGTGCTTATAGATGGTCATTACTTATGGCACAGTTGAATCCGGGAAATCCCGATGGACATTTCGCAGTTTCCAAAAGAACTGCATGTCCATGAGACTGGGTGGCACTTGTCGACAGTAACGGACGACGATGGTAGAATGGATGCATGGAAGAGGGATGGAGACTCCTCCCAAAACAGATGCGCCCCATGTAGACCCTTCCCCCCAAAGGCACGCTTTGTCTTGCGCTGAGATAGAGGTCAATGAGAGCAGTACCGACATGTTTTCAAGATCTTCGGTTGAAGCAGCTGCGGCCTTTGTCGCCGCATCGCTAACCCCAACCAATGCAAACTCAGCCAGAGCATATTTGGCGCTGATTGTGCATCTCTAACATGCAGTGCGTTGCTTGGCGTAGCCTACCAATGGTAAAATCCACATACAGGAAACATACGATGTAGCATTCTGTGAGCACTGCATGGATGGCATATAAGGCGCGCTTGTTAATAGAACGTTTCTCTTGTCAGCTGCAGTTTTATGCCGAGAGAATAGCTTAGCCAATTTGTCTTGTGATGAAGAAATAGCGAGACTCAGGGGTGGACTGGGCCGCCGGGACACCGGGAAGATTCCCGGTGGGCCGCCAGGACCGGTGATATAATAATTTAATCAATTTAGTACAGATGATACAGGTTTTTTACAAAAAATTGCGGCATCGGTTAACCGGTTTTTAGTTTCGGTTAACCGGTTTGTAAATTAACTGAAAAAGAGCAATGCATACTTACTTACCTACAGTGCTCCGTACAGCCAGCGGCCGCCATGTTAGATAAGAATTTACATCTTCCATTCTACTTCCGGCGTCTTCCACTGAGTTTGTTTTGATAAAATTTCTTTTAAATTTGTTAGTTAGTAATAAGTAATATTAATTAAATAAGATATGTTACGGTTATGAGTGATATAAATCCGAAACGTAAATGTAAAGGTGGTGCGGAGAAAGTAAGAGATAAGAAACTAAAGATTCTTGGTAAAGATGGAGCTAAATGCCGAAATCTAGTCGATTTATTTAAAACCTTCT
Organism: Aporrectodea caliginosa; assembly: GCA_020284085.1. Taxonomy (NCBI): domain Eukaryota; kingdom Metazoa; phylum Annelida; class Clitellata; order Crassiclitellata; family Lumbricidae; genus Aporrectodea; species Aporrectodea caliginosa. The sequence continues at coordinate 541,057 of JACEVL010000554.1, read as the reverse complement.
CCAAATGTTCGATGATTCAGTAGAGGACAGCGTCAGTGAAAGTGAAGATTCGCCACATGAACACTGGGACGACCAAGTTGTGGATAAAAGTGAGGAACTTCGAAAATGCAAATTTTGCAAAAAATGTCCTGTTTGCTGCTTTTCTGTACTACATAAATACAGTTTCTATGGGCAAGCATACAAGCATCTCTTTAGTGCATATAAACTTTTATTGACTCTGTCGTCTACCCAAGTAGCTTGTGAGAGATCTTTCTCTAAATTGAAATACATTAAGAATCGCTTGCGAAGCTCATTGTCATCTACACACCTTGAAGCTTTTATGCTTATGTCAACAGAAACCGATGTTTTAAGTGAACTGAATAATGACACAATTATAGATCATGTAGCCGAAATGGCACCCGGCTTAAAGAAGTTGCTAATACTATAAACAGCAATAATACCATCACAGTGAGTCCGAATAAATTGATTTATAACTTGAGTTGACGCATTCTTAATATTTTATATATAATTATAAATTATATATGCGATTTATCGTTTTTTGTTATTGCATAATGTAATTTGTAAAGTGACCCATGACTTTGGAGGTCACTGGCCCTCGGGTATGCATGAAAAAATGCACAAAGAAAATAAAAGTCATGAAGTTAGGGCCGCTTTTGTTTTTTTCCCGGGCCGCTTGAACTCCCCAGTCCACCCCTGGCGAGACTACGAATGAAAACAGACAGTTTGGTTCGTTTGCGATTCAAAGCCGCATTAATTGGCGTCTACCTACCGATCACATCTGCAAGTGAGAAGAATATCCGTGTCAACGAAGTCTAGACTCAGAACAGCATCTACTGATTTCAGACATTAGTTTCGCTTAGTCTGCTCTTAGAAGACGACAGAAACACAATCACATGAAAACACTGACTGCGTTTTTCTGCAGTGGATATTGCACTGAATCTGATGATGTTATTATCATGCGAACAAATATCTTTCGTCCATGTTCATTTGATGATCGACTTCGTCTGGTAAGTTTCTGAAATAGGCCTAATAGTTAACCAACCGTAAAATATGTACACGCAGTGGCGTAGTTTAGAATTCTGCAACGAGGTGTGGACTGGGTCACAGTTGAAACAGTACTCGAGGTGATCGATGTTGCAGTACACGTTTCAGCATTAAGCTATAAACTTAGTTATACATGTAAATGGTCACAAAACTCAGAGATGTGGTAACTCGAAAGTAAAAGCGAATTATTACATTGAGCTTACTACAATTCAGAAAATTGGCGGAGACGGCGGAGACGGCGGATTTTGTGATAGGCCTAGACATTTTTCAGACCCGGCCGGAAGGCGTTGTCCATATATATATATATATATATATATATATATATATATATATAGGCTAATTATTTATCAGGAGATTAGCCTTAGAAAAGAAACAGCACGCCCTAGGCTATATATATATATATATTATATATATATATATATATATATATATATATATATATATATATATATATATATATATATATAGGCTACGGTTGAGACATGCTCAGTGGCTGATCATCGCTTTACAATATACAAGCTACTGTTGATGTATCTAGACACTTACATAGCGCCTTTTCCTCAAAGCGCTGACTGACCCAAGCAGGCTAGTACTGTCTCGGTCAGTGGAAGCGCCAGGATTTCAGGTTTGGGAGGGCTAAAGCTCCAAGCCCTTCCCTTTTGTCCCCTCCTCCCTGTGATTTGCAGCGATTTTCCACTTTTTGGAGGGGCTGAGCCGCAGTAAGGGGGGCTAAGCCCCCTATTCCCCCTCTGGCGCCGCCACTGTATAGACTCTATGTGAAAATGCATCTTCAGCTGTATCGTGTAAAATAGTTGGCTAATTATTTATCAGGAGATTAGCCTTAGAAAAGAAACAGCACGCCCTAGGCTATATGACCCCGATGACCTTGAACTGATGGGGTAAAAGCATATCTCAATGGCTCATGTCTCAACAGGTGGCAGAATGCAGCGATCGTCGACCCAACAGTAATTCATCGAACATCGTTATCGTAGACTCGGAAATTTCTAAGGCGTTAATGCTTCTAAAAGCTAAGCGCATGCATCAGTTACATTATTCACGAGCAATAGAATTGCTACGGTGGGCTTGTTAAGTTCGAGAGAAATTGGAAGGCATTGGAGTGGATGATCAGGCGTAGCTTTCTTGACGGAAACGAAAACCTTAGTTTCTGTAGTGACTGATAGGAGAGCATTAGGCATATAATGATTAGTCAGCTATGAGATGGGTAGAGGAACCAAGGATTTACGGAATTCAGAAGACAGATCGTTTCAGAGTCGAGGTGCAGCGTAATGCATGGACTGATTAGAGTCTTAAAGAAACTAAGATGAGCAACAGTGGCGTAACGAAGAGGTGGAGCGCAAGGAGGCGCAAAATTAGCTTTCACTGGTAGCCTAAGTACTACGCGACAGAAATTGTATTATTAAACTCAATAATGCAATATATTAAATTGAAAAATAAGCAAAACTTTGTTTTAAATTTAAAATGTGGCAAAAATAGTGACAACCAAGAATCCTCTCTATTGGCGTGTCGGTTCAGAAAAAGAAAGAAAACGTTCTCGCACGTTTCGTCAAAAAATTACTTATTTTATGGCGTAACTGGCGTATTACCAAAAGCATTTTCTTCTCTGTGTAACGCACAAGTAATAATAATTTCATCGCTGGCAATACATGCCACGTTTCTAATACAAATCAATTTTGACAAAGCAATCGATGCGCTTGCATCTGCAAAAGCTAGAAAAATTAGCTTGTAGCCAGTAGCTTTAAACCTTTGAAGTTCATTAGCCTTCTTACTTTTAGGCTCTGAGAAGAAAATTATGACACTATGATAGTGTAACAGTGTTACAATAGCAAATATTTAAACAAGTAAAGGTTGCGGACAAATGTGTAGCTGTGGTGACCATATAATAAGTTCATGCTAACGCGCTCATCATAAATCGCCCCCCCCCCGCACTGGTCACTTGTATGACTGCCCTGGCTATGCCCTAGGCCTGTGGTTACAAAAATGTCTGGTGTCACCTGTTACCCACTAATGTGCCGTGGTGGTACAGTTGAGGACGGACTGGATCAGACGTTTCCTGAACTTTGGTAGGCCTTCGACGATGCCATTGCGGTAATAAATCTATTAAGTAATTAAGCGATGTACTAATGCGGTAATTGCACATAGGGGAGGGGGAGGGGTCAGTCGGTGCTCTATATATTTGTGGAACTTCGTGTGTTTCCATTCAAAATCCTCAACTGCCAATTTTTGACATTTCTGAATGACAGTGTGCGATATTCAAAACCAATTTAATGTCGCCTATCGATACAGCAGGTGGGGTGCATGTTTGAGCATACGCAGTGGCGTAACGACGGGTTTCAGCGCCCAGGGGCAAGGGTTGATGACTGTGCCCCTTTTTATTTTCTTGTTGACTTTTAATCGTTCTTATCATAGTACTGGGTACCACTGAAAGCTCATTTTGCGCCCCTCTGGTGCTGCGCCCGGGGGCGGCTGCCCCCTCTGCATATCTGGTCGATTCTGCATATCTGGTTGATTCCTTGTCCACAGATGTCGTCCGGCTTCAATTTTCACACCGGATATTAAATAATTATGATGCTTTAATTTCCACAGGCAATATTTCTACTCTGCGCAAACATAATCATTCGGTCGGTTTTTCCTCATAAAATATTATTATCTGCAAAGCAGTTATTATGCCAACAAGACACGGTAACTTCCTGCCCGCCTGTTAATTTTCCAGTAAGTAAGCCTTAATGTACGCGTAATGTAACAAAATATTTGTATAGCGTCTATCAAGTACCTCTTATAGTGTGTGTGTGTGTGTGTGTGTTTGTGTGTGTCGTTGCGTGTTTATATGTGTTTGTGTGTGTGGTTGTGTGTGTTTGTGTGTGTGTGTGTTTGTGTGTGTGGTTGTGTGTTTGTGTGTGTGGTTGTGTGTGTGTGTGTGTGTGTGTGTGTGTGTGTGTGTGTGTGTGTGTGTGTGTGTGTGTGTGTGTTGTGTGTTTGTGTGTGTGTGTGTTATGTGTGTGTGTGTGTGTGTGTGTGTGTGTGTGTGTGTGTGTGTGTGTGTGTGTGTGTGTGTGTGTGTGTGTGTGTGGTTGTGTGTGTGTGTGTGTGTGTGTGCGCGCCGCGCATTTGAATAAGCCTACGTAAGTTTGCACGTGTGGGCAATTTGTAGAGGATTGGGAACCTTAGACTAACCGCGAATGGAAGGCTTTTTGCTATTCATTTATTCATTTTCTCTTCTGCCCATGGGTCTTTCTGCCGCAAGGGTCATTCCTCATAAGTCTTTGGCCATGCTCGCCATCATCACATCCACAGCATAAGCCACTGCCACTGGATTCCGCAAATTTTCAGTTCCACCATTTACTGCCTCAGGCTCCTCTGCATATAGCCCAACAGACTTTATACTCCAAATTGAAGTCTCGTCTCTTCAAAATTTCCTCCACCAAATCACAATCCACCAAATCCTCCACCTCAGAAACCCGTCTTAGCATCTCGTCGTCTTCCACTCCCTCCGTGGTCGCTCTGGCAACCGGACTCCGATCTTCTCTTTTAACTTGTATGTACTGAGCTGCGGTTTGCCAGCCTGATTGGTTCCAATAAACGAAGATATATATATATATATATATATATATATATATATATATATATATATATATATATATATATATATATATATATATATATATATATATATGGATAACCCTCTGATATGACGCAGCGCTCGTGAATAATCTGGTGCCCTGCGTTTAACTTTAGAGCAGCGCTTTATAAATATGAAGTTTACGATTACGATTACAGCTCCTTTTGTTACTGCATACTTGCAAGTTGCAACCAAATATTGTGCTATGTGCCTAACTATGCATGTGTGTGGGGGGGGTCGTGTTAGTAGTTTATGTGTCCTAGTGCTACACATGACACGACGATAAAATAATTAATAAGATGTGAATAACACATTCAATATGAAAATATTACAACATAGATGAGCTTCATAGTGAAAGGACTATCAATGTACATAATAGGCCTACTACATAGCCTACATTAAACTATAGCTTTAAATAAGTAGGATATACATATTATACATGTATGTATGTATGTGGGCATTTCTGCGTCGTCTTAGCACATGTGGACGCAGGAATAGAGCTATACATCAGCGAATGTTGGCTTACCACCAGCAAAGGTCAGATCAGAAACAACAGCAGGCGAGAAGCGAAGTCCCTTTGCAATTAATTTAGGAGGAACATCGTAAATCCTCTTGCAGGATCTGGGGCGGGTTTTAGAGTCGTAGCCTCGTATGTAGACAAATTTGAAGAAAACGAAGAGCATGGAGGACGTAGAATAGCTAATTAAAGAAAGATGTGCATAAAATCATAGACAATTTTTTTTTTAAATTTTTCGCGTTCCACTTTGCGACACCTGGCGTACCACTAGTGGTATGCGTACCACCGTTTGATACCGCTGAGCCATATGGCAGCTCTAAAATTGTGCAGAAATTGTTTTGAGGATAGAGAAGGGAGGAAAAGCAACACCAACGATTTAATATCTTAGCCTCGGCTTATTATAAGGAAAGATGGACAGACAGACAGACTGAGCTCTCCTTCGCTGCCCTATCTATCCACCGACAGTGTACGACCCGTGTCATCATTTTTCTGCAGCAAAGTTCACTATAGCAGCTGCTAATGGAACACATATTCTTGAATTTGCTATCATTACGTCGCGTCTAGGGTCTGAGCCTTGCGACCTCTGCATCAATATTACAGCAAGCTAACCATTAAACCATCGCACACTCCAACGACTTATATGAACACCTGAAAATGGCTTCAGAATGTAAATCAAATCTATAATTCGATTGCAATAAACATCGCTCCGAGTAACTTGTAGGTGTAATAAAATATTGACAAGACATGTCACGAAATTTACACTGATATTATTCTTCTTGATTGAGTCCCAAAATGCAGGATCAAATCAGTTGATGATCATTCAAGCACCAAGGCAGTACCCCCAGATGGACAGTAACGTCATCTGTATGACGCTACGGCCATATAGTAATATATATTGTATTGTATTGTATTGTATCTAAAGATATAGCTCTCTCAGAATAACTATTCAGAAGCGCTCTCAGCACGAAAACCCCGGGGAAAAAGAAACGTCTTCAAAGAACGAGAGACCAAAGAGGAAAAACTAGTCATTAGTTTAGCCCTTAATGAGGGGAAGGTCATTCCAAGTAGAGGGACCAACCACTGCAAATGCCCGGCGTTGAGCCAAGGCAGTCCTAGTCCTAGGAACAAAAGATCTAGCCAATCAGCAGAGCGCAAGGAACAAGATGAGGTCGCAGATAACGGCTTTCGCATATATTCAGAAAGATACTTTGGGGCACTGCTTTGAGACTAGAAAGAGGATCTTATAATGGATGCGCGCAGTGATAGGAAGCCAGTGCAAGACATCAAGCATATATGTAGAGATATGCGAAAATTTAAGACAATTCATGTCCATCTACGGTATATATATATGTATATAATATAAACGTATATAAATATAAGCCCTATGTGTCCATACAGTGTAATCGATATCAGACATCAATACATGACAAGATATCGGTCTTTGTATATCATAGCTTTAGTCATGACCTGACGTCACTGTGACACGCTATACATAGGCTAATATCAGGTTTGTCAACATAATGACTCTTGCGTCATCAGTCTGCCGCCATCAAATGTTTTCTTCGTGAACGACGGTCCAACTTCCGGTTTCTTTGAGTCTACTTCCGGTTTTTCTCTTTGTTCAGAGTCCACGCCCGAATGAAATTCCATGAATCGATTCGATTGCGTGACTCTTGAGGCGAGGCATACAAATAGACATGCACAACACATACGTAGACATAGGTAGAGAAACACACTCAGACAGATCCAAACATAGGCCCTACATATGTAGCGTACAGCTAGAAAGAGTAAGGCAGGCAGACAATGAGACAGAAAGACAGTCAGACACGCAGGCAGCAATTTATTGATTAACAGCTGGCTTCTTAGCGGTGTGCCTTTAGCAGGACATCAGACCGGTTTTGAATGTAACTGACAAACAAACTGGTAGACCCACCTAGGCTATGCCAAATAATTATTATCTGAACTGGCTCATAATATGGACCATTGTATGCCTACACTTATGCACATAATGCATTTTATAAAACTGCACATACAGACGTATATATATATATACAAATGTACAAAAAATGTTCAGCTTACTTAGCGACCTCAGAACGCTAGAAGCGATAGATACGGGTTCTAACGTGTTTTAATGGAATGCTAAGTGGCAGTCCAAGATGGCGTCTTCTTCGGTTAAGTCTTCTCGTTTGTCCGACAGGCAAATCTTTTTTCTGTCTTGTCTTTGTCTGCTTGTGTGCCTGTCTGCCTGCGTGTGTGTGTGTGTGTAGGCCTATTCATCTTTCCTCCAACGGGTGCTATAAACAAGCCTGCATGCGAAAATATAAGCATTGCACATAATAGGCAACAGAATATTTTTACATAGTGAAGAAGCTAACTGTTCGACCTCGTAGGTTTATATATTGAAGCTTCTCTCGGTATAGCTTATCGTGAACATTCCACGCAACACATTTAATCGGCATCCATTTAGGACGAACTCCTTCGGCCTAAATTAGTCCTCTGCTCGCCAACAGCTTCTTATAGTTAGCGCCAGTAGAAATTCACGAAGTCAGGGAAGCCGTAAAATTTCCTTGATTTTGGGCAAATTCTGTGAAATTAATGCAACACGACGTTCGGAACTGAGATGCAATGATGGTCTACAATAATTGCAAGAACTAACTATGTGCCGAACGTTGACTCCGACACAGCATGATATCACACAGTCTCTGCTTTTTGGTCTATGTAATTAATATGATTAGATCTATCTTAGTGAATTGAAACGTGATTTGATGCACGAAGTTACCATTGAGATTTTGTGGCATTACAGCCTACATGTATTATCGACAGCGTCGTTTCTTGTTATTTGCGTTATTGTTTGGTCGGATTTTCGTAAATAAAAGCGTGATTACATGCCGTGAATTTGACATAATTTTCGCCCATTTTAACGGAATCCTACCGTGCCTTTTGAACTTGTTTGCGTGAATTTATACTGGCCCTATATAGCTTACTAAGATTTGCGCAATCTGATTTCAAGCAAAGTCTAGCTTAAAACTACACTGCTTGTTTTAAACTGGTGGGACCGACGTCATTGCAGCACGAGTGCCATAAAAAAATCAGATATCAATAAATCTTGGAAATGAGATGGCAGACTCATTTGCAAAGCGAAGTCTGAAATTACCAGAGATTAACTCTACAAACTATCTACAATTAAATGAAATAGATTCCTTAATTAAATATCAAATAATTAATAAATGGCAGTATGAATATGACAATGAATCTAGAGGGAAATTTAATTAATTGATTCAACCTCCTGTTTCCATATATGTCAAATATATGGACACACCAAGGAAACAGGAGGTTCAAATTGCTAGACTCAGGGTAGGACACGTTCCTTGTAAGGCATGGCTGGAAACGTCAGGAATGGAAGGAGATCCGGAAGCGATGTCGGCGGGCAAGGAGACAGTCGTAAATTTAGAGAGAGAATTAATAATAATAATAATAATAATAATAATAATAATAATAATAATAATAATAATAATAATAATAATAATAATAATAATAATAATAATAATAATAATAATAATAATAATAATAATAATAATAATAATAATAATAATTACGACTAGGTGCCGTTCCAGACGAATTTAAAAAAATAATAATAATAATAATAATAATAATTAATTACAACAATTTATATCTCGCCGTAACACGGCATTGCCGTTACAAGGGCGTCTTTCTGTCTATATCTGCAGAATTGCAGATATACGGTAGACAGAAACTCAAATGAACACCCAGACAGACACACAGACAGGAAAGCACGCAGGCAGGCAGAAGGAGGATTTGAATCGTTATCTCAGCAGACAATTCCGCCATCCATTTAGAAGCCATTTCCGGTCGCCAACGGAACTTCCGGTTCTGTTTTGTCGTCGGCGGAAGAAGACCAGATGCCTTGATTGCGTTTGACCGGTGACGACTGATCAGGGATAATGGTGGTCAGCGAGGCAGAAGGAAGAAAACTGGGAACGAAGGACGGAAAGAGGGAAATATTGGACGAATAGAGAATGGCATCCGGCGATGTTTAGCAGCGCTATACTGAAGTCAGGTTGATAATGATGTATTAAATGATAAAAAAAACAGGCTGAAGTAGGCTACTGTGCGTAGGCCTACAGGGGGCGGGCGTTATAGACCTAGATAGCTGCTACCACAAAGGTCCCTTCCGTTTAGAAATTTATTCAGACGAATGGATTAACCTTGGTCAAGAATTAACGCCAGAACAGCCGCGTATCATATAATGCACAGTATGAGCCTCTGTGTTTATGTACATATATATGTACTTGCGTAGGCTATGAATGTATGCATGCTTGTGAGTATGCGCGTGTGTCTGTATCTATTTGTATGTATGAATGTATGTACGCATGTGTGTATGTATGTATGTATGCATCTATGTAGTATGTACACCTGTGTGTGTGTGTAACTGTATGTAGGCGTGCATGTATGAATCAATCAATCAATTTATTTCCTGTAGCCAGCATATCACAATTATGGCAGTACATGTAGTAACTTACATTGATAGTGGTTACCAAGGGAGACACAAAAGGGATATACAATGTATGTATATATATTAGGGTGGTGCTTAAAACATGGAAAAAATAAATCGCTTCCTTTTTGTGATCCTACCCTCCAGAACTATTCCAACTGGTCTCAAATTATTACAGAAAAAATTTGAACTTGAAATATTAATATTTAGATTTTAGAGGTAGCTCAATGACCTAAAAGTTTATCAAAAGAGCGATTTATTACAGATGAAAACATACAAGACACAAGAGCTATTTTGATAAATCAGACATGTTTCACTTTTTTGACAATTACAGACAAATTAAATAGTCATGTAGACTCTACATTCAAAAACTTGATGGGTTACAATCCAAAAATGCAATGAAAATTTTTTTAAACGTCACAAAATTAGAAATGTTCAGTACAACGTTCAATGCAACTTTCTCAGTTTATTTTGGTAGAGGCAGAGAGTGTCTCTTTCTTGGTGTCTGGATAAGCCTGACGGTGCTGTTGAACAACTTGCAGCAAATACTGAAGCTGTAATTCATCATCAGTCATTAGGCCACTGAATTCCTGGATGAGTGCCATGCTGCGTTCTGCATGGTCGTTAACAACTTTAATGGCATGTACTGATTCTGCAACCTTCTGGTAGTCCTCTTTATCTTTCCACAGGTCAGGATCTACAGTGAGAAATATAATCTGGAAGTTCCATTAATTCAAACAGAGTCCGTGACTTCGCAGATATAAAGTCCTCAAGATTTTTTCAGTGAATGTGTCCAGGTCAACACTGATTCGTTTATTGTGAGACTGTTCAGTTTCATCATCATTTTGCATCGCTGTAATCATTAGCCTCTTTGTAGCAGAACTTATATGGTTGTCGAAGAAAGCTAAAGCAACCAATTCTGGCGACAAATACCACAAGTGTTTTGAAAATTTGAGAGATGCTGCCTTGGATATTGTCGTGTTGATTGCGGAGTATTCAAGAAGTGATTTCAGAAGATGAAGGTCATTGTAAGGAGCACTGGCTGCCAATGGAGCTGAAATCCAGGCTTTCAAGTACACACGTGCAGCAAAGACACAAACACCATGCAGTCGCTTCTCTTCTTTTGTGTTAAGCGGAACTGGCCCCTAAACATCCACACCTTCAAAGAGTAAACTACCTTTGAGAGCCAGCGTGCATGATGCATGGCTCCAGGTGCCATAAATCGGACCCCTCTCTGTGGGATGGAACCAATAAAGATAATAACAAGTTCAGTGAAATCTCTGTAGTCATCTCTTGGCTGACTGTTTTCAAGATAGCTGTTTGCAAACTCAACAACACCATGTTTAATGTCTTGCAGTGATCTTGATACTGTGTTATTTGTCAATCCTGTTTCATATTTCTGTTGATCAATGAACTGCCAATGACCTTGAAATCGCTTAAAGAGTGGAACTTCCGGTGATGATGTGGATCCCATACAGACTTTAAACACTGCACCAATGATCAGTTCCATTACATGATGCCTGCATGTTAGTGACAGCAGCTCCTTACCTAGCTTCTGTTCTAGGAGGACGCAGGCACCAGCAATCCGGCCAGTGTTGGAGCTTGTATCAAAGACATTGCTCGAACTCTATCATCTATGCCCCATTCCTCCAGAGCCACGTAGACAGCTGCAGCTTGATCTTCACCTGTTCCCCTTGCTAGCTTTGCCAGAGTAAGAAGGCTGTAATCTCCATTGCCAGAAACAATTACTGGAAGTCGAGCAACTTTTTCTTTACTTGTAAGCAAAATAATGATCACGAGTCATGACAGTAATTAATTTTTGTGGGAATGTCATGTAACTAATGTGTGATTATTTTATTGGTTTATTTATTTAGGTGACCAACTACAGTTTTACAAACTGCTGTACTCAATGGATACATTGTAGTTCAAGCATGTGCATGATTGCCATATGCTGAATTGCTGATTCTTACTATTTGGAACCTGTGAAACTTCAGTGACATTGAGCTACCAGTAAATATTCACCAATGGAGTAGATATTTGGCCTGAATTTTTTCTTTATATATATGAACATAAATAGAGGGTAGGAGGCTCACATTTACAAAATGTGAAAATAAGCTTCACCCTAATATATATATTCATGCATATAATATGTAAAATGCATAAATGTATCCATGCGTACACGGCAGGTCATGTGTCCGTGAAAGAGGATCTTGGTCTTTCTTTGCCGCAGGCGTTTGAAAACCATTCTTTTCGATCGTGGTTTGGTGTTGTCAGGTCGGAAGCGCCTGTGAGTAGCCTCTCTTGAAGCGTAGCTATAAAAATGTACAATTATGATTATGACAATTACTATAATTGATCAAAGACAGATAGAGTAGGCCTATGCGCATACCAAGGCATTGATATTTTAGTTCTTTGATTAATTTTACTTCTAGTTCTTATTCACTTCTGCTGAAGCGATTTTACTTTTCCTTCTACTTCTAGTTCTCAATTAATTTTACTTCTAGTTCTTATTCACTTCTTGTGAAGCAATTTTACTTCTCCTTCTACTTCTAGTTCTCAAATAATTTTACTTCTACTTCTTGTTCTCAAATAATTTTTACTTCTAGTTCAGGTTAACACATAATTTTACTTATTCGTGCACTTATCAAGATTAGAGACATGAACAAAACCCCTAAACTATTTCCCTCATGCACAGAGAATATTATGAAGAAGAAAAAGAGGAGGAGAAAGAAGAGCAGTCCCTTAAGCTAACCCTTAAGCAGCGATTGTATGAAGCGTTATAGCGACTTCATTTTCTTAGCCTCAGCAAATGAGGGCGGTGAGTCAGTCCTCTCCCTCGCCATCTCATCTTCCAACCAAAGTACCAACAGTGTACGGTCTGTGCACTCATTAGAGCTGAGTTGGCCAGGAATGCAGAACTGTGGCGAAAGTAGGCTGGAGTTCATGAGATTAGCTACGAGATTCACATTATGCGCAGAGGTATACGTCAAAACGGTCAAATCCAAATAAGGAACATGCATTTTAAACACATTTCTGTACGGCGGTACTGTGAAGAATTCCCTATTTTATGACCTGATAAACGGGTTCTAATCCCTCATGGGTCGAGTGAAGGCATGGGTTTCGTTGCCAAGAGACCGATGGCATCCGCGTCCCACGAACAAGGGGGGACTCCTGGCTAGTGAGCCCAGATTCAAGCCGATCAGAGAGTTCATGTCCCTGCCATGCATAACTATCCCGTGGATCAATACGGAAGCATCCCGGCTGGAATGGGAGAACATTTGATAACACTAGGTATTAAATTACTAAGAGCTAAATAAAGGTCACACAAAGAATATCACTAAGGGCACAAGAAGCCTTCCTGCCAATTCAAACAACTCTGAGGCCGATTTGACCTCAGGTCAAACAAAGTGGACCGTTTCCTTGAACTTGGCCCTCTCTGCCGTCCAAATACCAATATCACCTTAGATATTACTACAGAAAATCTTCTAGCCTAGTATATATTTAATCCTTGATCTAGGCCCTGACCAGACATTTCTCTTGCTTTCTCTCTCGGACGGCAGTTCTACGCTCTTCTCTACAACAAAGACGACCACTCTCCTTCACAGCCAGCCACGGCAAGAAGGATTCTCCCTTGTCCGTGGCCTACCTTTCTTGAGTCACATGTGCCTGATCCTTGGCTCTTCCCACTGGCCAATCACATCATACCTCACTCCTCTGGTCAGCCAGCCTGCTGGCCTATGGCTGGCTCCTCAGAGGGCCGGTGACAACCCCTCAGCCCTGCACAATAGCTGCATTTACCCGGCATTTGCATATTCTTAGCCCCTAAGTCCTAAGGCCGGTTTAAACCAGTTTAAAGCTATATGACCCCCACACCCAGGAATACAGGTATAATGTCTTTCTACTGTTCTGTGAGGGCCCTACTTCATCACAGTAATAAAACATGGCACCTAAAAATTAAAAGTCTCTTAATTTTCGTTCTTAAAATAATTATGCTTCTTATTCTTATTCACTTCTGAAGGTCTTGATTTCACTTCTTATTCTATTCTCGTTCTTAAAATAATTTTTATTCTACTTCTACTTCTGCTGAACGAAAATCAAATAATTATTATTCTTATTCTACTTCTTATTCACGAAAATATCACTGTACCAAGGATATGGCTTACAAGGAATCACATGAGTTTTATTTAAGCCAGTGTCGCTTGAGTGATGACATGGCGTCAGTGATTTAACTTCTTCAGTGATTTAAGTCTTTCCTTGCTATCCGGTCTCTTGTGGCAGAGACGGGAGACGGTCTTTTGGATTGGAGAAGACCCGCCATCTTATCCGGAGCTGGACATCAGTTCAAGTTTACAACTACATTACCATTTACCGGGCCTGGGATATTCTGAAGATCTTTCGAATTCTGTAATTCTGTTGTTGTTATTGCACATTTACGTAGCTCATTTAGGGGAACTCATCAGACGCCTAGCTGACCTGACAAACCGAAACCATGCAGGAGCTGAGAAAGTGTTTTGCTGAGTGGCTGACAAGCCTTCTTCTGGTCGTTCCTTCGCTTACTCGTCTAACCCTCGCCCTCCTCTGTTGACAGCGTCGTCGTCTAATAATAAGAGCGTCCGTCGTTTTAACCCTCATCCGAACAAGGGGGTCTGGCCAGACCCCCTGCCAGTATTTGTTGCATAACTTTTTAAATATTATATTTTCTCAAATCGGTTACATGACTTTGTTGCTATATTGTCGAGCAACAATGAGCACATCTAAACGACCAAAAAGACTGAGTGCTTAGGAAGCCCTGAAGATAATACTGGCTGAGTATGTCAAACGTAAGACTAAGCTTAATAAGATGTCTGCTTCTTCAATGTAATGTCGTTGACATTTCGGCACTCAATGTAATGGTCATCTGTATATTGAACAACTCAGAATGGGAGATGAATAAGCGCTTCAGATGGCCCTTGTTTTTGAACCAGCTTGCTAGATCTCTCACAGTGCCATGGATCACTCACTACCAGAGCAAGCCACAGTCAGGAGCAATGCGGTGTGCAATCTTGGCCGCCAGATTTAAGATTGTTGCTCAACAGAAGCAGGAAGAGAAGGGTACAAAACGACGATGCTACCTGTGTGGCAAGAAGGACAGATAAATACAGGACAGATGCCGCACATGCTACAAACCAGTGTCTGTTTCACTGTTCGTCTGCTGCACAGTACACATGCGATCGAAGCAAACAAGAGCAAGACTAACTGGCTTACAATTACAGTATATTCATTGTTTTGTGAGAGATATTTTCTAGCAAAGTCATGTAACATTTGAACATAACACCCACCAATCAGTACTTATTCTACTAGACTAATGGTTCCTTTATTTTTTGTTATTTTATAGATAGATTATCAATGAGTCGATCAAACGTTTACGACAGACTGTCACAAAATAATATAACCAAACATTTAGTTTCAAATTCATGATAAAGATGATTTATGTTGCTTGGAGAGACTGATATATTGTTATTTTCTGTTATTCTTATAACATGTTACAAAACTGGCATATAAAATACACTGTTACCTATGAAGAACCCATATAAAAAAGGGGGGTCTGACCAGACCCCCCGTTGTTCAAATTAAGTTGCATTTTTCCTTGTTCGGATGAGGGTTAAGAATTTGGTGGAGCAGGCGTTGATGGATCCAGAGAACGAAGTAAACAATGCCCTACTTCGCCCGTGACAATCTAGATTTCTGACGCCGTTTCTTCGTCAAAATGTTTACTATAATTATACGCCATAATTTGCACACTTTCCACTTGTCATTAGCTTTCCTTCCGACAGACCTCACGCGCTCAACAAACCTGAGCTTACATTCGTCTTCTTAGAAATCGTCGGGTCAGAAGTGCAGAAGCAGGCCAACAAACATTCCAGTGCGTGCATGGCAACTAAGCTTTCTGTATACCGAAGCCTTGCCTCCTGTTGCTTTGCTGATGGCAAGCTTCTTTCAGACCATTTTCTACTCAAGTGACGGCTCATTTCATGCTTTTATGACTTGGTCCCATTAGTGACCGACTCACCTATTCAAAGGCACATAATTAAATAGCCAACTAATTAAAAATATTGGCCATGTTAAAGATCTGCGTTTAGAGAGGCAGGGCAGATGAATAATTAACCAACTAATCAACAGAACGATCATGCTAAAATTCTGCGTATAGAGGCAAGTATGCAGGTGCGAAGGGAAAGTGTCTTCCGTCAGGGCGATTCGTTGAACAATAAGGCTGTGAAGAAATGCATTCGGAACTTCCGAAGAAGAGCACCACGAATGGCTGAGTAAATCCACAAGCACGATTCGTTGAATAAGAAATAAGAAGTGGCTCATTTTCTCTTCAATGTTTAACTAGAATTTGCTAACGAAGACACACTAATATTTAAGTTCAGCATTAATAGTGTATAAATAGTCTATGTAATTATACAGAATCCTCTCATTAACTGCATAAAGATACCAAAATGTTCCGCAAAGACACTGAAAGGCCTGGGGCGTCATTTATATGAAGTCTAACGAAAAATTCTGCCAAGGCGTCGCATGTTTAACAATTTGAATCAACTAGGACGATTTCTTAAGACTTTTCGAGAGAAAGAAAGATGCGGTGATCATGATCAAGTCTACAACGCTTAAAATTGATTTGTCAGACCGACGGAGTTTCGCCTGCGGCAACAACTTCTCTCTGATGTCATTTGGACGGATGGCGTCATTCAGTGACATATAACGTTAGGCTGTGGTACAATAATGAGAAAGTCGCCTTAGGGGATTTTTTCCTATCTACGTCAACAGTCTTTGACGCCATTAGACGTCGTTTAATCAGCGGAATCCATTCGAAAAGAAGAAGACGCTGTCAATAATTCTGACTTTTCAGATGAGGTGAAATATTAATTATAGAGATATTGAGACAACTCTGTTAGGACATCGTCTAAGTCCGCGTTAAAGCAGTTGCTTAGCCATAATAAATTTCTATTTTGATAATTAAACATGTTTCAAATCACATTTATTGTCACTGTAATAAGTAAACCCATTTAATGTGGCGATACACTCTGATGCTGTACCGTATTAAAGAAGAAAGTAATGTTTTAAATAGGAGGCGTTGGAAAGCTGCATTAATTAGCATAAAATAAACTTGAAAATATTCATTGCTACATATTATTATAATATTCTGAACAACTTTATTATTGGTTAGAGGACGAAAATTTCCAAGTGAAAAATGATAATTAGGCCTATTAAAAAACACTTAAAACTGTGTAGTAGAACAAAGCAAAATGGAGAGAGTAGAATTATAACAATCACAAATTCATTCCACAAATGAAAAGCTCTGGTAGAATCATTAGAATTAAAATGTTTCATAACAATTATTCCAAAAATTTACAGACTGTATGCTTCTTTATTATCCCATGGCAAAGCAAAATGCTCCTTCATGGACCTTCTCTCCTATCTTCTTTTCTCACCTTAAAACTGTTCTTTTTGGCCGTGCTGGAGTCGGGAGCGCCTCTGACGAGTTTTCTTGAAGGGGCGATATACAAATGTTCGATTTGAATGAACGAATGAATGAATGAACAAATAAATAGGCCTAATAATAAATAGCTGGGGCGCGGTGGCGTAGGGGTGTGTTCGGTGCCTTGCAGCCGGAGGGGTTGCAAGTTTCGAATCCACCTCAAGCCGCCGCGTAGGGACCCTGGGCAAGTCCTTCACTCGCAATTGCTCATGCGCTTCGGCGTGAAACTCCGATTCAGTGTCCGCGCTGTAATCGGGAGCTCCTCTGAGTAGAAATCTTGAAGGGGCGCTATAACAGGTGCTCATACATACATACATACATACATACATACATACATACATAAATAGGGAGTGCATGAATCTCTTCATCCTGTGGAATGGATTCAGATCAAGCTCTGCTTCGTCTATCCAATGCGCACTCTCTACGTTTTCTTCGTTCGCGATTACCACCATCAGTTCACCTTGTCGACGTGAAGCGACTCTCTGTGGCCAGATGCATTTGGGTGCAATAATTGATTCCTGCTTGTGTGTTACAGAGTGGTCGCGTAGCATGACTAACGACGTGAGGTAGCCTATGTGTGACATTTCTTGCAAGTCCTATCGCTAAGTGCAAAGCTATTGACATCTAATGATTAAAGAGAAATTTATTTAATATTGTTCTGAATAAAATCTGACGGTGAGCATTAATACAAATATTTAAATAATCAGAAAATTATTAATAATGGTGCCCGTATAACAATGAAAATTTAATACTAAAAATTAGTGTTGTTATTGTTAAAATTAAATTGTTGCTAAATTGTTAAATGTAATGACATAGACCTGATCTGGCGTCACATTTCTCAAGCCCCCACCCATGTCACAAATTTCCGACCCACAAACTTTCCTTCAGGTTCGTGACACCATTTTTGGACGGCCAATATAATTATTCTTCCGGCTGTGTCCAATACTCTAATAAATTTCCTTCCGTGTCAAAATATTTTCCTAATCATCCGTCTATGACAAAATTTGGCAGATTTTTGTCCCGTGTCAAATGTCAATACTCGACTGGTTCCATAGAAACGTGGCTAGAGACTAGCAACCGCACGAGCTGCAGTGCCTAAGGCTTTGCAATCAAAAGGACTTCTGCTAAAGTCTATGCTAACATTTAGCGCAAACAAACATACATTTTTTTTCACTGTCGTGTGCGTGTATGCATGTACTGTGCATATACAGTTGTGGCCAATTCATTGGAAACTTCTACAAGATAAGACTTTTTCTGTGGTAAAATTATCTTAACTGAGCAAATTGAGCTTGTACTTCATTATAAAACTAAAGTAAGATAGTTAGCATACAAAACAGTACCACAAATTCATTATAGAACTAAAGTAAGATAGTTAGCATACAAAACAGTACCACAAATTGAAGTGCAACAGATATTTTGAGATATTACAGTGTAATAGCGGAAAGTCGATCAAATGTCACCGCTAGTACTTCGTAGCATATCCCTTGGCTGCAATAACAGCCATGATGCGTTTTGGCATCGACTGAACGAGGTTTTCCAGTTCCTGTGTCGTTATAACATGATGCCAGCACGCGATTACGGCTTCGATCAGTTGCTGCTTATTGCTCGGACGTCTTTGCGAAACGAGAATCTTCAAACGAGCCCACAAGTTTTCAATGGGATTCAGATCAGGGCTGTTTCCTGGCCACGAAAGCAGCTTCACGTTGTTATCCTTGAACCATGCTTGACAAACTTTAGCTGTGTGGCACGGTGCACCGTCCTGTTGAAAGATGAAGTCGATGTTCTGACCGAAGATGTCTACTGCGGACTGCTTTACCTTCATCTTCAGAATTTCATCAATGTAAATTTTCGCATTGACGTTGCCCTTAATTACCTGCATTCTTCCAACCCCTTTGGCCGCCATACATGCCCATATCATAACCGACACAGGATGTTTCATGGTGGGAAGCATGCACTCGGGCAGGAACGCCTCTCCGGAGCGACGTCGTACGTAGCGAATTCCGTCGCTGCTGAACAGTGAAATCCGGGTCTCGTCACTAAAAATGACTTTCCCCCAATCCTCAACGGTCCAATTCGCATGCTCCTTGCACCACGAGACCCTCTTCTTGCGCTGAATGTCATTGAGAAAAGGTTTCTTTCTAGGGATCCGTGCCTTAAGTCCGGCAGCACAGAGTCGTCGACGAACTGTTCTGGGGCTGACTGATACCCCAACCTCGGACATATCGGATGCGATATCCTTCGACGACAGTCGACGATTCTTGACAGCTGACCCTAACCCTAACCCTAACCCTAACCCTAACCCTAACCCTAACCCCACAGGAAGAATGTACAAATACAGAAATAAACGCATTTTTTACCTGTTCAGGAATCAATAATTAATTACTGAGAAATGAGTTAATATTTCTTTGTTTACGGCTTTTTCGTAATAAAATACAGCCGGATGTTCATTGAATATGTGTAGGAGTGTTTCTAAAACTTATTTGGATTTTACATTGTATAATTTTATAGCGCCATAGCCCTAATAACAGTCAGCCATAGAACTAAAAACCGTCAAACATGGAAGTTTCCATTCAATTGGCCACTAGTGTATATACATATATTTTATATATATATATCATGTGTATATATATGTGTGTATATAGCCTATATATATAAATATATCCAAAATTGCGGTGTTTCAAACAGTAGCCCCACAAATCCTGCTCTGCTCCACCTTGCCTGATATATGATCGTAATTTATTGTAACATCAGGCAACGCTTCAGAGACTCTTTAGGAAAACCCGGAGCAAAACAACATAAAACCACCGTAAAGTGCAATTCTTTTCGGGAAATCTAGCGCAGAGACAGAGATACGACGTTTCTGCTGTCGGGCGTAATCCCAGAATGGCAATCCCTCAGGTGAAATTAAAGCTACGACGCTAGAACCGAGAGATCGAGAAAGATTCAAATCAGATCACGGTATATGGCGAAGGAAAGCATTAAGATGTATGGTTCTGGCTCATAAGACGGATAACAACCCCTATGCACAAGTTTTATGTCAGATAACTGAAACACACCAGCTGTATGTATGTATGTATGTATGTATGTATATATGTATATATGTATGTATGTCTGTATGTCTGTATGTATGTATGTATGTATGTATGTATGTATGTATGTATGTATGTATGTATGTATTTATGTATGTATGTATGTATGTATGTAAATATGTATGTATGTATGTATGTATGTATGTATGTATGTATGTATGTATGTATGTATGTATGTATGTATGTATGTATGTCTGTATGTATGTTTGTATGTATGTATGTATGTATGTATGTATGTATGTATCAATCAATCAATCAATCAATCAATATATTTTATTGCAACCGGTAACAACAACTCAAAAGAATACATTTATGACAATCACTAACAACGTAACAACGTTATTGTAATAAGAACGGTAATGTCACATACAGTTAAATTGCGAGCGACTAAAAAGAGGAGTAGCTAACGGGAGCAATGGGTGGCTCCTAAGGGATTGATATCCCGCTAGTTGGAGACACCCAAGTACGTCCAATAACATAGGTTCAGTAGATGGCATAGACAGAAGGAAACAAGGCAGTAAATTAGGTAGCTTAACTAAACTTATCTAATATGTATGTAACTAAATAGCTCGAGGATCAGTGCGTCGTGCAAACAGGCGTCGGTTGAATTGTACACATATTTAATACATGATATAGTTTTTCATAATTACAATTGTTATTCCTCTACGAGAAAACAACGTAGCCTTTTTTGAATTCATGTCGAGTCTTTGATAATCGAATTTCTAATGGAATGGAGCTCCAGAGTAATGGTCCGGTAGCTCTAATGCTAAATTCTCTTGTGTTAGTATGTATGTATGTACTGTATGTATGTATGTATGTATGTATGTATGTATGTATGTATGTATGTATGTATGTATGTATGTATGTATGTATGTATGTATGTATGTATGTATACATGTATGTAAATATGCATGTATATAATTTATGCAAGTTGCATGCATGCATGGATGTATGTATGTATGTGTAGCGGTCGAAGTAATAGGATGAAGAATGTGGTGGTTTCTACATAATTATAGTATAGTAGCCGCTTGTGTAACGTAGTTAGACGCGATTCGTTAACGGCGCTGACCACGACCGCGAACGGTCTTATGATCGCTCGTGCCGCAGTAGAACCCAGAGAGACCGTTGACGCCTGAAGACGCCCGGCAAAGGTTAACGTCGTTTACTGCAGAGTCACAAGACAGTATACACCAATGTTGACGACGAACTCTGGTCCACTCGACAGTTCTTAGCGTATCTTACTCTACCTATTAAGATCAGCGACTATTATAACAGAATGTAGTCAGACGGTTCGGCTTAGCTGGACATTAGGAGCAACGTGTAAGGCTACACTTTAATCAAATGACCACAAAGGGTGCGTAGCACTTAACTAATTAGGCGACTAGCATGATAGAGCTTTTAGTCGAGACCTGTGGCCCTCTTAGTACAAAATTGAGCGAGATCAGACCTTTAGGACTGGAGTCGACTGTATTACGAACACATGTCTGGAATTTTCTTAATGTATCCAGTCTATAGGATACACTAATATAATTATGTTGCACCGCCTACATACTAGCATATGCAAAACTTCAGCATTAGAAACATACAAAATACTATAAAAGTAATATAAGTACTGAAACATATGTGTCACTGCAATAAAACAAAGCTACTTGATTATTTGGCGATAAAGGCTCATAAGTGGGATCGGTACCATCACAATCCAACAACGTTTGTCAAATATAATATATAGGCCTATACTGCAACGACTGAAATAATGACAAATGACGTTAGTTGAGAAAGAAAGAAACTAGTCTATATTTTGCAAAAGGCAATCAATGATGGCAAATAAAATAGTGCAATTATTATACTGTGAGAAAAAACGAATGTTGCTGAAGTTCAGTTAATACAGTTGGCACAGACAGAGACAGTGGTTTTGGTGGTGTTAACGGCGGTATAGCAAGTCTTGGTAGCCTACATACCCACAGGCCTAAACCAGACAGGGACACTCGTGCAGAAACTAAGTCCAACTAGTTGTCACATGAGGAGGGACAATTAGCTGATGGTCAGCGCATGCTAAGGCCAAACTCGCGAATAAGTTTGTACCCGGTATCGTATTTATAGTTCATATACAAATTCCAATCGTTGCTTGCAACCTAACGTGGAGAGGAGTGGAATGTCAAATCTACATCCGTTCAAACAAATTGATGCTCCTGCATCAAAATGATGCTAAAAATGCAAGGTAAAACCATCAAACAGAAACCATCAAACAGAAAAACAAGAACACAATAATGCTATGAATTGTCAACTTGAAAGGATCCGCAATATCATACAATATCCGAGTAGATAGGCTTTTATATCCGTGGGCTCTCGGTATGCGCTGAGTAGGAAGCCTTATATCACCTGACTCTTTAACAATTAACAACATATTGCAAGGAAGTCGCTGTCCTTTTGAGTCCGCCTGTATGTTCCTGTGGATTTGATCCGTTACGTACAATGCATTGCATCTGCATGCCACGGATTCTCTGTTATAAGTGGTTATCATTAACGGTAGTCTACCAATAATTGTATAGCGCCACTTAGGTAACGCATAAGGTATTAATTCTCTTCTTCTGTTTCGGAAACGCCTGAAGACTATTTTATTTATTAGTGATAGCACTGACTTTGGGTCTTGAGCGCCTCTGAATCTCTGAGTGGCGCAATATAAATGTTCAATTACAATTACAACTAATCAAAGGCACTTACGAACGAAAAGTATCGAGCTAAATCCGCAAGTGAACAACTACTTGATAAAAATGATGTGATTGCGAAACTGGAGGCCATCTTTCGCAGACATGTTTTAACCGATTCAGCTGAACACACATTTTGCAGTGTGCCTTAGGTCGTACTTGTTAGGTCAGTTAGAAAACCACGCAAGAAGTGCTATTGAGAGGTCCTCGAAAGGCGCTATGCAAATGTCTTATTATATTACATTAAGGAAAGCTATACGGACAAGATTAAAGGCAACAATACTGAGAGTGGTTTAACAAACGCTCGTGTAGATACTTACGCGCATAAGGAAGGACAAACAGAGTAACAAACAAAGAGCAATGTACAGAATCATGTATGCAGAAACACAGAGATGAAATTAGATGAAAAGCTACGAGAAAGAGACGGTTAGGGTAGATATGAAAGGTTCGGACGGATTCGAGACAGACAGACAGAAAGACAGACACACAAACAGACAGACACACAGGCAGACGATGAGAAGAAGTCGCATAATTTGTGTTCTTGTGAATATTTCAGAAACAGACTGCTGAGCCCAGCTATACCTTATCTATCGAGGCACTATAACTAATCTGCTCTTGCCTTCCTTTTCACATCCCTGCTTCTACATCCCACTTCTACTGTATGCGTCTCTTACCTATGCTTTCCCATCCGACCTCTACTGCCTATTCCATTCCCTTTCATATCTACTCTAACCGTCTCTTTCTCGTATCTCCTGTACCATAAGCCGTAACCGCCTTTCCCCCACCCCGTTATCCTCCAGATTTCACCTACCGTTACCACCTCTTTCCCTTTCTTTCTTCCTCTCCAGTTTCATTTTTATCCATCGTGGAATAGAGCGGAATCCGAAGCAATCATTGGAGGCAGAGGAGAATGACTGAGGAGGATCCTTCGAACGTCGTTGGGAAGCTAGGCGCCTTCGTCATCGCCTTGATCATAGCGATGGGTGTGGCCGGGAACCTTCTGGTCTTGATCGTCGTCATTCGAAGTCCGCGCCTTCGCCGGTCCTACAACGTCTTCATCGCCTCTCTGTCCGTCAGCGACCTCCTCTTCAACGTCTCCATCATGCCCTTCTACGCCGACTCCTTCCTTCGTCGCGCCTGGATCTACAGCCAGGACCTCTGCCTCTTCGTCACCTTCTTCGGCACCATCTCCATCATGTCCTCGTCCCTCCACATCGCCCTCATCGCCCTCAACCGCTACTTCCTCATCGTCCGACCCAGCTTCTACCCGCTCGTCTCCTCCCCTCAGGCACTCGCCCTACAGGTGGCTCTTGTCTGGGCCACGTCCCTCTCCATCGTCCTCCCTGGAGTCTTCGGCTGGAACGCAGTCGTCAGATACACGGATCAGATCGGGCGGTGTACGTACGTCAGATTGGAGTCGCGTGTCTCCCTGTCGCTCGTCTTCTGCGTAGGATTCATCTGTCCCTGTCTCGTCATGGGATTCTGTTACCTGATGATCTGGCACCGAACCAAACAGAGCTCCAAGCGCATCATGAACCATTACGGACACGAGGACCATCAAGGCCGCGGGGCCAGCTTCGACTGCGTTCAGTCCGTGTCGGGCGTCGAACTGACGCATAAGCAGCGTCCCTCGGTTGCTCTGACGAACATCGACACAGGCTGCGCTGCTGGTCTCCTCAAGACAGATACGATGAACGGCGCCAAGGTCAAGGTCCTGCCGCTGCAGATGATTTCGGATAGACCGAGGTCCTCGAGGACTGACGCCAGTAGATCGTCCGATAATGAAATGGCTCTGGAGACCAAGTCTAGAAGGACTGAAGAGTTTCTGAAGCAGTGTGAGACAGAAGAGAAGATGCCTCTGATTAGTGTAAGGAACGACGCTTGTCTCTCATCGAACCAAAACGAGAAGTCACTCGTAAGGACGGACTACAAGTCAATTCCAGAGGACATCCGAGAGGAAGAGCAGAAAGCGTGTTTGAACGTGAACTTTTCGTTAGACAAGGATGCAAGAATCCTTACGGCGGCTTCAGTCGCTGCAAGTAACGGAGTGGAACGAGATCTGGTTCGTTCTGACTCGTCCGAGTTCGGGAACACGGAACGCCGCTCTAGCTCCCAGTCATCATCGGAAGTCGTCCTCGTTCACGAGCGGAACAGAGCGCGAAGTGAACTCACACGCTTCGGCGGAGTCTACAAACAGACACTAAGAACTACCTGGAAAGCCACAAACAATGCACAGCCTGCCATAATCACCGTCACTGAGCCAACCGTTGCCGAACCGGAGCCGAGCGATGAGAGTCCTCCTCGCTGTGCGTCCAGAGAGGCAACGTCGGGCAACAGAGCTACCGGATCTACGACAGGATCCATTTCCGGGTGCCTGACCGTGGACTCTGGTGGTCTCGCTAGACGTCCTAGTATTAACGGGGGACACAGGGAGGACCCTGCAGAGTCCCGTCGCTGCCAGTCACAGCCACCGCCGCCAACTCCGTGCGTCCACGGATCGAAGCCACGGATGCACTCGATGCGAATGATCCTGGCGATCTTCTTCGCCTTCGTCTTCACCTACCTTCCGTTCACGATCACGAACCTCGTCGACCAGACGAGCAGTCTCCACCGCAGTTGGTACATGATCACGTCGTTGGGGTTCTGGGCCGGAAGCTGCGTCAACCCCGTCATCTATGGCATCATGAACAAACAGTTCCGCACCGGATACACGGACGTCCTCTGCGGACGATGTTAACAGTAATTGACAGACTGGAATGATGATTTCTTTCCTCATCTAATGGTCGTCGTTCCCACAGTGACAGTTTTCAGGGGAAAAGCGACAGGAGCTGCTACAGGAAGTAAATTTGTCGAGACCGTTTATTATACGTGCTGCTAGAGTGACTGAGTATGATGACAGTGATGACAACAATGATAATAAGGATGACATCTATTTCACTGGTGTTGTTACAATGTTGACATGAAGGACCGTTACGATACAATTACTATCACCCAGGTATGGGCAGTAATTTAAATTACGTAATTGAAATTACTTGAAATTGCGCGATTTGTAATTTGTTAATTTGTAATTCAATTACATTTCCTATGTATTTTGTAATTTGGAATTACATTTCATGTCCTGAAGTAATTTGTAATTTTGTAATTCAATTACATTTTTCCAAGCAATTTGCCCATCCCTGCGATGATCACCGCTACCACCACTATTACGCTACTGCTGCAGTTATTACCACACCACAACGCCATCACCATCATCATAATAACCGTCATCATTTATATTTAAAAAAACATCATTGTGGTAAAATAACAGAGTTCTCGGTTTTGCTTTGGCCTAACTGGATTTTTGAACACGACGTAATTATGGCGACCTGGGCCACATTTAGAAATGTCGACTGAACGGTTGTGGCCAATCTTTGGAGTGAATTGCTGTCTTCTGGCCGAAGTTCAGTGCAGGACGCCAGAGTTTCCGCTATGATTGTGCGTCATTTACACTAGTCTAGCGTAGAAATAAGGTGTCAGTATTTTCTTGAGTGAGGAGACGACATAAGTGTATCAGTCAACATAAAAATTTCAACAATGCCAACAAAATTTCAGTAAACGATAGGAAAAACGGAACATACAACCTAACTGAATCAAACCAAGCATCCAATCAGTCAGTCAGTCATTTATTCAATCAATCATTCACTTGAATCATTAAACCTGTCAATAAATTACTCTGTCAAATAAATATAATTAGATCTAGTAAGCAAGAT
This sequence comes from Aporrectodea caliginosa, assembly GCA_020284085.1. NCBI lineage: Eukaryota > Metazoa > Annelida > Clitellata > Crassiclitellata > Lumbricidae > Aporrectodea > Aporrectodea caliginosa. The sequence goes on along the minus strand of JACEVL010000554.1, from coordinate 514,287 downwards.
AAAATTAGAAAAGTAATCAGTCGTTATTTTGTCGCTTGATACGGATGACTTAAGACTGTTCTATTCGACCGGGGTTGGGCTGGGAGCGCTTCTGAGTAGGCATCCTTGAAGGGGCGCTATATAAATTTTCTGAAATAAATAAATAAAAATAAATGATGTTTACGTCTGAAAAGCTTTGACAAAGAGCTCATAACAAAAGCCGGATTCAGATTACGAAATTGTTAAACAGGTTTCTTGAATAAAACAAGATGATTATGCTGATTCTCTAATGTGAAATAATAATATGGATTTTTCACACCATCTGGAGTTCTTTGGGTTAAAAGAAGCAATAAATGTTAAGAAAATAATATTATTAGACTGTTTACATAATGGAAACCACTGAAATGTCATTAAAAACTACATGTATGATCAGGCCAATTATGTAATATAAAGAAGGTGGCAAAAGATCCATTGCAATCTGAGAGATTGTTGGATAGATTACGAGAGTCAGAATCTTAAAAATTAGCTTGAACAATTAAACAATTTTCTTGTACTTGTATCATGGTTGCAATAAACTGATTTATTGATTGATTGATTGATTGATTGATTGATTGATTGACTTTAACAGAGTTGGAGAGCTTAACAGCACCGTCACTGGATGCCCTGGGTGGGAGAATTTCTCTATCTAGCATCCATGTACATTTCATCATCATAATCCTGCCCCAGGTTGTCGCCAGCTGCGTAGTAAACGGTTCCTGATGCAGAGGAACCGTTACGAAACCCTTCGATTGATGCAATAACAGCCTTGAACGTCGGTCTCGCCTTTGGAGTGGCATTCCAACATGGACTCACGGCGCTTTCAAATCTGTAAAATTACAAAACCCAAGTAGAAATGAAAGGTCATAGTTTATTCAATACATGTCACTTTCAACACTTTCACTCCATGGGCGCCCGCAGGATTTTTTGCAGGGGGGGTCAGTCACGGCCGAGAGAGATAGTTGCGTTATAATATGTCATTAAAACTAAACTCACATAATTACATTGTCTTAACAATACCTATTAAGTCTTAACAGTGCTTTTTTCAGCCGGAGCGGTCCGGAACGGCGTTCCGGAACCTTTTTCAGCTATTACAAAATAATATATTTCATTAAAATTTTTAATAAAAAATTATTTTAAATTATTTAGATACGTTAATTTCATTTAAGTGCTTTCAATGTTTTATTGAGATTGACACATATGAAATAGAAATATTAGCACATGTCTCTATACTTGTTCTGAATTTGCTGAGTTCCAAAACTTTTTTTCTAGAAAAAAACACTGAGTCTAACTAATTATAGCCTAGTCTTTTAAAATCAGACGCAACAATCATTCAGAAGTAAGTGAGTAAGTAAGCATACTCTTTATTTATCCAACTACATAACCGCACTTTGGTTTACATGAAATTAGGCTAACTATTATAAAGTATTCTAGTTAAAAACTTTTTTCTCATTAAGTTCTCAAACTGTGGTACAATTCGGTCATGCGGTCTTGGATGCAAGGAATAGGGAATGTAATTACAGGAGGGAGCAGTTGGTTCATCAGACCGTTCAGACGACTTCTTTTGTGACTTAGCAGGCTTCACCGTCCAAAGGGCACTCAGAGTTTGCTGCAGCTTACGCTTATTCTTGTTATCCATATTAATATGCCATGGCTAAGAAAAAATGAAGTCGTTAACACTTCATACCCATGGCTGCTTCTGGGCTGGCTTAAGGGACTGCTCTTCGCTTCTTCAGTAATCAGATAATCCAACAGTTGTTTACAGTTCTTCCAGAGATAATCCAACAGAATGGATGTAAACTACACAGTAAAGTCTAACCTATTGTTCTATACAGCACCAGCGAAGAAAAAATTAAGGATAACCTTGACACAAAAATCTTCTTCCATAAGTAATCCAAAAGAAGAGAAACACGCTCAATTCTAACATACTTTTAACTGAATTCAAAATCTTCAGATACAGACTCAGAATGCATGAGAGAAACGTAACTGATACAGTGCTTGAGGAATGCAGGGACCTGTTGGGGTAAGCTAATGCCGGTGTGGGGAAATTTTTGACCTCGGGCCGACCTCTTCGTCCAGAGATTATCCAGAGGTCCCAGTCGGCTTGGCTTTGTCAATATGCGTGACCTGAAGTGATAAGGTCAACCTCTGAGTCGAAGTGTTCCACCACTGATGTCGGTACATTAGTCCGAGATAACATGTGTTTTTGATAACATACATGATACATAAATAATGGGGAAGCCAGTTGAACGTAGGCCTAGCGGACTGAATCGTGATGAGCATTGTTTATTGGGGTTAAGTAAAGAACTAAATTTCGGCCATTCCAGGGCCGTTCTGACAGGCTAGTGGTAGCCCACGATGACGGCCGAGTCTGTTTTAATGGGTGCCGGAACACCACCAGGAGGGTCACGGGGGAGGGCGGTTGGCTTCCAGGCCTATGGCTAAATCAGCCACTGAATATTAGTATAGTAACTTATTAGTAGGCTTAAGCAGTATGAAACTAAAGCTAGTATTTACTAAGTATTTTGAACAGAATCTTGTGCCATATTTTAAGCTTTATTTGCATGATTAAACCTGTCGGATTTTTATTTGATCATGATTTCCAGGGGGGTCACGCGACCCCCCTTGACCTATGCTGCGGGCGCCCATGTTTCACTCTGAATTGTGGTCATGAGGTTGGAGATTCTTTCGGCCAAGTACAAAAAACGCAACTCAACAAACTAAGAAAAGGACAATTTTAGAAACAAACTGAGGTAGCAGTTGTGTTTGTGAGATTTGCCTTCAAGAAAGTTGATCTAACAAGTGATTTTGAAGTAGAAGAGTGCTGTGTGAAATGAATTTTATAACACGAAAGAAATTAAAGACATATAGAAGAAAGTTATCAATGTATGGGAATTCAAGTAGAGGCCACGTACTAACTCCCCCACTGTTTGCACTATGACAGTGCCAGTCCCAAGCCTACAGAAAGGAGGAGGGCGACGCTAATCATCTTTGTTATGACACAGTGTCGTTAAACAGCAAATAGCCAATTATGAGGTGATAGATTAGACGTAGAGAGGCAAGAACATATATCGTACACAGGGGAGTTGAAAACTTGAATCGTATGCAAGAGAGAAACATCACAACAGTCATTCTCATTAAGTAATGGTCTAACACAGAACTGCCACGTTGGCATAGCGACTTGTCTATTTCTTTACAGTAAATAATGGTATGCACAATTTTTATTTAAAAAGATTAATTGTTTTTCTCGGGTACAAATAATAGGTCGAACTGATGCATTCAGTCTCTTTTGTTAAACTCGAAATCTGTATCAATCCTGTCCAAAGAGGCAATGTTTGTTAAATTCTGACGATACCATATGGAAGATAGTTTAGACAAAATACTAACAATTCTGGTGGACAGTCGCGTGGACAGGTCAGTCGATGACCTTTCTGAACAAGTGCACGAATATCGTTGCTCTTCTGATTCGGATATGGAGTCTGACCTAAAAGAAGAAGCAGGAACAATGACGGCATTAGAAAGAACGTGGCGCCTCCCGTGTCGGCAGATGACGAATCGCCCATAATATTACGTAGTAGATCCGTTCACGCCCCGGACGTGAGCGGAATCCAAGCGACTACATTCACGCCCGTCACGCTATTGGCTAAAGCATGTCATGTGAACTTGTTAACTAACGTCCAATTTTTCAAATGGCGGACATCTTGAGGGTCGTTTAGGTTTAGATTCGACGTCGTGAGGGTCGGTTAGGTTTAGGTAAGCAGTCGTGATGGTCGGTTATGGTCAGGTTTGTGTCGTCATTAGAAAACATAGTCAACAATCTTGCACCGCTTTCGGGAGTGTTTATCGATCGGCTCCTTTCACGTCCACAAAGAAAATCATGTGACATACATTGACCAATTGCGTAGCTTAAGCGATTTGAGTCATGTGTATACAATCACGTCAGGCGTGACTGTGTCCACGACCATAATATTATGACGAATGGTCAATCTTTTGACTTTGGCAGTTTTGAATATTGTTATGTTAATTTACTATAGATCTCTGTGTACATGTAAGTGTATGTGTGTTTGTATGTATCTATGTATGGTATGTATCTACCGATGTATATGTTACCGTTTGCTCGCGAACTGCACAAGCGTCGTTTTATCGCTTAAAATACGACGCACTATCTACGTTACTCTTTCAGGTAAATCTAAGACGCACCTTTTAGAACTGTTTGACAGCGTTGTGTAAGGTAGGCCTATATGAAGGCGCTACAGTCAGAGTTACCGGTTATGTTCTAGTATGGCAAATACCGGACAACAGTCAACGACAACATTAGAGGCCGTCCATAAATGACGTCACGCAATTTTGGCCGATTTTGAACCCCCCTCCCCCTCGTCACACTTCGTCACAAAAAGTAACACCCCCTTGAAAAATGACGTCACAAAGCTCTGACCCCTAAAACCAAATTTCCATGGCGTAGCAAAATGCTCTTTCGTGGAACAAATAGGGAGAGCATGCATATTTTAAAATCTAACGGTGACCAAAATTTAATACTGAAATAATTAGAAAATTATTAATAATGGTGCCCGTATACACTAAAATAATATAAAAAATAATGAAAATTTAATACTCACAATTAGTGCTGTTATTGTTAAAATTAAATTGTTGTTAATTGTTAAATTTAATTACACAGACCTGGTGTGACGTCACACCTCTCAGACCCCACCCCATGTCACACATCGTCACAAATTTCCCCCCTGACCCCTAGGTGCGTGACGTCATTTATGGACGGCCCCTTATTAAAATTAGCACTTAGTCGTTAGTTTTATCACTATTATCTACTCTTACCCTGCGAATAGATTTCCCAGACGGTTACTCCAAACGACCAGACATCCGTTCTTTCATCGTAGGTCGGTTTTCGGCTGCTCAATGTGGCCAATGTCTCAGGTGCCAACCACTTGAGAGGCACTGTGGACTGACCCTGTACAGTTTCATACAAAAGCAGGTCTTTTGCACGTTATTGGAACAAGGAATTTTACGGATAAAATAATAAGCCAGCTGCTTTAAGTAGCACAAAATGGTTGGCCTTCTGTGAAGATTGTTCAACTACTTATTATGTAAACTCCTGCGTAATGAGAATAGAATATAAAACAAGTTGACTATAATGCGTAATGGGGATGGGGTACAAAAGAAGTTGAGTAAGAAATGCGTAATGAGAATGGGGCATAAAACAAGTTGACTAAGATATGCGTACTGGGGATGAAGTACAAAAGCAAGTTGAGTTACAAATGATGAGAGCATAAAACAAGCTGAATAAGTATGCTTAATGAGGATGGGGTATAAAACAAGCTGACTAAGAAATGTGAAACGTGAAGAATGAAATGTGAAATGTGGGATGGGGTCAGAATGTAGTATATAGGGATTGGCTTACGGCTCCTCCCTCCGCTCCATCGCCTTCATCATCTAGAGATGGATCCAATCCAATGAGTTTGGCTTCCAGTCCACCTGGCGTTCGCTTCAGAAGAACGTTTCTGACGGCCAAACGACGATGGGTGATCTGTCATCAAATAGAAACCCATATAATATATATATATACACATTATAATACATAAATAATTATTAAATATATATAGAAACAGTTGCACAGGAGAGCAGACTCATCTCCGTTTTCCTAACATTTAAAGGAGAGCTGCATTGGTTTCCCATTCAGTTTTAGTACACTTTCGTAGTTAAAGTATTTTAATTAAGAAACTAAGGAATGTGTCTAGTTTCTGGTATAGTTCCCGATCTCAGTTTCAGTATTTCTTTTTGCTCATGTTTAAATAGGCTATGCGTGAACATTAAAACACATCTCATGGAACGGCTACAGTTATCGACAGAATGAAATTATGTTTCTTTGAGTGTGTTTCTGTATGCGTGCGTGTGCTGATGTTTGTGTGTTTGTTGATACGCACTCTGATCGAGTGAAGGTGTTCCATTCCGTGAGCGATGTTCAAAGTGAAGGTCAGCATGCTTTCCAGAATGTCAACGCTGACGTTTTTGATACTTGCCAGCCAGTCCTTTAAAGCCATGTCACACAGCTCCAATAGAATAACAGGGGCTGTAAAAAGTCAAACAGAGTCAATATACAGTTAAGCGTATTTTGGCTGTATTCACATAATTATACGTTTAAGAATTCTGTCCTAATGGCCAACTTTCAACTAAGAGTCAGAGTTCAAATGGCGATGTACACTGTACACTGTGTACAGTATTCACAAACTATAAAGTTCTATGTCGATTGATATAACTAGTTAAGAAATGTTGATCGGTTATTGAAATGCTGCCGTCTTCTTCGGCGGAAGTTAGCTCCTTCTCCAGTAGTCCCTATATCACGATGGGCGTTTCCAGGAATACCGATTCAATGCAATATACAATCAAAAAACTATTAAACGTAACGTAACGGTGGGAAATTTTATGATTGTCATGTAATATACTTACGGACGCTGACATCTTCGTCCACTGCTCCGATGAATTTGACAATGTTCTTGTGCGGACGAATTTCTTTGGCGAGAAACTGAATCTTCAGCCTCATCAGTCCAATGTCAGATGTCTTATAGCCACCTACAAGCCGAGCACCATAATTACGTGAAGATCAACATCACACAGATTTAAGCAATTCTTTGTTTTCAAGATTAATTTGTTTAACATATTCTGACAGCAGAGGGCACTGAGTATCCGTCATCGATCTAGCGTGCCACAGAATCAGATTGTTAAAAATATTAAATTAATCAAAGAGTTCGTGAATAATTAAAGAATTAGCCAATGAAAGAAAACACTTTGCATAGACAAGTAAGTCAATCAGTCACATCTATCAATGAATGAATCAACCAACTAATACACTAATCAAGTTGACAATTTGTCCTAATGAATCAATCAACCCGCTAATCCGCCAGTTCAATTTTGACTTAAAGAGCCAAACTTGTTAGTAGCTAAAAGCCATAAGATTTATCCACTCGAATAAATTCTTTTTCTGAATTTATTTAATAAATGTCATTTTAACACAAATTTAAGTCAAAACTAGGCCCAGCTTTGAAATATTCTAATTGTGTTACTACTTAGTTAATTTGTTATTAATAGAGCTATAATAGCCTTGAAAACCTTCCCACATGGAGCCATATAAGACCCATATTATCATATGGGACCCGAATAGAGATCATATGCCTATGAAAATGCCAATTACTGTTTTAGTTAAACTAATTGTTTTGTCAGAACCCAAGACTATTTAGTACTAGGATTTTTTACCCGGCTTTGCCCGGGGTTTCCCCATGCGTAATTTTATCTCTACCTTATTTAGGCCTATTATTTGTTCCCCGGGCTAAATAATATAATAGTAGACGAAGCTCGATCGTGTTCCATTACAGCGCTCGTAATTTTTCGGAACACTTTGCATAGCCCGTGTTTTATTTCGATTGCAACCAACGCGTGACGTAAGACAACATTTCTCTTACGTCACGCCGCTCAAGCGAGGTTAAAATATTAAAGCATATTAATGGAGCTCCGTTATTGGTATTACGGAACCTCATAATTTTGAAGTTTAAAATGTCCATATGTCAGCGTTTAAATAAAATTGCGAGCTGAAAATAGTCGCGTTGATCTAGACGTGTCGTAATAACGTTTCGTGCGATTTTTCAAATCGCTAAAGCGTTCCGTTTCGGAGCCTTTAGACTACAGACAAACAAACATACGGAAGGACAACGTAAACAGACTTGGACTTATATTATAAGTATTTACTTTTGAGCGTCTTAGCTGCAACTGTAGTCCGTTCGTTGCGGCGTGTGAGGTAAGCCATTCTGACAACAGCGAATCTTCCCTCAGCCACAACGTCTCCCAACGAAACGTCCTTCTCCGAAATCTTCCAATCGGGGTTTTCAATCGCTGGTCCATAGATGTCGTCTTCTGCGTATGAGTTAGATTTCTTTCTTGCAGCCATCTTCGCATTGTTCGACTGTTGCAAACAAACTCTTTATAGTAATAAAAAAAAGACTGAGCGTTCAAGAAAACATTGACATCCTTTATCTAGGCACAGAACAGAACTGTTATGGTTCAAAATAACAACTTTTTCTGTGAATAATAAAAGGTCAAAACAACAGCTATGTATAGCTGTAGGCTTTTTAACGCTTGTCAGATAAAGGTTATGGGGGCCTACATTCACGAAACTTCTGACTGAAATAAAGACAGTCGTGAAAATTATAATTGTCTAAAGCAAGAGCCCGATCGTTGCTGCATATTACCTTTAAGTTTGGTTAATTACTTGAATACTTTTGGACTCACTGCCCGTGCTTTACTACCCAATATTTTCTGTTTTGAGCGTTATGGACAGCGCTCGTGAATAAGCTGGTGCCCTGCGCTTGGCTTTCGAGTGGCGGTTTAGAAGTCTGGAGATTACGATTACGAGATTACGATGGACAGTGTAACGTATCGCTTGTGCCCAAACTGGCTAGCTGCTTTTTAATACTCATGTCACTGTAACTATGCACAATGTGCATTGCACGTGGGATGAGGATTGAAATCACTCAATCGAAAGAAAGGCGACTGATTGGCTAGTTCTAAAAGGGCAAGAAATACGACTGAAACCGGGAAAAGTCTATAGTGCTGTGGAAAGAGAAATCAGATGAGTTGGGCAGTTCTCGTGTAAGAGTGGATGTTTAAAATGGTTTAATACTTAAACCCAAACTAGTTTATGAACTTTCTGTTAGATAGAGAGCTTCCTCGTCTCATTCAGGAAGCACAGTTTATGATTCTTTACAGCGGCGAGGCGTCATTGATTTTTGTATCGCCAATGTAATCGACGGAGGGACCTAACACGACAGGAGTTCTGGTCACAGCAAAGTTAGGTAAGAGATTCGCTCATTTAAGGGGTCGACGATCCATTATTTATTTCGTCCACTAATTATGTCAACAAAATAGGGGAGGGGTTTGGAAAAGTTTGACAGTTGTTGACAAGGGGAAGGCGGTGTTCGGTACAATTTGACGTCAACAAATTTTTTTACAATGAATCAGCACAGACCCTTCAAACTGGTAGCTTAAACATTAAGTAATGCTAAAAATGTATGAAGTGCTTAATGTTTAATATTACTAAAAAGCTGGTAATAAACTAAACTCATATATTTTGAAATTCGAGATTGTATTTTTTAGTGTAAAAAAACTAACAGTGATTCTATATGTATTAGCCATTGTGTTTCTTTTTTTTAGTAGAGGGGGGGGTTCTGGGATTGTTGACATAATTTTTTAGGGGTCCTTCAATGTTTGACAGTTGTTGACAAGGGGGAGGGGGTCAAAAACTGCCTAAAATTTGCTGACATAATTAATGGACGAGACATGTTCCGGTGATCATCGGTCATCAGAATGGCAGTAAGTTGTCCAGCTGAACAGCTCTTGGCTGAAGAGTAAACAGGACAACACCCATAGAAGTGCACCACAGACTTTTCTATTACAATTATTGAATTATACAAACTGCAATTTGAACAGAATCCATTTTGGGTTGTCAGATTGATACCAGAAGAAGCCTAATTTCGCTTTGTGCGACGATATGAGTAATGAGTAATGAATCTTTTCAGCGAATCAATCGTTCGATTCACTCATTCATATATATACTTTCGTTCGTTCGATCATTTATTTTTGCAAATTGGAATACCAGCGATAAAGAGCAAAACGCAGCCACCACGAATAGAGAAGGTATGAAATCGTCTAAAAGGCATAGTGGGGCGTAGGCTATACCTTGAAATAGACGGATTGGCTTTCGTAGATCTCGTTAACGTTTGCCGCTGTTGTCTGACCAACGAACGTGTTCCTAACACCGGACGCCATGGTGCGGAACCTCCTCGGAACCGGATGCTTGTGTTGAACTCTTGACCTCACGAGCATGATGATCAGCAGCACCACGATGAGAGCTCCGAAGATGCACGCTGAATTCACAGAAGCACGCCAGTCAGGCAAGGTTAGAACAGGTCAGACTGGGTAATGTAAGACAAACTAGAAGAAAGTTAGGTCAGGTAAGGTCAGGTAACAAGCAGTAATGGGTAAGGTAAGTCACGATCAGATGAGGTCGGGTTAGGTAAGGTAACTGAAAATAAAATAAGGTATGGTTAAAAAGGCAATACATAGGAATGGATAAGTAATGCAAAGTAAAGGAAGGCAGGTTAAGGCAACATAAAGTAATATAGCATAATGTAAAGGAAGGGTAATAGGAGGTCAGGAAATAATATGTTAATAAAACGTACCTATTATACGGACATATGTATAATATATTAGGGTGGTTCTAAAAAATGGAAGTTGTCTAAATTAGTTCTCCAACCCGGCATATGGTTACGTCACGTATTAATAGGTCACAGTTAAAAAATTAAAAGAAAATAATAATATTTAGGACTTGCCCAAAGCTGACAAAGTTTTCATAATTTGCTGCTGATTTCCTCAAACTTTGTCATGACATTGGCACTCGGCAGGGTTTAATATAATTGCATGCAAGCAAACAATTAATGTGCAGCTACAATACAATTACTGAATAATGGTATCAAAGTCGTAAGAATTAGTTAATTTTATTATCAGCTTAAGATACTGACTGCAAAACTTAGAAATAATCTGAAAATGTATCCGAGAACATCAACATTAATTTTGCCGATGAATTTGTCAGTCATCCGATTTTGACCTAAGTTATGGCTGCGGACTGCAGCCTTTGTTGGCCTGAGAACAGCTTCCTTTGTTCTTCATTTCTTGTTAGAGATGACTTAAATTCTTGCACTAAATATCTTTCTGCGAGATCGTTAACCTCTTTAACGGATTGGGCAACCTCGAGGATCCTTTGGTATGTTTGAATGAGACCCCATGCGCTTGGATCATACTGTAAAAAGTCTTCAGAGAGTTCCAAAATGTGGAAGAATCTCATGGTTGATGTAGTGACGAAGTTGTGGACTTCTTTCGTAACAGGTTTATGGAATGGTGGGATTCGTTTTAGTGGCTCCGCAGAACCTGAATTTTCGTTAAGGGCCTTTACCATGAGTCTCTTCTCATCCACTGAAACATGATTGTCAAAGAATGCAAACCCAACCAGTAGTTCAGACAAGTACCACAAGTGACGACTAAATGCGGTTGTGGCAGCCTTGGCGACAGCCTTTTTCTGGTAGGTCGACAGCATGCAAAACAAATTCAGGTCATTTTTGGGAGCCTCTGTAGACGATGTGCACTGGAACCAGTACTTGACATATATATGCCTGTCACAAAACGGGACACTTCCTTCAGATGATTCAAAACTTGTTCACCATATGCAGGGCCACGAGACCTCAGTGTTCTGGTTTAACCTGGCTACTGAGAGTGCAGAGGTTCATATTGTGAGTGGAATATCCACATTTTAATGGCTCTGGCTATCCACTGCGTACGGTGTACAGCTCCTGGATAGCGGGAACATATTCCATGTGATGGAATGCCACCGAGGAATATGATATATAACTCAATAAGTTCGCAGTAGTCATCTCTTGGCTGGAATTTCTGCAGCTGTGCCACTGCAAACTCAATAACCTCATGGTGCAATCATGGCTGTCATCTACTCATCCTCTGTGGCTGTGGAAAAGGAGGCCTGATCTATTCTAGGCCAGAAATGTTTAAAGTGGCCAAATAGCTAAATGTTGGGAGACTTCGATAAATCATACAGACTAATGACCTTCTCCAGCATGATTTCAGAAATGTGGTGTCGGCATGCCAAATTGAGGAGTTCTCGACCTATTTCTCTTTCCAACAATACGCATACGCCACCATTTCTTCCAGTATTTGAGGCTGTAGTATCAAAGCATAGACCTTTGATACGATTACGCAAAGCCAGTTCATCAATGCTATCAACCATTGCATGTGACATTGTTACTGCCGTTTCATCATCAAGTTTTGGTACAGACAACAGCTTGATCACATCATTGTATTGTATTTGAACACTTGTTATAGCGCCCCTACCAGATTTCCCATTCAGAGGCGCTCCCGACTACTGCGCGGACGCTGAATCGGAGTTTCACGCCGAAGCGCATGAGCAATTGCGAGTGAAGGACTTGCCCAGGGTCCCTACGCAGCAGCTTTTGAGGTGGATTCGAACCCGCAACCCTCCAGCTGCAAGGCACCGAACATACCCCTAAACCACCACGCCCCAGTTGTATTGTGTTGTGTTGTATTGTATTGTATTGTACTCCACGTTAATAATGCGACCGAGCCACCCGCATCATGTCCAGAGACCAGTATCGATACTGGCAGCAATGATTGCATCATGGAAGGATGAGGTTGTTGAGTTTGCAGTGGCACAGCTGGAGAAATTCCAGTAACAATATAGTCCATAATTTAAAAGTACGAAACTGAAATTTCGGGAACATGCGCAATTAGCGTAACTTCAACTGGTTTGGGCAAGTCCTAAATACTTTTATATATTGAAAATATTTTGGTTAAAGAGGCTCTATAAGTCATATCACCAAATGGTGGGTTGGAGGATAAAAAAGAAACAACATAAAAATTTGTCATTATGGATGGAACCACCCTAATAATATATGCATATACATTATACAAGTTATCAACATATATAGCAGTAACTATTTCTTACAGTAATAACCCTACTGCAAGACTTATTTCTTTTAAAACAGTCATGTGACTGTCACTATTTGTTGAACTCATGTACAGCGCCCTTTCAACCTTGGCTGTGCTAAGGTGCTATGCAAAGCGTCCTATTATTATTATTATTATTATTATTATTATTATTATTATTATTATTATTATTATTGTTAAATTATCAGTTCTTACCGATGACTATTCCAGCGATTGCCCCGCCACTAAGTATGTCTAAAATAATAACATTTTTATAAACTTTAAAAAGTCATAAAAATTTGTTGGAATTCATAATTCGAAATTTCCATAAAAGTTGATACGATGACACGCAATACAATCTGATGTACATTATGAGTAATCTATGCGATGCTTTGAATGCCTTGCTGTAGTAGTGTAGTTGAACTTCTGCTTTGAATTGAACTTCTGCTTTGAATTGAACTTCTGCTTTGAATGCCTTGCTGTAGTTGAACTTCTGCTTTGAAAGCCTTGCTGTAGTTGAACTTCTGCTTTGAAAGCCTTGCTGTAGATGTGCAGTCAAGATGGGAGCTAATCTGGCTGTTTTCAGTGATTGATGTAATTGTAATTGTAATGAGGTGTTTCCGTTGCTGGACCTACAGTTTGGAAATCTCTTCCAGTAATAGTTCGTTCCACTCAGTCTTTTCGTTTTCAACTTACCTTCGTAGGCCAATTGCATGCTCACTATTATAGGCTGCCTTCACCATAGACTGCCTCCGTGTTTTAGTGGAATGATACGATGACAGGACAGCGTATAACTCCGCCACTGCTCCTTTTCTGGCAGTGCCAGTCCCGAGCCTGGATGAAGGAGGAGGGCGACTCTAATGATCTTTGTAATCACACAGTGTCGTTAAACTGGAACTACTACTAGGACAGCGTGCATTATCGGATCTCATCGACAGCACCACGCTGCCGATCATTTTGCTCGTGGGGTCAAGAGTTCAACACAAACGGCGTAGATTATAATCGGAGCTGTCATCGTGGTGCTGCAGATCATGCAGCATGATATTTACATGATTACGGTCTGGTTATAGTGCGCCATCGGTTGATGCTTCGTGCATTATTCGTCAGCGCTATATAACTTACTAATTAATTAACTTGATGACTCATCTGGCGAAGGCGGTTGATGAAGGAAATGAGACGAAAGGATAGCACTGTTGTTGTTGATAATGATGATGATGATGATGATAATGATGATGATGATGATGATGATGATTATGATGATGATGATGACGATGATGATGATGATGATGATGATGATGATGATGATGATGATGATTATGATTATGATGATGATGATGATGATGATGATGATGATGATGATGATGATGATGATGATGATGATGATGATGATGATGATGATGATACTGGCTGGCTATGCGTCTGGGTTTTTTTTTTGTTAGGGTGGCGTAAGATGCGTTTTGACTGACCTGGCGACCTGCACGGACTGTCTTGAGCCTGCGGCTGAATCTGAACAACAGTTACACATCGACAAACATGATACATGGTACTAAGATCAGTGTCGGTCAAACTTTCTGGCATAGGTTGCCTAGTAACCTACGATATCACTCTGTCGTTCTCCGATCATCTCCTGCATTTCACGCGCACATGTTACTATCACCTTTGACGCCTGAGACCCATAAGAAGATCTGTTTCCTCTTCTGTCTTTACAATCGAAGTTCATGCTTTCATTTGCTGTCGCATTGACTACTGCAATTCACTTTTATCCTGAGCTTCCCAAGGCATGTTTATCCTCCATTCAGTCGGTTATGAACTCCACAGCCAGGCTTATTGCTCGTCTCTCTCGCTTCTTCCACATTTCTGCCTACATGAGTGATGTCCTACTGTCCACTGGCTTCCCATTGCCTTTCATATTCAATACAAGGTACTGCTCTTAGTCTTAAGAACTCAGCATGGACTAGCTTCTAAATATCTTTGCGACTTAATGCGCAAACCTATGTCTGCTGTCTCTTACCGTCCTCACCGGTCTGCAGATCGATATGATCTCCCAGTTCCTCTGGCAAGAAATGCCATGGCCCAACACCGTGCCGTTGCCGTCGTGGGCCCTTCTATGTGAAATGACCTCCCCCTCAATCTATAGTAAGACTCTTTTCGGGTACCACCTCATCTTTTCGTTGCCGAAAGACTTTCTGATTTCTTCGGGGGCTGTCACGCTAAGAGCGCCTCTGAATAGCTAGTAGGCCTACTGTAAGATGCGCTTTATAAATTCTCAGCTACAATACGATACGATATGAGCTCCTCGGTTTTCTTCGCCGTTCTTCTCTAAGAGCCTGAAAATCGTTCTCTTTGATCTGTCTTTTGGTCGGCAGCGCCTCTGATCAAACTCTCTTGAAGATGGCGCTATATACGTCTGTTATTACGATTACAATACATTCAATGACTTTGTTGTGAGCACTCAACCATACAAATTCAGACACGAACATTATTCGCCTCCACATCTGCTCGTTCCCTCAAGACGTTTCTCTTTCCCGGGGCTTCTACACTGAGAGAGCCTCTGAATAGTGCATACTGCGAGAGGCGCTTTATAAATGTTCACATACAATACAGTTATGCACTTAGGCTACATACGCTTTCGACGATCTATGACGAATTTCTCTGGCACGGTTCTTCTCGTATGTAATGTCCTGCATTACCATGACGTTAATAGCTTACCGTACCTTACCTTAATTAATCAGTTACTCACAAGACTACCTGACTTAGGTGAGAAAACATCAATCAGAGTATGACGCCAACCATGGTTTTGTTAAGGGAATTGCTAGCTTACCTGAATTGTTTGGGAGATCATATGACCCGTTAGACTGGTGATGTTGATGGTCAGAGTCAGAGTATCGCCAGCAAACCTATCAATGTCACAGTTGTCGATGTTAATGACTTGAGTCACGTTGTAGCACTGACCAAGAACTGTGCAGTAACAGGTTGCATCGTTAGGTAGACACGGTTTCGTTGTTGATTCCTACAAAACAAAGTCAACGACTTTCTTTACACGGTTCTACAGATGCTTCTCAGAAACGAAGTCTCGATATCGGAGATTGTTTTTAGTGGAAATGTTGATGGGTAGCAGTTTAGGGCCTACATTGCATCCACATGCTAGAGAAACAGGTTACTATACGTCATCAGTTTATTATAATGAGTAGGCTCTTCTCAGTTATATGTGTGCCCCAAACTATCACTTATAAGTCATTTATGTCTTGCTTGACTTCACTCTTCTTGCAAAAAGTTTTCCACCTTTTCGTCTAGTTTCCGTGACCTAGGCGTTGTCCTTGACAGCACTCTTACATTCTCCGAACACAGCACGAATCTCACCCGTTCCTGCTACTTCCACCTGAGACACCTCAGAGCAATTCGACGTTCTATCTTCTCCTCCTCGGTCTTTACGTCTAAAGTTCATGCCTCTATCTGCTCCAGAATTGATTACTGCAACTCTCTTTTTGTAAGCCTTCTTAAAGTGCGTCTCTCCCCTCTTCAATCAGTGCTTAATGAGGCTGCCAGACGGATAACCAGACTGCCCCTTCTCCCACATCTCCTCGATGCATTGTGCATTTTGATAATGGCCCTACGGAAGTTATCATATAATGACCTGAGAACTTCCGAGCGTCTCTTACCCAAAATTCGTTGGCTGTGGCTCAGGACCATACGATTATTCTCCACTCATTAATTCAAATTTTATCGACTGAGTGCTTACTTTGCATGTTGACTTAGGACACAATAGGCAGTTTCTTCACAACCAAATCCTAATATTATCATGGCTTGTGATGTTGGTCTATACAGTGATGCTGGCCATTGTATATAATCATAAACAAACATAATATACACTTAACCCTCATCTAGCATCATAAAACCTATCGAATCAAACGAACTTTTAATAGAAGACAATGCGAATATTATAAGAACAATCGCTACAGAGACGCTAGCATGCCAAAAGAAGTCCAACGGATAAAGGAGGAGGAGGGCAACTCTAATCATTTTTGTTATGACACAGTGTCGTTAAACACCAACTAACCAAGTCCATTACTTAATTGCCCCGCTTAATTGCCCTGCGTTTGTATTTACTTTTCTACCCCGAAGGGATGATCGTCTGAGTTGGCTGATTCTGAATTGTCCGTGCAATTCAAAAACGGTCACTATCAAAGTACCGGTAGTAAACAAACTCCGCACTTTGCATCTGCAAAAATTGTCTTATCAACAGGGCCAAGCCTCCGTCCTCAGAGTGGAATAAATACTAACCAGTGCCTTCGATGGACTCTCTAAATTATTTATGAATAGGCCTACACATGCAAAATACATACTTATATCCATACATACAATGTCAAACTCACAGACTCATGGGTACTTACAAAACCAATGTTTCTACGATATGTAAACGTACTCGTTTTCTTCTTTGTTGTACTGACGAGGGTGGATCTCTCGTAACAACAGGAGCGGTCAACGACTTTATGAAAACCTTTTTCGTAGAATCGTAGATGTCACACGTGATGCTACGAATTCCTCCGACTTTGCTGACCACTTTCACGAAGATGCTGGAACATCCAAGACATCGAGATTTGGCTCATTGCCACGTAATTTAGATAGGTAAAGTAATCGTTAATCGAATTATGCTGATGATGAACAGCAAAGGTAATGTAAAGCAACATAGATTGTTATTTCTCAGTAGCAGGAAACACAAAACCAGGGCTATATAATATATATGTAGTTAGAAATGCGACCTACTGATCTTCTTTTCTGTGAAAGTTCTGATGATGGACGTCAAAGAGGGTCACTCCTGTTATGGTTTCCACAAGAGCCGAAGGATCCGTAACCGGAATTACCATAGAACCGCACTTGCACAACCTGCTCTATTTGTAATAAACTCTAAGTTGAGATGAGGGCCATGGTCAGAGTACCAGCGTCTTGAAGTGTTCTTCTAACACGCCGTATAGTGTTGTAGTGCAAGTGTTTTACCCCACTGCATGTCGCTTTACTCGATTTTAAGGGCAACATTGGATTTGGAAATCCGTCGATAGGCAACTTCGTGTTTGTGACTGGTTGCCGGCGGAAAAATTAAACAGTCAGGGACATGTCATGTCACTCCGAAAGGAATGGACCACTTACATGTATCTTATCATATTATATGGTACAGCTGCAGATGCAGCAGATGAAAATGACGACTACCTTGTGGTGTACTGGTCGACTGTGTGATACTGACTGCGACTTTCGGTGACGTTGACGCAGTACTTGCACGTGTCGACGTAAGCGGAGGTCTTGGCCGTGTAGAGTACGGTGCTCATGCTGTATGCTCTCACCCAGGCAACGATCGTGTCTCCACTGTGCAGATCATTCTGCGCAACCTTAAAACTGAACTGCTCCACTGTTGTGTCGTTGATCAGTGTAAAGTTGCTCGGGATGTTCACTCCGATGCCGCCATTTTTGTCGATGACGTAAGCAAACTGGTATGACATCACTCCAGTAAGTGCCAGTGCGTCAATTGATCGCAATCCGAAGTTCATCCCGTAACTGTCATCGATCATGTTTGATTGGATCGTCCATGGCTTAACGATTAGTCCCCATTTGGAATCGATGTTACTCTTGAATACCTTTGGCCAGCGGGCAGTGAACTCGTAAGGCATGTCATTTTGTGGTACTTCCAGTGTTGTTATATACTTATAGCCTGTTACTGGATCGGCTTTGTCAATATAGAATGCAGAATCATTGACGGAAAGACTCGAATCTCCAAGGTAGGTGAAAATCTTCCTTGCTTTGGCCGTGTTGTTGGCTCGGTCATAGACTGTCAGATGGATGGCGTAGGTACCTGGTTTACTGACGGTGAACTGGACTTTGTTGAGACTGAGTTCAGAGTCGGGAATGTCCGCCTGGAAGACTGCATCACCGATATTGTCCAGTTTGTTATCAACAGTCGGTTGCATGTAGAAGGCATCGATGTGGAACCGATCAATTCCAGAGGCATCGTCGGTCCAGGCGTTGAATGTCGGATGAATCTTCGGATTCTAAATGCATCACAATGAGATTATATAGCTAGAGTAGGCCTAATTTGATATTATTACCTATCGAAGGGGCAAAGTCACTGATCAAAGGTGAAGTCGAATAACGTTCCTTTTTAACTTTAAAAAACCCACCGGTAACATGGAAAAAAAACTATTTCCACGTTTCATATTTATTTAAATGCATCAGCGTGGAGCATAGCTGGTATTCTGGTGTCTCAGCAGTGGAATGTAGCAGATGAATGCCCGTAGGCAGCGACGACACAATGCGGAATATTCAAATTGAGCGTATATGACTTGCTGATTGGCCAACGTGCAGCGAGACAAGATGTTTGCGAAAAGATGCATGCCTCACTAGGCAGAAGAATTTTTTCTGGAAAGTGGAAAATCCTGCAACGCATTTGTTCCACATCGAGGACTTTGAGATGTGTTCCTCTTTAGCTCAAGGACTCAAGATGAGCGTTGTGTTTATAAGACTTACGTACCACTGGAGATCTTCTTAGCAGAAATTATAATAATTCACTTCGCGTGTCATAATGTCAAGCAACGAATGTAAGCGAAATGCAACGATAACTAAAACAATATTCTATTCTATTCTATTCTATTCTATTCTATTTACGGACTTATATGGATGGAAGACATGAGTGGATATCTATCCATTCATTTAAAAGTAGCCAAATTAGGGGTTTGCTGGTCTATGAACAAAATCCAATGTTTACGGAGAGTTCAGTCGAGAAAACTATAAAGAATCAGTTTAATGTATCACTTCGATATGTAGCATAATAACAATAATTTAATCATTATATATCCTTAGTTCTTTTTTTAGTAAAAAGGCAACTTTCAGTGATTACCTCAGTAACAGTTTCGTTCATGTAGATTGGAAATACGGTGCAGTTGGTGGACGTGGCGACTGCGTAGGTTAGACAGTGAACAGGTGGTTTCAGATCAAATCCGAACGTTATCTGACGCCTGGTGCTGTTGTCTGAAGTGAAATCCTGTGTCCCGAAGCCACTACCCCAAGTTGGAATGCCAGTATAGCTGGTGCTGCTCGTCTTTCTTGCCCCTATTGAGGCTTCGACAGTGATGGTGAACCTAAAATTAACAATAGAGTCACACAAATTGAAATACTATGTATCTGGCCTTAGTGAGTTCGCATATGGCAATAGAGTAAATATGAAATCGATTATATTCGTTATGAAATATAACGAGTTGTTCGTCGAGTTTGAGCTTCAGTTGGAAGATAAATTACCTAAGCACTTATTGCATGAGGGATATAATTGATTAATAATTTATATCATTGTGGGGCGCGGTGGTGTAGGGGTATGTTCGGTGCCTTGCAGCCGAAGGGTGGCGGGTTCGAATCCACCTCAAGCCGCCGCGTAGGGACCCTGGGCAAGTCCTTCACTCGCAATTGCTCATGCGCTTCGGCGTGAAACTCCGATTCAGTGTCCGCGCTGTAGTCGAGAGCACCTCTGAGTAGAAATCTGAAGGGGCGCTATAACAAGTGCTCGAAATGAATGAATGAATGAATTATTAAGACATTGAGCAGAAAAATAAAGACTTCACGTCTCACAGATATTGTGATGCAGTCGAAAATCGCGCCAAAGGTTGATCAGGAGCCAACTGCGCTTCATCATTGTGCAGTATTATGCATGCAGTCCGTGAATGAACTATTTCTAACTTCTGGCAAAGGTCCCAAAATTATTATTGCTTCTAGTAGTTATCACAAGCGCCAGTCGATGGCGCTAACCAGTTGTGGCTAAAAACTATCTACCTAAAATATACGTCGGAGACCGTCTCACATCGGACTCGGACCTCCCTCGGACTACTCTTGTGGACAACCCCTCTGACTAGACGCAGCGCTCGTGAATAAGCTGGTGCCTTGCGCATGGCTTTCGAGTGACACTTTAGAAGTTTGGAGATTACGATTACGATTACATCAGAATCGAACTTGTAAGCGAACGCCGTTTAAGCACAAGCCCTTAACTGAAAGAACTGAGACAGACAACGAAACATTCGATAAGAGAAGAGCGCTTATGAGAGGAAAGATGAATCTGAGCTTAAAGCAAATACAATACAATACAATACAACTGTAATTTGATAATGCCCTCCTTACGAAGTTCAGAAGTGCACATTGAAGCTGGGCAACTATTAAGAGCCATAAATAGACTGAAAGAGGTAGGTTTTAAGTTTGGAGCGAAAGACAGTCTCGCTAAGAGAGTTGCGAACATGAGGAGGTAGAGAGTTCCAGATGGAGGGACCGGCAACTGTGAATGAGCGACGGCCAAAAACAAGACGCATACCAGGAACAACATACTTTCCAGCAGATGCTGATCGAAGAGAGGAGCGACCTTTAACAGAGTTGCAAGGTGTGACCATGGAAGACAAGTAGGAAGGGAAATGATCTGTGCATGCTCTGTACATGAGGAGTGCCATCTTGAAGCGGATACGCTCACAGACAGGAAGCCAGTGTAGAGAACGAAGAGCAGGTGTGATATGGTCTCGATAAGAGAGTCCAAGACACAGTCTTGCAGCCTGATGCAATATTCTGGTTAGAGGAAGCAGTGTGCATTCAGGGAGACCATAGAGTACCGAGTTGCAGTAGTCAAGTCTCGTCAGAATAAGGCAGTGTATTAGTGTTTTCAGTGATGCTGAGTCAAGAGTAGAGCGAAGCTGTCGGATTCTCCTGAGATGAAACAAGCACGCCCGAGAGATGGCAGCTATTTGAGGTTTGAGGGAAAGTGCGGAGTCAAGGATGACCCCAAGATCCCGAACAGTAGGTGCTGGAGAAAGTAGAGAGGAGGAAGTAGAGAGTGAGAGTTCAGTACACTGCAGCAGCTTAGAAGAACGGTCAAACCAGATGAGCTCAGATTTGCTGGGATTGAGTTTGAGGCGCATAGACAGGCTCCATAGCATGATGTCGTCAATGCAGGCACGAAGTCTCTTTGTAGCATTTGCAACCTCATTTAGTCGCAGATGTACATAAAGTTGAGTAAAGCAAAGATCCGGGAAAATATGATGTGAACTTATGAAGTGTTGCACTCTATGGATCTGAGACATGGACTTTCGCAGAGGCAGAAATTTTGGGCCTGGTGGCCGTACCTGGAGAGGTCATAAAACAAATGATGAGGTGCTGCATTTAGTGCGAGATGAAGCGAGAACTATGGTGGATACAACAGAGTTGAGCGGGAAATTTATTCTCTCCTGAGCAAGTGATTGAATACAATAATGAAGTGGAAATGCCGCATTAAGGTTAAGAATTATGCTGTTGGACTGGATGATCGATCTAAAGGATCAGACGGGACTAGTGGACTACAGAGTATTTAAGGAAATGACACGGAGAAAATGGTGCAGTTGGACTCCTGAATCTGTCTGAAGGTAGAACACTGAAGAAGAAAAAGGAGGAGGAGCAGCAGCAGCAGAAGAAGAAAAGGAGGAGGAGGAAGAGGAGGAGGAGGAGGAGGAGGAGGAGGAGGAGGAGGAGAGGAGGAGGAGAGGGAGAGGAAGAAGACGACGACGAAGACGAAAGAAGAAGAAGGAAAATTTAATTTAATTTAATACTCTGAATGAATTTGGCAACGGAGCGATTGATTGGAAATGACGTTTAAGAGTAGCCTTTATTTTGAGATAAAACGATGTCTTACGTTGTGTTGTGTTCTGTGCTACCTCCTCCAAGGTCTGTCCACAGCTGGATGGTGTTCCTGCAGTCGGCTGTTGACGGCATGTTCTGCTCCGCCAAATAGGCATTTGGACATGACTCAGCTGGAGCGTTGTGACCTGCTATTACATATACATCACTTTGCTATAAGTATCATTGTCATTATAAGATGGGCAGTTTGACATGATATAGCTGGAGCGTTGTAACCTGTTTATTGTTACTGTCACTGTTATTTCTACTACTACTACTACTACTACTGCTGCTGCTGCTGCTACTACTACTACTACTACTGCTGCTGCTGCTGCTGCTGCTACTACTACAACTACTACTACTACTAGAACGACGACAACTACTACTACTGCTGCTATTATTATTACTTTTGTTATTATTATTGTCATTATTGGTATCATGATCATGATTTTTATTATTATTAGATACTTTGTGGATCACCACTACTACTGTCAAATACGTTATAGCCATCATGCCGTAGCAATTGACGGATAGGCGTTAAAGGTTTAACTCACAAAGAATTACAGCAATCCGCAGACAAGGTATATCCCGACATATTTATTTCATCATCGTCGTCACTGCCGTAATATGGAGATAATTACGGGCATTATGTATCATCCTGGGTCACATGCCGTGTCCACGCGATGTCATGAATAGGTAAGACTTGTTTGACACATGTCAGTGATCTCTCGCGGTATCGAGTCGGGCCCCTAATCTTAGATCAGCCCCATTTCTTGCCTATTGTTGAGGCAAAGAGAGGTCATGCAAAGCTTCAATTTAGTATAAGGGTTTATGGAACATACTCTCATTTCCTGCTCTCGTTTCTGTTGCTTGATAACAACGGCATGCTTTCGTTTACAACTTGCAGGGTTGGTAATTGGTATATATAAATGTTAAAATTCATTTAGAACTGCACCTTTTGTGTAGAACTCCACGCTAAAAAAGCCCTGCAATTTATGTAGGGCCTATATAGCAGAAAACAGTGTGTAGAAAATGATGGAGAGCCAGATAGGTCTATAGTTTCGTTGACTGTGTTATCTAATAAAACCACTCTAATCTAGTTTATCTGGTCTCCTCCTTTCTGATCTCTTCTTATCTAATCTAGTCGAAGGATGCTGCAAGACGATCATGCCACGCATGCTCGCAATCTTGTTCATAATCGCTATTAGGCCAGAAACATTAGTCAAAAGGTGCAAATAGTTCATAACAAGCTGAATTTTTCAGGATAGGTCCAGGAATATGAGTAGAATATCATATTAAAAGTCCTCAAAAATCCCCTTGGAGCTCCTTGAGAAATTCAAGATGGCGTCCAAAATGGCCGTCATTTTCCATCAGCATTAGTTACTTGGTGGAAATAGCTCACACAAAGCTGAATTTTTCAGAATAGGTGCAGGAATAGGCGTAGAATAACATAATAAAAGCCCTTGAAAATCTTCGTGCAGCTCTTTCAAAAATTCAAGATGGCGTCCAAAATGGCCGTCATTTTTCATTATAATCATTACTTAAATTGGGGAAATAGCTCATAAGAAGCTCAATTTTTTAGGATAGGTGCGGGAATATGTGTACAATAACATAGTAAAAGTCCTCGAAAATCCCCCTGAAGTTCTTTTAGAAATCCAAGATGGCGTCCAACATGGCCGTCATCTTCCATTAGCTTTATAATCATTATTAAATGGTGGAAATAGCTCATAATAAACTGACATTTTTAGGATAGGTGCAGAAATTTGTGTAGAATAACATACTAAAAGTCCTCAAAAATCCTCCTGAAGCTCTCTCACAAATCCAATATGGCGTCCAAAATGGCCGTCATTTTCCATTATAATAATTAATTAAATGGTGGAAATAGCTCTTAGAAAGCTGAATTTTTCAGGATACGTGCAGGAATATCAGTAGAATAACATACTAAAAGTCCTCAAAAATCCTCCTGGAGCTCTTTCAAAAATCCAAGATGGCGTCCAAAATGGCCGTCATTTTCCATTATAATCATTAGTTAAATGGTGGAAATAGATCTTAAAATCCTGAATTTTTCAGGATAGCTGCAGGACTATGAGTGGAATAACATACTAAAATTCCTCGAAAATCTCTCTGGAACTCGTTTTAGAAATCCAAGATGGCGTCCAAAATGGCCAACATTTTTCAGTATTATCATTATCTTGCAACATTAAAAGTTAGAATCGCAATGATAGTATATTGTCTTAGTGGAGTGGTTTCATGAAAGTAGCCACACCGAGTGGCCTATTCGAGAAAACAAGAATAGAAACGTTGCCCTTCATCAATCTGGATCCCTCCAATCCAAAGACTAGGCGAGTAGGCACTATTTATAGGTCATTATGCTTTGCAGCGAAACGATGTGAAAGTGTGGCTTGAGAATATATCGAGTCACATTTGACCATTTGGCCTCTATACATGAAGGCTGCAGAGGTTGTAGCTTCTACACAAGATCTGCAGAAAGTAATATTCCGTCTAGGAGGATTTCATCTCCTGTTGTCTTTCCTTGGTGGCATAGGCAACTATATGGCGAATGATAACAGTAGGGTACTATACGTTGTACGTTGGAAGTGATGACAGGGTGTTAGATTTGCGTGTTCTACAAAAAGAGCTCTTATTTTGTGTAATGCAATGAAAAATAACTAAAAATAATTATTAGACTCTCACTTTGAAATCCGACGGTGAACGTGGATTTTGCGATTCCGAGAGAGACCGGAGCGTTTGCTATGAACGGTGCATCGTTGCCGTCTGGTAGACTGACGGGATTTTCGTACTTCGCCAACCAGCTGACCTGGATTTGAGTCAATGACCCAGTTGGAATCCAAATGGTCTTTCGACTCACATCTGGTGCAGTGCACTCGGTGCTTGAAGCAACCACCTGTTCGACGGATGAACCAGGAAGACTTCCGAGAAGTTTCGCTGAACACGACTCAATGAGCGGAATAAAGGTAACTGGAAAACAATACAACAATATGAATCGATTCCAGAAAGTTAAAGATTAAGGAAACACACTTGCTGATACATGGCGCTACAGAAGTTATTGGATTTTACGTTTTTGAATCATTAGGAGCTTAGTCTCGTGGTTGCAGAATCTTTCATCTTAAGCGTATAAATACGACTACAGAAATCAATAAAACGAGTGCGACATCTAAAACCTACCAACGTGAATAAAGTGACAATGAAATTAATTAAAATCAAGACAACTGCGATACTTCACATACAATGGCGACAATATATGAAGTAGATTTAGATTTTCGATTGGGCTCTTCAAGTGGATTGTGATTTTTTGTTCTACGATTTCGCCTGAAACGTCCATTGATTCACGCCCTGTGCATTCAGATAACGCGCTATGAAGTCATTGTATCAGATTTCATTAGCAACATTAATTTTTAGATTTCCTAAATTCTGTGAAGGCATTGTGTGCTATTAACGTCCACTAAGTTTTGTTGTTTTACTATTGCTCGTATGAATATTTGTGGTCATTAAGATGTACTAACTTGTGGCACAGTTTGGTCCGATAAATCCCGATGGACATTTGCAGTTTGGAGAATTGCACGTCCCTGGGTAGCAGTTGTTGTCGACCGAACACGGAACTGAAAGACATTAGACACACCAATGATGCATGCACGAACGGACGGACGGACGGACGGACGGAGAAATACATGAATTACATGAGTGCGTGAATGTATGTATGGATATGTGTACGTGTGTGAAGTGTTTAGGCAATACGCTTAAATTAACATAAAATTTAAGAGTGAGTGTGAGTGATAGAAAATTAATTAAAAAAGAGAGATCAAAAGCAATATTTAACATAGGCCTATATATATATATATGTTAAACTGTCCCACAAGTTATATATATATATATATATATATATATATATATATATATATATATATATATATATATATATATATATATATATATATATATGGACAGATAGACAGAGATGGATAGATGGATGGTTGAATGGGTGGTTGGACAGACGGTCGAAGGAACGGCCGGTTGGTCGTCCGAATATATGGATCCGTGGATGAATCGATGGATGGATGGATGGATGGATGGATGGATAGGAGGGATCGATCATAAGGTGATTAATTGGTCGATGAATCGATAATTAGTTACTGACCGTTACTGCACTTAGATCCTGCTCCCGAAGTGAGGCAGGAACACGAGTTGGGTGAGACGCACGACTGTCCTCCAGTACAAACCGGGCTACAGATCGCTAAAATACAAGACATTAATCAGGTCTAAATCGTAGTTGCTAAAACCTTTTTTCTCGCTTTTTATCTTTATTATTTTGTTGAATTTTATTTTCGTCTGATATCCCTTACGTTGTCTCCGTACTTTCAAGAATTCAGCTAATTTACGCCACTATTTAAAGTCATCAGCTGAGAAATAAATACCACAGTACAAGAAATAAAATTTATAAAAATTATTTGAATTTCTGAGTTATCCTAAATGCGAAATTGTCTTTGTATACAGTCATCTCCGACTGACTGATAAACTGACTGATATCACTCCATATCAAGTTCTTATATAAGCAAAAATTGTAAATACAATTTTTAATTAAGTACATTCTATACTTACAAAGTTTAGTTTTTAGTTGTTTACGTCAGCATGGCCTAATGTGGACTAATGCTTAGGCCTACAATTTATATTTGAAAAGATTTCAACAATTTTGATTTTTCAATTTCTTATTAAACCAAACTTATTAAAGAGAAAATAATTGTTGTAGATTACTGTTACTTGGTGTTCTCAAAATAAAGTTGTGTTATTTGTTGATTAAAATTAAATTGTGTAGGCAAGGTTTTTAATTTTAAAATGCAGTACAACATGTAACAAAGTCAAATTATTTTCTTTTCTGCTTTTTCCTGTTTTTGTCACTTAAAAACTTCGTATTTCCGCTTATTAAATTTATTCAAATTTTACCGGTTTTAGCAACTAGGCCTATATATATGGTCTAAATGCCGTCGGTCCCGGTAGCGAACATAGAGTAGCAGCTTACACACAACTACACTCTGTGCAAAAATTACAGTAAGAATGTGGTCTCTCCCATAAATACTTAAAATTACTCAGGGATACAAAGCAATATTAGTCCGTTACTTAGTTAATTAGTTAGGTAATTAGTAATCTAGACGCTTACCATAGGGCGTTTTAGGCGCCTCTCAGAAGCACTGTCTACGTAGCCTATATTATGCTAAAGCTCACAGAAAAGAAAGTTCATCTGTACAGAAAAAGTGTTCAGGAACTGGAAGAGTCCCCACTGGCCGGAAACCTTACACGCAATAATTAATAACTATTAAGTAAACAACACCAAGAATAATAAGAAAAGCAAAACATTGATACTATTATTGATAATGATAACGATAATGACAATGGTAATTATGCATCACTAATATAATGAAACAGAAATGTCAGTCATGTGTGTCCCGTCTGTCTGTAGCGTCACAAATTTCTCACTGCGTCATTCGACAAACAGCGATCCACCGAAGGTGGTGAGTACCAGCCACCTTCGCTAGAGGGCCATAATTTGTTAGTATATGCAATTCTCATTTATGGAATTCTTTTCATTTTTACTGCGCTTCTTAAGATATTCTCACTAATCGCAAAATTGGGTTTGAAGTGACCGACTTTCGACTGCCGTCTAAGATGTTCCTTTCTGACTTTGCTTTGCATCAGCTTATCTTTTACATTTTAATGCTCTTAAATTACCCAAAATATATGCACAAAATTAGTAGTGTGCAATTTTAAAAAAACTGATTGGTAAGACGTCGTTGAAAACATTTATGGTCATTTAATGCGGTTATTAGGATCTTTTTACTAATAAACACAGTTTCTAATTTCTTTTAACCGTCTTAGGATGGGCGAACATACAGTAATAAAAATAATAACACTAATAGTAATAATAATAATAATATAGTAGTAGTAGTAGTAGTAGTAGTAGTAGTAGTAGTAGTAGTAGTAGTAGTAGTAGTAGTAGTAGTAGTAGTAGTAGTAGTAGTAGTAGTAGTAGTAGTAGTAGTAGTAGTAGTAGTAGTAGTAGTAGTAGTAGTAGTAGTAGTAGTAGTAGTAGTAGTAGTAGTAGTAGTAGTAGTAGTAGTAGTAGTAGTAGTAGTAGTAGTAGTAGTAGTAGTAGTAGTAGTAGTAGTAGTAGTAGTAGTAGTAGTAGTAGTAGTAGTAGTAGTAGTAGTAGTGGTAGTGGTGGTGGTGGTGGTGGTGGTGGTGGTGGTGGTGGTGGTGGTGGTGGTGGTGGTGGTGGTGGTGGTGGTGGTGGTGGTGGTGGTGGTGGTGTTGGTGGGTGGTGGTGGTGTTGGTGGTGGTGGTGGTGGTGGTGGTAGTAGTTGCTATAGTAGTAGTAGTAGCAGCAGCAGCAGCAGCAGCAGCAGCAGCAGCAGCAGCAGCAGTAGTAGTAATAATAATAATAATAATAATAATAATAATAATAATAATAATAATAATAATAATAATAATAATAATAATAATAATAATAATAATAATAATAATAATAATAATAATAATAATAATAACACGAATATGAATATGAATAGGACCTTCCAGACATTTTATTTTGTGCACTAGTTAATGTTTAAGTACCCGAGGGATCCTGTTTACCTATGGGCATAAAAGCATTAATGTTTAAACCTTAATTATTGTAAAGATTATTATTATTAATTCGCGACTTGGTTATTTCGTAGTTCAGCGTCTAAAATCTACAAAGTTGAATTTTTGTTTCGATTTGGATTTATATCAGGGATACAAGGCAAGCCAACTGTTACATGGTATATGAATTTTACAGACCTATATCGCAGTTGCTTCCTGTCCAACCGGTTTGACAACGTTGACCAATCGCAGTGTTCAAATAATAGGAGTAGTAGCAGTTGTAGTATCTAAAACAAATCGATATTTATATATTATATAATAATATAATTCGCGCTCCCTCCGTTCAGCTGAACAGGGTCTTCTCTCTGTCCCTTTTGCTCGTACCTCCACCAGGCAGAGCCGTGCCTTCTCTGTGATTGGCCCCTCGACCTGGAATGGCCTACCTCTGACACTCCGCTCCCTTCCTAGAACCCCTTCTCAGTCATTCCTCTCTCAACTTAAAACGATCCTATTTGGCCGCGCTTGGGTTGGCAGCGCCTCTGAGTAGTTCCCTTGAAGAGGCGCTATACAAATTCAAGTAATGAATGAATGAATGAATGAATATAATGGTATTGATTTTTGTTAGTATATTTAATCTTATATTATTTTTATTATTATTATTATTATTATTATTATTATTATTATTATTATTATTATTATTACTATGGAGTG
The DNA here is from genome assembly GCA_020284085.1 of Aporrectodea caliginosa. Classification (NCBI taxonomy): domain Eukaryota; kingdom Metazoa; phylum Annelida; class Clitellata; order Crassiclitellata; family Lumbricidae; genus Aporrectodea; species Aporrectodea caliginosa. The sequence continues at coordinate 484,701 of JACEVL010000554.1, read as the reverse complement.
TTGGCTAAAAGTATAGCACTATTATCGATATCCTCTGTTGGATCTGTTCAGAGTTCGCCGCTCGTCGGCTCCCGGCAACCTTGACATGGTGCCCTGGAATGCCACCGCGTTGAAGCGTTGGATCGTGACCGATAGGCCTTGGAAGAGGAAGCTTGTTTCGCGAGTGTCACCGGTAGTCTTCGACAGTCGGCTTCCGGTCTTATTATTATTATTATTATTATTATTATTATTATTATTATTATTATTATTATTATTATTATTATTATTATTATTATTATTAATTATTAAAATCTGATGGTAAAATGATACTGTGGTAGTTTTCCTTCAGTTAATTTTTATAATCTAAAAATGAAGTAGAACGAGGGCAATACTTACGAACGCGGGTAACACCAGTGGTAGTAACCGTAATACCAGTAGTATCCGTAGTAATAATACCCATAGTAGTACGGGTAATACCACCAGTTGGAGCAATAGTAGTAGTACGACCAGTAGCACGAGAGCTGGGAACTGTAGTACGAATAGGTGTAAGTTTCCCAGTGACTGCAACAGGTATGGTAAAAACGTGTCAATATATAATTTTACGGAATGGAAGCTGTAAACCTCAGTAACAGTGAACTGAACTCACTTTTCCGCCTATCAAGCAATCTCGCTACTCGCTTCGACCACGGTCCCATAACCGTGAGCTTCCCATGTTTGACAACCTGACTCAGAAATGCTTCTTTGCCCGGATGCCCAGTATACGTCCATGATACAAGTAAACAATGTTTTCCCTAGATCAGTCTATTTAAGCTCTTCAGTTTCCATCTATGATAATAGCCCTAACTCTTCCTCCCCTAGGATCCCCTGATATACATTAACTTCTCCCATTCAATTCTTTGCTAGTATTTATAAATTTGTTTGTTTGATTAAATGTATTAATCTTGCCAAGTACAGTGCTGTGCGTTTGCTAGTACTTCTCAATAAAGAATATTCTTACTTACTTACTTACTTACTTACTTACTTACTTACTTACTTACTTACTTACTTACTTACTTACTTACCTACTTACTTGACTACAGCTACAGCAATGCCATCTGTAAGATCTTTCAGGTCAGCCACTGTAGTGTTGAGCACATTCTTCACTTTACGCAGGAACCTAACATCAACAACTGCTGGCTGTCAAGGAGAACAAAACTCTTTCGAAGAGGCCAAATTATTATAGGGGACACTGTTGTAAATTTTGTGTGTGATCTGCTATGCGCATAGTATAATTTGTAGTAATGAAACTTGGACTTTGTAATATTTCTCATTGGTATAGTACAGGCAGGTCTACTGCCCTGAGAATGCTGTATCCCTGTTTTTTCCTTTTCTGTGCTACCATATTTGGTGAATAAAAGATTGATATATAATGTCCACAACCGTCCCAGAGAAATCCAAGAGAGAGGAGCAATTTTCACGGGTTTGTGCGGTCTAATAAATCAGAAACCGACTTTAGGTGTCAGTTTCCCAGTGAAAACATAAACAATTCAAAATGGCTTCCGGTATTTCTTCTTGATTGAATCATGCTATTCCGCCTGAAAATTCGATGCAGAGTGGAACAATTACCTATGAGTCGCAATACAAAATGAAGAGTCAGTTTGTTTTGTTAATTTCGATGCTTAGATCTATGAGAGAGGATTTAACAATCTGCTGTCTCTAGGCAAAGTTTTTTTGCCACCCCTAATATTTATGTTCAAGTTTTAATTTCAACTAAAATAATTACAATTATATTTATTTATTGTCATCCCGTTCGCAGTTTTAAATTAAATTTAATGTTCAATATTTAATTTTTTAATTTTCAATAATTTTGCCACCCTGTGGAATGTGATGTACCTATAAACCCTGTACTAAATCTGCAACTGGATGCTACCTCAGAATCGTAGGGAACAGATGAGCTTTCATTTCCATAATAGTAATTTCTAACTCTCTGGAAACCGACGTCTTTCAGAAACAACTCTTCGTAGCTCATTTTATTGACCACCTAAAGGCGGCCTTTGCTCTGCAGTGGTTTTAAAAAGCTTTTAGTTTTTCTTACCTATCGGCAGCAACTGCGGCGGAAGCGGCCACAAGTACAAGGACGCTGAGCCAGAGGCGACACATGATGTCTCCGTATGAGATGCGTTTCCACCGCGCTCCTTGTTCTTTGAAAAGTCTTTGTCCCAAATTTTTTCCGATGTTCTCAGCTACTCTTGCATTCCTTATTGCCAAGTGGCGTTCTGAACTGCAAGACGAAAGCTTAAAAGCTTATAATTGACGCGTAGGATGTGCCGTATGTATTCAGCAGTGGTTATACTGTTTAAGTCGCATCAAAATGACTGTCCGGAAATCCCTTCAAACAACAAGTCACTCCAAACTACTTATGCGTTAAGACATGATGCAACGCGAATGTAAAATACCATTTTAATAAAACTGTGAACAACTACCGTGTTCGCCTTAGAGAATGGCCAGCCGTCCTACTGTAGATGTCTGTTCTGTTGTCTGCGTATGTGTTTGTGTGCATGCGACTGAAATATTACGAATACACGAGCAAAGAATCTCAGTGGCCCTGGAAATTTATGGCACGAACATGAAGATGAGTGCAGCTACTTTGAACCTCAACAGGTAAGCGGCAGAATTAAATAATCAACCTCCTAAGCGCGAGATTATCACTTGCGAGTAATGCAAGGTCACCTGAACCAATTCAGCCCGTTATTCCTGGGTGTTAGTACATTAATACCGTTTCAATTGAAGAGGTTGAAAGGTTCCCTGCTATTTGATATCAATTCAGCCCGTTATTCCTGGGTGTTAGTACATTAATACCGATTCAATTGAAGAGGTTAAAAGTTCCCTGCTATTTGATATCAATTCAGCCCGTTATTCCTGGGTGTTAGTACATTAATACCGATTCAATTGAAGAGGTTGAAAGGTTCCCTGCTATTTGATATCTGTGGTAGTGTTTGCTGTTGCTGCTCAGCTCCGGCAAAAGCCTCTCTGAAGTGTCTACACAGGAGCGTGAAAACAAATAGATAGGATTATTACCATAATTATGGCTATCCATAAGCTGAAAGGCTTATGAGTCTATTGAGTGCTTTATGATATCCTGTTGATTTCCAGTTTATACCAGTAAAAGCCAGCCACGAGAAATGTTTTGACGCTCATCTGCATTATGGCCTTCAGTACTTGTTTGCATAGGCGGAGTTTATCAGGGGCTAGGGGGGGGCTAAGCCCCCGATGAGCCCACAGACTTGACTGTGCTTCATTAAGGTATAGTGATAAATCGCATGGCATTACCATCCCATCTCTACCAGTTCCTGCCAGCACGTGTGCCTCTGGTTCAAGTACACAAGACATAGCAGCCACAAAAAGTCAGAAGACAGTTAAAACTGCGTCATCACTTCGAGACTTCTTCGTTGCTACTACACTTGGACAACGTGAATGCATTGATGATTCAGCACGTGCCACAACGGACGTATGGAACCAATGCATTCAATCGGGTACAATCAGCTGTATCTGCCTGTTTGTAATACATTAATTGGCCAGTTGGAGTTCCGTTTCGACAAGGACAGTTTGATCATGGCCAAATCCGTTGATGCCGTATTGCACTGTGATAAGGATGGAATCAAGGTGCTCGTTCACAAATATGCCGACAATGCCCGACATCCTCGCCGACATCCTCAACATAAGAAACTGGTTGCGATCAACCATGGGACAGAAACGCTTTTCTTCGCTGGCTCTTCTAATTTGAGTTCTGAACATTGAATGTGATCCGACGGCTGTTTTGGTTCCCGAAGAACTGGTTCTCATGTATGCAAACAGTGGATCTCGTCGATCTCGACGCTTACTGCATGATGCATTAGCGTAGTCGACTATTATAGTTGCAGTCTTCGACGTATGGTCATAGCACAGAATAGATAAAGCGCTTTATCGATTCTGTGGTCATAGCGTTAGTTTGTTAGCGTGACTGAGTATATAGAGTGTAATACTGTGTATAACTGTGTAACAACTAAAGTTCGAGTTCTATGAGGACGGTTCTCGTAAACTTATAGTTACCATATAGGCCTAATTGCAATAGTCAACTGCTGAGTTCGAGTAAATAAAGAGTTTCTATTGGTTTTCGAGAAAACTCAAGTCGACCATATGCAGCTGTTCAGACACATTCACACTTAGTACACCAATTAATCAAATTAACGCATTAGAGTAGTCGACTAGGGAAGCGTAAGTAGTAGCCTAGTAGTCGCAGTCTTCGATGTAAGGCCATTATGTACATTTTAAGCTGTAAAATCCTTCTCACCAGAAGGCCGAAATTAATACAAAGTATGCTCAAAATGCATTTGGCGGCTGGGGCTCAAATCGCCCCCAAACCCCTCCGTGTTAAAGGGGGTGACGCTTTGCGGCAAGGGAGAGAGGAAAGTGAAGGTATGTTTTAGCCCTCCCATGAACTAAAACCAAACTCCGCCCATGCTTGTTTGCAAATTCGCATGCAGGCCTACCACTCTGAATCTTACGCTTCCCTGTTCGAAGCGCCAGTAGTTGACGTCGTGTTGCAAGTCTGGGCATCGAACAATTGAATCTAAGCTAAACTTGTTATGGAAAACAAGTCGTAAATCTGAGCACTTGATCTTTCTCGCTTTCTCGATTGCTTCCTTGTTCTCTACTAAATCCACCTTAGCAGCTCTTCTACCATCCACCCCCCACTGGTCTCTCTGGCAACCCGACTCGGATCTTCCCGTGACACCCTTGGACAACCCCTCTTACACGATGCAGCGCTCGTTAATATGCTGGTGCCCTACATTTAGTTTTGGAATAGCGCTTTAGAATGTTGGAGTGCACGATTACAATTAAATGGCTGAATGCCTGCGTCTGGAAAGGCTGTCAGCCAACAGCTGAAATGAGGAACGCCCTGTAACGCGGATAAAAGATTGGGTAATACGATCATGTCACCCCATCTCAGTCTTGCACTGGCCTTGCCACAAATCCGAAATGACCTCTACTCGTCATCATTTTTTGCGCGTCCTTGGTACACCTCATGATCCGCCACAGAAAAACTTTACACTGAATATAGGTACGTAAGTAAATATGTATTTGCTTATATAGCTAGGTAACTAGTGAGCTAGGTATGTTGATAGGAAGACAGGTAGGTAGGTAAGTTGGTAGGTAGATCGGTAGGTCGACTGCTAGACACTTAATTTAGCACCTTTTTAGTTACTCGAAAAAACACTAGGTTGCCGATGTTCGCAATGTGCTACCAATCTCCATTTTTGAAATCCCAAGATCTTGCCAGAAAAATCCCAAGATTGACCAAGAGTGTACCAGAACATCCAAAGTAACTGAAAAAGGAAAGAGTTGTGATGAAATATGAAACGTGTTTTACAATCACGATTATTCACAAAAATGCCGAGCTAAGAACTGGCAAAGAAAACACCGGAGCATAACATTGAATTAACAAATTACAATGTTTACATGTTACAATAACAATAAATGTCTGCGAGAGTTTTTTCTGATCTGATTCGCTGCCACTGTTGGAAAGTACGGTAAAAAAACTAGTTTGTAGACCTCAGAAAAAATCCCCAGATTGATATGCCAAATCCCCAGATCCAAAGTCGACCCAAAAATCCCAAGATCTTGGAAAAAATACCAAGGAGTGGTAGCACTGTTTGCGGTTTACGTTACGTTACGTGTTCAGACCTAAACCAATTATCACCAGGGTTGTGCATAGTTCATCGTGTCAGCAGTATCATGATAGGCTGGTGCGTTGACCACAATACCATAATCTGTGCAACCTTGCATGCTAATCACAGTGGAGTTGATGCTGCGGTGCTTGACCTTTCAACTGCAACTCCAATTTTCTCAAATCGCAAAGTTACTCTAAAACTATGCGTGGAGCTGACAGGAAAACCCTGTGTGAGTATACATTTAGAGCGACTCTCACACATTCTTACCACCACGAGTGGACTAATGGTAACCCGTGCTAACGACCTCTTCTCAGAGTCATAGTACAAAAATGTCTGCTCACGATACTAGACGACTCATGCATATGAGCAATCTGACATTGTCTAGCGCCTCTAAGAGGTGCCATGCAAATATTCAGAAACATACATTACACACACACATACTTGTATGCATGCATGCACTTATGCTTATATACTTACATATAGAGCCTATACATGTATGTACTGAAGTGTCTGTTGTCACCAAATAGTCGTCGATATTTCTACATATGGCCACTTGAGGGCAACTGTTAGTTATGTTTAGTTGTGGCCATAATGTAGAAGATTTGTTAGACTGGTTAGGTTTTCTTATAAAGGTGCTTTAAGACCTCGGCCATCTACAGCGAGAAACGAACTCGGTATAAACTGAGTAGTATAGGCTATATCACTAGGTGACGCGTTCTATTTATATGTAAATATGTATTTATGTATGCATCTAGGTGATTAATGAGGCAGGTAGTTAGATTGGAAGATAGGTAAGTAGGTAAGTTGGTAGGTATTTGAATTTAAATATTTACAAATAGTATATATCTGTTGTGATTTGATTAGAAAAGAATAATAGGATTAGGCTGTTTCTAAACTAAAAACAATTAATATTAGTTTCCACACTGTCTCGGTTTCATTCTTTTGGTTAAAAACTAATCACATTTTAAGAAAATAAGATAATTAGACTGTTTCTGCTACATTAAAATGTCATTAAAGTTTTATGGTTAGACTAGTTCTTCAGTATCAAATAACTGGTTGCATAATATCCAGCGCAATGTGAGCGATTGCTAAAGAGATTAGTAAATTCGGATATTCTAATAAGGTTTAATAGAGTTGGTGAGCTTAACAGCATGAGCAATAGGATGCCCTGAGGTGGATGTATTTCCCTATCTAGCATCGATGTACATATCACGGCTATTATTGCCTTGTCTCAGGTCGTCGGCGGCTGCGTAGTAACCGGCTCCTGCAGCAGAGGAACCGTTACGAAACTCTTCAATTGATGACACAACGGCCTTGAATCCCGGTCTCTTCTTAGGAACGGCATTCCAACATGGACTCACGACGCTTTCAAATCTAAGAAACAAACGAAACCAAACAATACACCATGTCTCTTTCAACCGTTTCCTCTAAGTTGTGGTCGTGAGATTGAAGGATCTTTCGGCGGAGCGTTAACAAGATACAACAATCAAGCACCGTGCAACAATCTAACAAAAGAACAGCTAGACAAGATAAATGATCTGACTCAGAACTGTTAAGTTGACACGGAGACTTACATACTTCCTAACAGTAAAATAAAGATGTGTACAATTTTGATTTAAGAAGACATCGTCCTTTTCTCAAGAACAAGCAATAGGACCATCCATCCTCTTTTTGCCGCTGTCCCGGGATATTCTATCCCCTCTAAAGCATATGCTCCGGTTAATTAAATTTTAAATGTAGAAGTTCATGGACTAAACCGGTATACATAGAGTATCTGGGGATAAACCATTCTATACTCCATCGTCATACGCTTCACGATAGCCAAGAAGAAAATCCAGTGAAAATCACCAAAAACGAAGTAAATTAATTTCAGGTCGACGTATAAACTAAATATACGCAATTTAAAAAATTTATGTGTACAATAAATCCAAACAGTACGACTGAATACACTCAGAAACCGCCAATAATGCAAACTAAACCGGATACTACATTTCGCTAGGCGGATATTCATTTGAGGGGGATACTTTATTTCGGGACACCGGCTCAAAATATGATGCGATCCTGCGTCAAAGCACGAAATGGATGACATCCAAAGAGTTTATTCAATGTTTGTTAAATTCTGACGATATCGTATTGAAGATAGTTTAGACGAAATACTAACAATTCTGGTGGGCAGTCGCGTGGACAAGACAGTCGATGGCCTTTCTGAACAAGTGCACGAATATCGTTGCTCTTCTGATTCGGATATGGAGTCTGACCTAAAAGAAGAAACAGGAACAATGACGTCATGAGAAAGAATGTGACTCCACCTGTGCAGAAAATATGACGAATTCGTCCATATATGGCGAATGGTCACAGTGTTTGACTTTCGCTGTTTCATATTGTCATGTCTATTTACTTAATGCATGCATGTGTGTCTGTACGTGTATGTGTGTCTGTACGTCGTTATGCGTGTCTGTATGTATCCATGCATATATCTAGATATTTATGTATACATGTAATTATGTTCCGTTACGATGTTACCTTTCGCTCAGGGACTGCACTACGACGACTACGCCAGCGCCATTTTATCGCATCACATACGTCGCACGACGATCCCATGACCGAAATGCAATTACCAATCGTCAACACAGATCGAAGTCACTTTCTAGGAGCGTTCGTTTCCCGGTATTCTTTCATCTCACCTGCCGTCGAATCGGCCTACAAATTGCCTTTCACGGAAATTCTTCCCCAAAGAATACCGTACAACGCTATATTTAATCTCATGACTTTTGTGTCGCACTTGACGAACATCGTCTGCTCAAAATCAGACGATCTAGCGCCGACCGTTAATTACTCAAAATAAACAGTAAACGTATTTGAGAGGTACTTTAACCCTTGAAACTCGTCGTAAAAGGGTTAAAGGTGTTTGCTCTTTGTGTGTATCCCCAATGTTTGTTAACAGGGTAATATGCAAATGAGAGACTGACAACATAAAACAACAAAGAGTATGCATTGTTGAGTTGTGCAGTCGTATAAAACATTACGTCATCGTATCGTATCTATAGATTTATATAGCGCCTCTCGAAGAATAACTATTGTCGTGTCACGCTGTACTATTCTATGAAAGGGTCTGATGAGCCACACTACGGGGCCGTCCAATGATAATACCAGTCACGCTATTTTTGCGACCATGGACAAAAACCAAAGCACTAGAGAAGAAAAATCGAAGCATGTCACAATGTGTCACAAAACTCGGACCCCCTGGACTAAAGTACGTCACACTTTACTGGAACAGATAGAAATAATAATACTTGACATTGAAAAAGAAGGCTAATACATAAACAAGGCTTCGCAACAGCATTATTACTAGCGCTCCTAGCGAGAGGAATCGTGAAAAAAGACATTCAGGAGATATGCATTTCATGCTATTTTGACATAAAACTAATTAAATGATGCTTTCAGCGAATCGACGGCACAAGGTGAAAATTATTATTTGAAAGCTATGAAACCCTTGAATCTAATAAAGGATTAAAATAAATTATAAATATTTATGTCCTAATATGTAAATGTTCAGTATGCTACGTCAGCACTTGTGCCCCTATGTTTGTTAACCGGTTAATATGCAAATGAGTGACTGACAACATAAAACAATAATATGCATTGTTGAGTTGTGTAGTCGTATGATACATTACGTCATGTTACGCTGTGCTATTCTATGAAAAAGTCTGATGAGCCATACTACTACAATCTACGATATGCCATGTTATGCTGCGTTGTTAAATCTCTAACTCATACCCTGCGAATAGATTTCCCAGACGGTTACTCCAAACGACCAGACATCCGTTCTTTCATCGTAGGTCGGTTTTCGGCTGCTCAATGTGGCCAATGTTTCAGGTGCCAACCACTTGAGAGGCACTTTGGATTGCCCCTGTACAGTTACACACGACAACAGGTCTATTGCACGTTATTGGAATAAAGAATTTTTAAATTTTATGGATAAATACGCACCTGCTTTAAGTAGCATAGTAATGTTTCTGGGCCTGATCTGAATCGGTTTGCGACATGTCTCTTAAATGGTAATTATTCTTGCAACCTCGGTAGAGTCGGTACTGAGTACAATACGTGACAATCATTCAGTGGGATATAATTTCTCTGCAGATGATAGGCCTATTCAAATTTACATTCTATATGACAGTTTATCTTGTAATTCATTTGTGCAGGTGCTGCACTTTGCCTTTGAGGAGGTGCAGTCGTGGTTGGTCTCAAATGAGCGATACATATATCCACCAGAAGAAATTTTTTGCTGTTTAGCTGCGAAAATTTGTTCTGATGGATATAGGACTACAGGTGGTTCAGATCTTTCAGACTGGGTGACTCACATGCTGAGCTGACGGATAATCTTCATGATTTCGATGTTGCCTCTGACCTTATTATGACCTTAACCAACTTAACTATTTCATTTGTAATTGCGATTCGACATACGAGCACATTTTTGTGACTTACACTAATCATGAGTCATTTCATAATGTCTGCTAGGATATGAGGACGGGTTATAAAGAAAGTTGACTTAGAAATGAGAAATACACTCCACCCTGTGCATAATCAGGATGGGGTCAATACGGATTGACTTACGGCTCCTCCCTCCGCTCCATCGCCTTCATCATCTAGAGATGGATCCAATCCAATGAGTTTGGCTTCCAGTCCACCTGGCGTTCGCTTCAGAAGAACGTTTCTGACGGCCAAACGACGATGGGTGATCTGTCATCACATCAAATAGAAATACCAATATAATATATATATATATACATATTATAATACATAAATAATTATTAAATATATATAGATATACAGTTATACAGCAGAACAGACTCATCTCCGTTGTCTGTAACATTTCAAAGGCGAGCTGCATTGGTTTCCCAGTCAGTTTTAGTTCACTTTCGTCGTTAAAGTGTTTTAATTCTGAAACTAAGGAATGCTTCTAGTTTCAGTAGTTCCCAGTCTCAGTTTCAGTATTTTTGCTATTTTAATATCTGTGAACGTTAAACACATCTTTTGTGACGGTTGTTATAAGCATAAAAACATTATGTTTCTTTGAATGTGTTCCTGTGTGTGGGTATGTGCTTTTGTTCGTGTTTGTGTGTGTGTGTTGATACGTACGCGGATTGAGTGAAGGTATTCCATTCCGTGGGCGATGTTCAAGGTGAAGGTCAGCATGCTCTCCAGAATGTCAACGCTGACGTTTTTGATACTTGCCAGCCAGTCCTTCAGAGCCATGTCACACAGCTCCATCAGCATAACAGGGGCTGTGCACAGTCAAATATACTCAACTATAGATACCATTGTCTGTATTCACATAATTATACGTTGAGACTTCTGTCCTATTGTTAGACTGTATTTTTGTTTCAATATTGGCCAGATGTAGGACTATCAACTTTGAGTCAGGGATTCGAATGGTGATGAACAATATTAACAAACTAGAAAGTTCTTTGTCGACTGATATAACTAGTTAAGAAATGCTGATCGGTTATTGAAATGCTGGCGTCTTCTTCGGCGCAAGAGCTCCTCCTTCAGTAGTCCCAATAGCAGTGCCGGCGCTAGGGCCCCCCGAACCCCCCGGTCGGGGGGGGCCTCCAGTTTGGTAGGGGCCTCCAAATTTAGCTGATCATTAAGCCTATTTGTGACGTGGGGCCTTCAGTTTGTTAGGGGCCTCCAAATTTAGTTGATCATTAAGCCTATTTGTAACGTGGGGCCTCCAGTTTGTTAGGGCCTCCAAACTGATCATTAAGCCTATTTGTGAGTTGGGGGCCTTCAGTTTGTTAGGGGCCTCCAAATTTAACTGATCATTAAGCCTATTTGTGAGTTGGGGGCCTTCAGTTTGTTAGGGGCCTCCAAATTTAACTGATCATTAAGCCTATTTGTGAGTTGGGGCCCTTCAGTTTGTTAGGGGCCTCCAAATTTAGCTGATCATTAAGCCTATTTGTGACGTGGGGCCTTCAGTTTGTTAGGGGCCTCCAAATTTAGCTGATCATTAAGCCTATTTGTGACCGTTTGTTTCTGAAACCCAAGCACCGGATTATATATCTAAGTAAAATAGACAATTGATACGCTGGAACGTGAACTAGAACTAGAAGCCAATGAAGACTTCCTACAGAGGTATCGTGAACCTGGATTTGAATCTGCTATTACAAGTGCATAGGAAATTGCAGAAGAAATGAAGGTGAGCACCACTTTCCCTGAAATGAGAAACCGACGCAGAAACGCTCAGTTTGACTACGAATGTGCAGATGAAATGAATAGACTTAGGCTACATCCGAGCAGCGATTTAAGGCAGATTTCTTCTACAAACTTCTGGATCAGGCGCTGGTTTAAGTTCAGTCACGGTCCCAGCAAATCAAGGATTGCAACAGCATTTTTGGATTTCTGTGTCGTTATGCATGACACACTCGTTAAAATACACGACACCAATCAACTGCAAAAACATTGTCTTTACCTCTTTGAGAAGATGGGAGACATAGAAACAAATGAACTTCTAATGGAGATTTCACGTTTTGTTGCAGTCTTTCGTTGAGACAATCAGGCTGATTGTCTCGACGAAAGACTGCAACAAAACAGCTAACATCAGCACGAGACTTTCTACAGTACATTTATGTGAATGAACTTCATGACTTTTATAATCCCAATCTGTAAATTGCACTGAGGATTCTTCTGACCACTCCAGTAACAGTGGCCAGTGCTGAGAGCAGTTTCAGCACACTGAAGCTAATTAAAACAGTTAATCGTTCCACCATGCTCAGCAGCAGGTTATCATCCCTGGCAATGATCTCGATTGAAAATGAAACTGCCCGAAAGCTGAACTATGACGAGCTATTGGACCGATTCGCAGAAAAGAAGGCGAGACGAAAACAGTTTTCCTGAGACATGAGCTCCAGTATCAATGCCAAGTAGGCCTGTTGATACCTACATGTACTTTTTTGATTTAGCTGTTTCTGTTGTTGGTGAAAGAGCTGGGTTTAAAGAGATAAATTAAGAGACTGGACGTTCCATCAATCCCATTTGCAGTGTATTTTTTAGTTATTGGGAGGGCCTCAAGTAAGGCTTTGGGGGGGCCTCCAGTACCCTAGCGCCGGCACTGCCCAATAGTACCATGGACTGGACATTTAAATGGAAACCGATACAATGCAATATACAATCAAAACACTATTAAACGTAACGCCAAGAAATTATATTGCTGTAACCTAATGTAATATACTTACGGACGCTGATATCTTCGTCCACTGCTCCGATGAATTTGACAATGTTCTTGTGCGGACGAATTTCTTTGGCAAGAAACTGAATCTTCAGCCTCATCAGTCCAATGTCAGATGTCTTATAGCCACCTACAAGCCAAGCACCATAATCACGTGAAGAACGACATCACACAGATTTAAGCAACTCTTATTATGTTTTAAGATTAATTTATTTTACATATTCTAACAGCAGAGGGTACTGAGTATCCGTCATCGATCTAGAGTGCCGCAGAACCAGATTGGTAAAAAAAAAAAATTAATCAATGAGTTCGTGAATGAAAGAATTAATAAATGAAAGAAAACACTTTGAATTGATGAGTAAGTCAATCACTCACATTTATCAATAAATGAATCAACCAATTAATGCACTAATCAATTTGGTAAATTAATGAATCAATCAATCAACTCGCTGATCCTCCAGTTCAAATTTGACTTAAAGAGCCAAACTTGTCAGGAACTAAAAGTCAGAAGATTTATCCACTCGAATCAATTGTTTTTCTAAATTTATTTAATAAATGTCATTTTAACACAAAGTTTATGTCAAAACAAGGCCTAGTTCAGTAACACTCTGGGTTACTACTTTGTTAATTACACTACTTTGCTCATTTTCTTTATTAAAATAAAGCTATTCCCACATGGAAACTCTACAGGACCCACATTTTCACGTGGGACTCGAATGGCGCTCAGACGGGTCCTATTCAATGCCCATGGAAATTCTGACTGCAGGATAATTACTGTTTTAATTAAACTAATTGTTTTGTCAGAACAAGCATAGTTACTTTTGAGCGTCTTAGCTGCCACTGTAGACCGTTCGTTGCGGCGTGTAAGGTAAGCCATTCTGACGACAGCGAATCTTCCCTCGGCCACAACGTCTCCCAACTGAACGTCCTTCTCCGAAATTTTCCAATCGGGGTTTTCAATCGCTGGTCCATAGATGTCGTCTTCTGCGTATGAGTTAGATTTCTTTACTCCGGTCGTCTTCGCGTTGTTCGACTGCTGCAAACAAACTCTTTGATCAATCAATCAATAATTTATTTGTGTAACCATCAGAAGAAAAAAAAGAACAATGAGACTGTAAGGCAACGGTTTGACATGTACTGGCTACAAGGAGGCCCAGAAGGGATCATGGATCCCGCTAAATAGGGACACCTAAACATGTAAAAAATACAGATAAGGAAAGAAAGACAGCCAATGATACTTAGAGTGGAGTAAGCCTTGGGCCCAAAAACAAACAACAAACAAAACCCAAAAAAATAAGACGGGTCCATCAAAAATCACATTAACAAAAGAATATAAAATCTTAACTAAAATAGCATTACAGACAAAATCATCTAATTTACCACAATCTTATGTATGGTAATAAAGGCAGTGTTGTAAAAAAAACGTTGACTAGATATCCTGTAATTCAGAGGTGTCAAAGAGCCGGTCCGCGGGCCATTTCTTTCCAGCCGACAATGTGTTTCTGGCCCGCAAAGCTTTGGCCAAAGACTACTGTGATGTTCGTGACTGATTAATGAAGATCGAAATTAAGATTTTGTAAGCCTAATTTGACTGTTTTTATGCTAAAAGTGCACCGTTTAAGATTTAGGCCTAGTTTAGCATAAATTTATGGGGACGGGCTCACCGAGCCCCTTACATACCTCTATCCCCATTTTGTTTAGGCTCCTTCGGCCCACCATGGCTCACCACTTGCATGGCCCACCTTTAAAAAGGTTTGACACCTCTGCTTTAATTAAACACAGAACTACCTTGAAGTAGACAGATTTGCCTTCGTAGATTTCGTTGACGCTCACTGCTGTTGTCTGACCAACGAACTTGCTCCTAACAGTAAATGCCATGGTTCGAATCGGATCCGGGACCGGATGTTTGTGTTGAACTCTTGACCTCACGAGCATGATGATCAGCAGCACCACGATGAGAGCTCCGATGATGCACGCTGTATTCACAGAAGCACGCCAGTCAGGTAAGATATGGTAAGATAGGATAAGATAATACAAAGTAAAGGAAGCTACGATAAAGCAACATAAAGTAAATATTTTGTATGCATAGAAAGGGTTTTAAGTGGTTCAGAAGACGTGTAGTCTGTGTTAAAACCACTGAAACTGAACATGGAAGGCGTACCAGTCCATCCCTGTACTAGCTTCCTCTTAAAAGCTGTTATAGGTTATAGTGTCCACTGAGACAAACCATTCCAACCATTGCACAATAATTTTAAAACTCTTGCACCATGTAAGGCAGGTCAATATGAGGTAAGGAAGGCAACAGAAGTTAATAAAACATATATGTACGCGTAAGAAGAAGAAGGACTACTGTACGGGCGGACGGACGAACACTCCTTTCCACCTTTGCGTCTATCTTTCATGCCTTCATTTCCTCCTGAACAGTAATTCCCTTTTCATTTTGGCTGTGACTAGCGGACCGCCAGGCGGTCCGAAAGTTTAGAATACTAGCGGGCCGCCAGTCTCACGTGACTCCAGAGAGATACAGGCGGCGCTCAAATTTCGAATACTATAGCGGTCCGCCAAGACGGAAAATTGACAGGAAACCTTAATTTAGGCATTATTACGCTAAAGTGACAAACATTTAGTATCGTGCTGCGTAAGTTTAGTGGCGTTTTACGGTATATTTTGGCATGATTCTAGGATGGTACTATGTTTTTTAACGACAACACTAACCCTAACCCTGACCCTAACCGACCCTCACGACGCCTAACTTTACCCTAACCAAGGTAACTACTCATAAGCACTCCCAACTCCAGACCCAAGGAAATAGGTAAATTTTCAAATCTGCAGAAAATTAACGGGGTATAACACAGGAAAAAAGTTCTGCCCTGACGGGATTCGAACCTCAAACCGTTGAATTGACATTCCAGCAGGCTAACCACTCGACTACGGAACACCACACAGTCGTAATGAATAATTTTGGGATTTAATTCTGCATGTGCAGCCTTCTTCGGCGCATACTTATTCATAGATTCAAACGTCTTTGCATCACGCATTGTAAGATTATTTACATTAGTTGTATCATACACTTTTTTCAATTTTCTAACTCGTTAAAACTAAGAAAAACAACTTTTGCCCGACATAAATGATCTGACACGTGACTGGCGGCCCGCTAGTATTTCAAACTTGCGGACCACCTGGCGGTCCGCTAGTCACTTCGTTTCATTTTTCCTCCTAAAGGCCGTCTTTCTCCTCTTCAATCTGTGTTGAATGCTGCTGCTAGACTGATAGCTCGCCTTCCTCGCTCCTCGCGTATTTCTTGTAACATGTTTGGCCACCTATACATCCGTTACCCCTCTTGCTTCGTATTCAACATTCAACTTACTTATCTACCGATTCTCTTCTGGATTAGCCCCTAAATACCTCTGAGATCTCATCAGCCTGTCGACCTCAGCCACTTCACTTGACCGACTTGAACTCTTTGTCGCTCATGCGAGGACTGTCATGACCAAATCTCGGGCTTTTGCTTTTATTGGCCCCGCTCTATGGACCAACTTCCTCCCATGACTCGCTCACTGCTTCAAGCCGAGGGCCTCCCTGCATCTTTTCGCTGCTTAAAGACAGCCTAATTTTCTCGGGGTCTCGAACTGGGAGCGATTCCGATTGGTATAGCACCGTAAGTGACGCTATATAAATTTACAGACAGAACACAATACGATGCACACCATAATCTGATCTGTTTCTATCATGATGTGTACTGTTATCTGTTCTGTTTTCTGACGCAATAAATAAATAAATAATATTATATACATATATAATATACAAGTGACCGAAATTATAGCAATGACTAATTCTGAAAGTAATTACCCAGTTTCAACTATCATATCTTACCGATGATTATTCCAGCAATTGCCCCGCCACTAATCTGTATGCCTGCAAGAAGAGAGTAATAACATTTAAAAACCACCGAAAGTCACAAAGGAAAGATTTGATGGAATTCATTCGAAATTTCCATAAACGTTGATGCAATGACACGTAATGCAATCTACATTGTAATGTACATTATGATGTGATTTGATTAGTCTATGCAATACTTATACTGTGAATGCCTTGTAGTGGTTGTGCAGTTAAGGTATAGTGGCTAATATGTCTAACCGTTTGTGGTGACTGAGCTGTTTCGGCGGCAAAAACACGAGTTTGGAATTATCCTTATATTCTCCTTATAAAATATCTGTTCGTGCCACACAGTCGTTTCGTTCTCAACTTAACTTCTTATTGCATATCCAGTATATAGGCAACCTCCAGCACACACTCTGTTTTAGAGTCTCTTCTCAATGTTGACTTCTATAACGGTCTGGTGCGCCATCGTTTGATGCATTAGACGTCAGCGCAATAGAAGTTATTAACTAATTAGCTAGCTGGTTAATTAATCTGGCGAAAGCGATTGAGGAAGAAAATGATATAATCGCGCTTTGATGAAGATGATGATGATTATTATTATTATTAGCTTATGCTAATGCTGATGATGATTATGCTGCTGCCGCTGATGAATGATGATGATGATGATGATGATGATGTTGTTGATGATGATGATGATGATGATGATGATGATGATGATGATGATGATGATGATGATGATGATGATGATGATGATGATGATGATGATGATGATGATGATGATGATGATGATGATGATGATGATGCTGGCTAAGAGGCCTTTTTGTTGCGGTTGAGTAAGGTACGTTGTGACTGACCTGACGGTGGCCTGCACGGAATGTCCTGAGCCTGCGGCTGAATCTGATCAACAGTAAAACATGAACAAACATTATGCACGATACTAGCATAAGACTAATTAGTGTTAGTTGGTCAAACTTTCTGACAGAGGTTGCCTATCACCCTACGATATGAGCTCCTCGGGTTTTCTTCATCTCTCTTCGCTCAAGCGCTTGAAAATCATTCTGTTTGATCCTTCAGGTTTTGGTCGGGAGCGCCTCTGAGGAGTTTCTCTTGCAGATAGCGCTATATAAGTATGTTATTACAATTACAATACATTCAATTGCTGTAAGCACTTAACCTTACAAATTCAGACATGTGCATAATGCACTTAGGCTACATACACTTTCGACCCTGGGAGGGATTAATTCAAGCCTGAAGGAGATATATATTCCGGTGGTCCAGGTGCTTCCCTTCGCTGTCTTAAGACCACTCTTTTCGCTCGGGGTCTTTCGCACTGGGAGCGCCTCTGATTGGTGTTCACTGTAAGAGCCGCTTTATAAATCTATAGGCCTAAATACAGTACAATATATTTGACGAAGTTCCTTGGACCTGTTCTTATTTCATGGAGTATTATTACGCGAATGTTGTGTATTACCGTTACGGTAATACTTTACCATATCTGACTTTAGTTTACCAGTTACTTACAAGACTTCGGTTATAAAACATCATTGATGTCACTCAGATTATGACGTCAATCGTGGTGTGGAGAAGTGAACATGTTAACTTACCTGAATTGTTCCGGAAATCATATGACCCGTTAGGCTGGTGATGTTGTAGGTCAAGGTCAGAGTGTCGCCAGCAAACCTATCGATGTCACAGTTGTCGATGTTAATGACTTGAGTCACGTCATAGCACTGACCAAGGACGGTGCAGTAACAGGTGACATCGTTAGGTAGACAAGGATTTGTTGCTGATCCCTACAAAACAAAGTAATCTGAGGTCAAAACGTAGGTGTCAACCTGCGTTTTTAGTAACTTGGGATGGGATGGTTGACTGAGTGGCTTGATTCTGAGTTTTTCGTGCAATTCAAGAAAGGTCATTGTCAAAGGACAACACGGACTCGTCCCTTTGCATTTGCAAAAACGCAGTACCAACAGCGCCAAGCCTGTGTCCTCAGAGTGGAATAAATACTTCCCAGAGGCTTCGATAGGTCCTTTAAATTGTTTTAGAATACGTGTAGGCCTGTAGGGCCAACATGCAACGGATATCTATACATACATGTATACAATGTAAACTTTCAGGGCATGCGTACTTACAAAAACAATGTATTTTTACAAATGTGTATACGTAGGCCTACTCGTTTCCTTCTTTGAACTGACGAGGGTGGATCTCTCGTTACAACCGGAGCTGTCAACGACTTTATGAAAACCTTTTTCGTCGAATCGTAGATGTCACACGTGATGCTACGAATTCCTCCGACTTTGCTGATCACTTTCACGAAGATGCTGGAACATTCAAGACATCGAGATGTGGTTCAATGCCACGTAATTTAAATAGGTAAAGTAATCGTTAATCGAATGATGCTGATGATGGACAGCAAAGATAATGAAAAGCAGCATAGATAGTTATTTATGGCACCCTGATGAGTTTTATTGAAGAGTCGCCATATAAAAAGCAATTAGGCCTACAATTACAATAATTAGTAATACCTCAAGATGGCTGCCTGAGAGATTTAAACATATGCGTCATAGGATAAACAGTCCAATCCTTTCGCAGTGGCATGACACTTTCATGACTGTTTAAATTTCTGTAAGAAATTCATGCATCGCTGTAGAAGCACCTTTGGCAGGCTGCGAGTGGCTTATAGTGCGTATCTGGCGCATATGATAAAAATATGTTGGACAACAGTTTTTATATTTGTTAGCAAGAAAGAATTTACGCACACATAAAACTAATTCTAAATTCTAGCTTATTTTACAGCATTTTCAACCAAACATAACCGCGATCTCCCTAATAATAATCTTTTCTTTATTGAAGCGCCTGACAAACGCACTGCGCTGTACATTTACATGTTATGAAATTTAAATCTAACTACTAACAGAACAGACAGCCTGCAATACACGTACGGCGCTAATAGCAGCCTACAAAGCATATATTATCCGCCCTACGGGGCTCGAACTCGTTACCTCTCGCTCTCCATGCCAGCGTGTTACCCAATGCGCTATCTTCAAATGCTATGAGCAGATCAAGTCCTCGTCTAGTAGCGCAATACACAGGTCACGCGATCTAGGATTTCATAGGTGACATATAAATGTCCATTTCAATCGATGTGTACAAACATACATATTATATGGTGTAGCTGCAGATGAAAATGATGAGTACCTTGAGGTGTACTGGTCGACTGTGTGATACTGAACGCGGCTTTCGGTGACGTTGACGCAGTACTTGCACGTGTCGACGTAGGCCCAGGTCTTGGCCGTGTAGAGTACGGTGCTCATGCTATATGCTCTCACCCAGGCAACGATCGTGTCTCCACTGTGCAGATCGTTCTGCGCAACCTTAAAACTGAACTGTTCCACTGCTGTGTCGTTGATGAGTGTAAAGTTGCTCGGGATGTTTACTCCGATGCCGCCATTTTTGTCGATGACGTAAGCAAACTGGTATGACATCACTCCAGTAAGTGCCAGTGCGTCAATTGATCGCAATCCGAAGGTAGTCCCGTAGCTGTCGTCGATCATGTTTGATTGGATCGTCCATGGCTTAACCATGAGTCCCCACTTGGAATCGATGTTACTCTTGAATACCTTTGGCCAGCGAGCTGTGAACTCGTAAGGCATGTCATTTTGTGGTACTTCCAGTTTTGTTATATACTTATAACCTGTTACTGGATCGGCTTTATCAATGTAGAATGCAGAATCATTGACGGCAACACTCGTATCGCCAAGGTAGGTGAAAATCTTCCTTGCTTTGGCTGTGTTGTTAGCTCGGTCGTAGACTGTCAGATGGATGGCGTAGGTACCTGGTACACTGACGGTGAACTGGACTTTGTTGAGACTGAGTTCAGAGTCGGGAATGTCTGCCTGGAAGACTGCATCACCGATATTGTCCAGTTTGTTATCAGCAGTTGGTTGCATGTAGAAGGCATCGATGTGGAACCGATCAATTCCAGAGGCATCGTCGGTCCAGGCGTTGAATGTCGGATGAATCTTCGGATTCTAAGAGCGACACAATGAGATTCTACAGCTAGAGTAATTTTATATTATTATCTATACAGTGTAAGGTTACGTTTAATACCGTTGCTGTTGAACTTGAGACAGCCTAACGGCCACGTGGAAACATCGGGTTCCACGTTCGCTAATCATGTTAATACATCCCTGTGGCGCAAACATTACATAGTACTTTGGCGGATGAATGAATTATGCTGACTGCACCCTGCAAGCTGCGCATGACAAAAAATAAATGGCTTCTGGCTTGCTGATTGGCCAATGTGCAATGACCCGAAACAGGATGTTTGCGAGAAAGTGCATATGTCACAAAGCAGAGGAACTTGGGATCGGTGCAGTCAGAGAAATGGCAAGTCCTGCAGCATATTCGCCCTAAGTCCAGGACTTCCCAGCTTCGTCCCTTCCTTGCTCAAAGAGTTAAGATTTGGAATGAGCGCTGTGTTAACGTTCCGTTGTGGGATCTTCTTAGCAGACATTAGTTGTACTTTATGTGTCAAATATTAAGCAAAGAATGAGAATGAAATTTAAAAATAGGCCTAACTAAAAGCATATATAATTGGGAAACAAGAGCTTGTTTCCATTGGAGATAATGCGCTGTAAATGAATGATAATCTTTTGTTCTGGTCAAATGCTTACGGAGATTTGAGTCAAATCTCAAGATCTAGTCATTCAAATCAATACTGTTCTAGCAGAACATTAGTATATATTCAGATATCGATTGTTTTCTTTTAGTGGTACACAAAAGGCATCTCTCAGTGATTACCTCAGTGACAGTTTCGTTCATAAAGATTGGAAATACGGTGCAGTTGTTGGACGTGGTGAGACAGTGAACAGGTGGTCTCAAATCAAATCCGAACGTTATCTGACGCCTGGTGCTGTTGCTTGAAGTGAAATCCTGTGTTCCGAAGCCGCTACCCCAATATCGAATGCCAGTATAGCTGGTGCTGCTCTTCTTTTGTCCGCCAATCCAACCATCGACAGTGATGGTGAACCTACAGTTAACAACAGAGCCAGACATTGTGGAAGACCTGACACTTGTCACATGAATTTGGCAATAGGATGAATATGAAATCGATTGAAGAAGAACAAGAACAAGAGCTAGAAGGAGAACAAGAAGAAGAGGAAACAAGAAGAAGAAGAACAGGAACAAGAAGAACAAGAAGAAAGGATGAACAAGAGGAAGAACAAGAAGAGCAAGAATAAGAACAAGAAGAAGAATAACAAGAGTTAAAAGAAGAAGAATAAGAAGAACAAGAACAAGTAGAAGAACAAGAAGAAGAAAAGGAGGAGTAGGAAGAACAGGAACAAGAAGAACAAGAACAAGAACCAGAACCAGAAGAACAAGAAGGAGACCGAGAACAATAACAAGAAGAGGACGAAGAAGGAGAAAAAAAGAAGAAGAATGAGCAGGGGATTAAGATGACGCAGAATAAGAGGAATAAGTGGACGCAGTTGTACGACAAGAAAATTAAAAGATTCTCAATGAAGTCAGCAACGGAACGATTGATTGGACATGACGTTAAAAGCAGCCTTTATTTTGAGATAAAACGAAGCCTTACGTTGTGTTGTGGGTGGCGCTGCCTCCTCCAAGGTCCGCCCACTGCTGGATGGTGTTCCTGCAATCGGCTGTTGACGGCATGTTCTGTTCCGCCAAATAGGCACTTCGACATGATTTAGCTCGAGCGTTGTAACCTGCTGTTACATATGTATTATCGTTGCTATAATAATTATTATTGTAATTATTAGGTACCTTTTGGATTACCAATATTGTCAACTATATCAGAGGCCTAGGAAACTAAGTGATAGATAGCCTAGGCGTCAAATGCTGAACTCACAAAGAATAACTCTTATTCTCCGGCAGGGTATTCCGAGTCTTTATTTTGTCATCATCATCTTCCTAATCATCACAATCAGTGTCTACTGGGACTTAATGCCAGCATTGTATATAGGTTTGAATGTGTCAGATACAGTGGGTGTACGATATCATTGATAAGCGTTTGGCATATGAAGTATCGAATCGGGTTCTGAAAAATTCTCTCGATCATAACTTTAAATCAACCTACATAGACTGATTTCAACTTTAAATTTTATATCCGTTCAAAAATTTTAGCTCTAAAATTTAAAGTTCAGACCAGTCTATATAATTGGCAGGGTCGAGGCTATAATTATTCTGTCGCTATAGAAATCCAGCGGGAACGATATAGCATCGAGCAAATTCAGAAATACGGGCGTACCTGGTGAGTACCAGTCAGAGAAGCCAAAGTTAACTACGCAAATAAAGCGGGAACGATATATAAAGGTTGAGATAACCCGTGCGAAGCCGGGTAGCATCGTCTAGTTGGACATAAAATAAGGATCGAGATCAATCTATAAAGTTTATTTAAAGTTAGGATCGAGAGAATGTTTCTTAAGCATCGGATGAACTATGGCATCAGCAAATGCAGGTTGGAGGTATCCTTCATGCAATGATAGTTTGATAAATGATGTAATGGCTGAACCCAGGTTATCAAAGCACTGAAGTTAAACTTAGAAGAAGACACATTTTCTTAGACTTCGATAAGAATAAGTTATTGAACCTCTGCGACAGTTGGTGGTTGAAAGTAGGCATCTAGGCCTAATCCACTAAGGGAGGTGCAGAATTGGATTTTCAAAAATATGTTCAATGTAGAGAAACCGACTTTTTAAAGCTTTAACCAGAAATTTAGTCTACAGAGAGTTACAGAATTTACTTGCAAGCTCATTGATATTGTCAAGCACACAGTTAGGGGTAAATTTACTTCTCCAGATGTAATTACTTGGTTAAGGCCAACCATAAGGTTTTTGGTGAAGCCGAACTTTCGCGAATAAATTGGTTCAGCAAGTAGATGTGGCAGATGAAGAAACAATAATATTGTCGCACAAGTTTGCATGCACTGTTGCTTAAACCTAGTGGGATCCGAAGAAATGCAAGAGTGGCGTCATCAACTAATTTCTGTGACGCCTAGATTCAGAATTGGCAGTGTTGAAACATGCAAGGTTGTGATGTGTGATATACTGTTTTCTTGTAAAAGGAATTTGCCTGTCAAGGAGCGGTAGAGCCAACTGATAAGCAGTTTACAGAAGATATTCATAAAGCAATTTTATGCCGGGTGGAATAAAATAATTTTTGTAAATTGGAGGCAGTTTAAATAGGAGGTTACATTTTGCATAGATGACTATGATTCGGAAGATAAAACTCAGAGGAGTAACAGAATGGAGGGATTGTGTTTCAGAACGGGTTATCAAGATACCTAGGGTACGTCATTTGTTTTGTGTAGGAAAGGTAGGCCTAATAAGTGTAAGCCATTTAAATTCAAACCTTTCCAAAAAATTAGGAAATGCTGAAGTATTATGACTGGCTTCATCGACATGAATATTAAAGTCACCAAGTCATAATAACTATTGTGCTCTGACAGTTGCGCCACCGACAAAGGCGCTCTCAAAAATTGCGTCCCGACAACAATTGTTATTTAGAGGCGGTTTAAATAGGAGGTAAAATTTTGCGCTCGTATACAAATGAATAAGCGTTGACTGTTGGTCGATATACGTTGTACGTTTGAGGTGATGAGATGGCGTTAGATTTGCGTGTTCTACCGAAAGAGCTCCTATAATTGTGTAATGCAATGAAAAATTAAACTCTTACTTTGAAAGCCGACGGTGAACGTGGATTTTGCGATTCCGAGAGAGACCGGAGCGTTTGCTATGAACGGTGCATCGTTGCCGTCTGGTAGACTGACGGGATTTTCGTACTTCGCCAACCAGCTGACCTCGATTTGAGTCACAGACCCAGTTGGAATCCAAATGGTCTTTCGACTCACATCTGGTGCGGTGCACTCGGTGCTTGAAGCAACCACCTGCTCCACGGATGAACCACGAAGATTTCCGTGAATTTTGGCTGAACACGACTCAATGAGAGGGACATAGGTAACTGGAAAAACAATGCAACAATATGAATCGTATGTTAAAGATTAAGGTAACCTACTGGTAAATTCACGACGCTGCAGATGTTATCGGATTTGACGTCTACGGATCATTAGGAACGTGGTCTCGTGGTTGCAGAATCTTTCATCTGAAGGTTAAATACGACTACAGAAATTAATGAAACGAATCTAAAACTTACCAACGTTAATGAAATGAAAATGAAATGAGATACTACGCAATAAGATGAAGCCCGTGCTCTTGTTGAGCCAGTCTCAAAAAGAAGAGGGCGATGCTTTTCAGCTTTGTCATGACCAGCGTCGTCAAATAACAACTAACCAACCAACGTTAATGGATGGAAAAATGGATGAGTGGAAGGATAGATGGATAGATCGTCTGAATGCATGGAAAGGTGGTTAGATTGGTTTGGGTGCGTGAATGGTTGGGTAGGTGGATAAGTGGATATGAATAGGTGGGTAGGTTCGTTTGGGTGGGTTGGTCGACAGATGGGTGGTTGGTTGGTTGGGTGGATGGATGGATCAGTTTGCATTTGTATTTAGCATTCGTTTACTGGCCGTGGGGTAAGGCAATCGCGGGCGGAGAATGATTACCGAGGGGTATCCTTGAATTATTCCATGTAGGTCACGAATGTCATGGAAATTAGTTATTGATTTGCTCTTATTAAAGTCCATTGTGCTTCTCAGCGTCGTTTCCGCAGCGCTCAGCACCCACTAGTGGGGATCTGGGGGTGCCATTCGTCTTGCATTTGACGTTAGAAATGGCGCAGGAAATTAGAGATGATATTCAATTTCAGATTTTCAATTGGGCTTTTCATGCGGATTGTGATTTTTTTTCTACAATTTCACCTGAAACGTCCATTGATTAACGCCTGTCCATTGTGATAACGGCGCTATGAAGTCATTGGATCAGATTTCATTAGCAACATTAATTTTTAAATTAGCTAAATTCTGTGAAGGCATTGTGTGCTATTAACTTCCACTAAGTTTTTTTGTTTAACAATTGTGCGTTTAAGTATTTGTGGTCATTAAGATGTACTAACTTGTGGCACAGTTGGGTCCGGTAAATCCCGATGGACATTTGCAGATTCCAGAATTGCACGTCCCTGGGTAGCAGTTGTTGTCGACCGAACATGGAACTGAAAGACATTAGACACAACAGTGACGCATGCACGGACGGACGGACGGACGGACGGAGGAATACATGAATGCGTGCATGTATATTGCGTGTGTGTGTGTGTGTGTGTGTGTGTGTGTGTGTGTGTGTGTGTGTGTGTGTGTGTGTGTGTGTGTGTGTGTGTGTGTGTGTGTGTGTGTGTGGTGTCTAGGCCACACGTTTGAGCGACAGAGATAAGAGATCTACAGACAGAGAGAGACAGACAGACAGACAGAGACAGAGACACAGAGACAGAGAGAGAGACAGAGAGACAGAGACAGAGAGAGAGAGACAGAGAGACAGAGAGAGACAGACAAAGACAAAGACAGAGACAGAGACAGAGAGACATAGAGACAGAGAGACTGAGAGACAGAGACAGACAGAGACAGACAGAGAGAGAGACAGAGAGACAGAGAGAGAGAGAGAGAGAGAGAGACAGAGAGACAGACAGACAGACAGACAGACAGACAGACACAGAATCAGAAACATAAACAGACACAGACATACAGAGACAGAGACAGAAACAGAAACAGAGAGAAAGCGAGTGAGAGACAGCGATAGAGAGACAGAGAGACAAAGAGCAAAGGCAGAAACCTGAGCTATGTGTTGGCTTGACCCGAACACACAAGCGAGGGTATCCTAGCCGCTGGAACCTTAAGCTACAGCTAAGCCCAACCAGTGCAATGGTATACACTGTATTAGTTAATAGTCCTAAGTTTGCCATTTTAAATAGTTTATAAGTCGATAAGTCGACTATCTCTGTCTATCAATTCTGCTTTTTAAGCGCCTGTGAATAAGCTGGTTCCCTCGACTTCGCTCTTTTGGGCGCTGCATAAATTTCGAGATTACGATTAAATATTACGCCTATTAATCGACCAATCAATATTAATATTGATTGGTCGATGAATCGATAGTTTGAGTATACTGACCGTTGCTGCACTTAGATCCTGATCCCGAAGTGAGGCAGGAACACGTGTTGGGTGAGACGCACGTCGTTCCTCCAGTACAAGTATCGCTACATATCGCTAAAATACAATGCATTAACATGTCTAAATGCTGTCGTTCCCATGTTTATTATTATTATTATTCAAATAATAATAATAATAATAATAATAATAATAATAATAATAATAATAATAATAATAATAATAATAACAATGACATTTTGCTCTGATAGTCTTTGAAATTCTGGAACCAATTAACAAAGCTGGGCTTCCTTTAATCTTGGATCTTTGGAACATTCTGGAACTCATATTCTAGAGAAACATGCCAGCTGGCGCTTCCTTTAATCTTGGATCTTTGGAACATTCTAACTCATATGTCTATCCGCAGTACCTTGATAAAACTTAGCCAGCACAAACATTTAACCGGAGCTCTCTGACGTCATTTTATATACAGGGGTATTTTATGTAATTCGAATAACCATATCAGTGATGATGATGATGATGATGATGACGATGATGATCATGATCATGATCATGATCATGATATAAAACCATTAATTAGTGCTAAGATTGTTATCATATTTAAAAAAAATAATGTTAACTGACGTATATCGCAGTAGCATCCTGTCCAACCGGTTTGACAACGTTGACCAATCGCAGTGTTCAAACGATAGTTGGAGTAGCAGTTGTAGTATCTAAAAGAAGACGACAGCATTAAAACCCATAGCCCTGGAAAAGATGGCACGTTTCTCTAGAGTCTCCAGATACTCCACTATGACTGAATCTAGTTTTTATGAAACCTACACGTAACCTCATGTGATCAGTTATTATTATTATTATTATTATTATTATTATTATTATTATTATTATTATTATTATTATTATTATTATTATTATTATTACTACTACTACTACTACTACTACTACTACTACTACTACTACTACTACTACTACTACTACTACTACTACTACTACTACTACTACTACTAACCACTACTACTACTACTAACTACACTACTACTACTACTACTACTACTACTACTGCTACTGCTACTACTACTGCTACTGCTACTGCTACTACTACTGCTACTTGCTACTGCTACTGCTACTGCTACTGCTACTGCTACTGCTACTGCTACTGCTAGCTACTGCTACTACTACTACTACTACTACTACTACTACTACTACTACTACTACTACTACTACTACTACTACTACTACTACTACTATAGACTACTACTACTACTACTACTACTACTATAGACTACTACTACTGCAATTTTATTATTATTATTATTCTTTTTCAGAAACGCAAAGCAAATACGGTAGATCAGCATCTCATGAGACCAATAAATGACAAAGTCGCGAGAGTAATCTCAAATCGGCAAAGAATTCAGGAGTGTCATGTGGCGTGATAGGATGAACATAATTTTAAACTTTAGTAAACAACAATTTCTTATTGCAAAAAAAACAATATTGAAGGGTAGGCCCTAGCTCAATTAGGACTAGACTGTCACAGTAGCCTAAACTGATTAATTTTATTATCCAAGAAAACGCAGAACCAGCAATCTGAAAATGACGTAAAACGAGGGATTTACTTACGAACGCGCGGAACACCGGTTGTGGTAACCGTAATACCAGTAGTATCCGTAGTAACAATACCCGTAGTAGTACGGGTAATACCACCAGTTGTAGCAATAGGTGTAGTACGACCAGTAGCACGAGATCTGTGAACTGTAGTACGTATACGTGTAGGTTTCATAATGACTGCAACAGATAAGAATATGAATTATGTATGTTTATCGACACATCATATATAGCGGCTGTAAAGTAATACACAGAAGTTCTCCGTCTCTGTTACAACGCTACCGGACTTGGTCTGCAAGGGAACCGCTTTTTAGATTGTTGGAAAGAAGCAAAGACGGTTCAGATAGAACAGAGGGTCTGAGATCGCAGAAGTCATTTCTTTGAGATGTTAATACTGCGGAAAGAAAGACACTAAGCTTATTTGTGATGATTATGTGAAAATAGTTCAGTCGATCACTCTGAAATAAGTGCACTAGTACAATGGCCAGGTTTTACAGCTGCTTGTACAGCTGTATCTATGGTTACAACAATCCAGCGTTTCAAAGCGATTGCTTTTCGGGGTAAGTTTGAGGAGACAGACACCTGCGAAGACTAACCATTTGACTCCATGATCTCACAGAGCAGTAAAAGTGCATGCGTTTATCACCATTAAGCATTCCGTAATATGAAATTTACATATAATATTTTAAAACATTTGGAACGGAAAAATGCTCATCTTAGATAAAATAAGTATAGGCCTATGAGGTGTATGTCTAAGAACTGGTTGGTAACCACAGCTCCAAGATTGGCAACGGTGGCCATCTGTCACAGCAAAATCAATTATAATTTTAAGAATGAATTGTCCTAAAATGTGTCCATTTATACAATTTGTCTATTCGCAAAATTATTAATTTTGTCCCTAAATCATTATTTTATATTAATTAAGTCAAATCGGCCTTAGCTATGGTTTGGAAATCCTGCATAGGCCTAGCCTTGCCGATGCTTTTCAAATGAGCTAAGTGTTTCTTACCTTACGGCGGCAGAAGCCTTTCCGACGGTGGCTTTAACCACAAGTACAAGGACGCTGAGCCTAGAGGCGACACATAATTCTCCGTTGAGATGCGTTTCCACATGCGCTAAATTGTGCTTTGAAAAGTCTATGTCGCAAATTCTTTTCTGATGTTCTCAGCTAACTGTTGAATTCCTTAATGCCAAGTGGCGTTCTGAACTGCAAGACGACCTTTTAAAGCTTATCATTGACGCGTAGGACGTGCCATTTGTGCTCAGCAGTGGTTATGCATTTTAAACGCATTGTGACTGTAATGTAATCTTTTCAAGAACAAGTCTCCATAAACAACTTTTTTCAGAGCCACACAAAAGCCATGGTGTAGAATACCATCAAGCTTAACTGAGCACATCGTCGCTATCAAAACAAAGACCTAGATGCCAGGTCTGTTGTCTGCGTTACTGTTCGTGTGCGTAACAGGGATATGACTTAACAACCTGCCTGTCTGTAGGCCAGAAGTATTTTCCAGTCGCTCCTAATATTTATGGATCGCCTATTAAGACGAGTCAAGCTTCAACTAACCTCAACAGGTACAATTAACTGTTTGTTTATTGTCATCATTGATTTAATATTTAATTTTTAATGTTTTAAGTTGCAAGTGTTGATTCCCTTTGGAATGTGATGTTCCCATAGGCCGTGTAGAAAATCCGTCACTGGATTCTACTTCATAGGCCTAATGTGAGGATGTCAGATGAACTTTGTTTTCACAAAAGTCATTTCTAACTCTCTGGCAACCGAATCTTGCAGAAATAACTCTTCATAGCGCATTTTTATGCGCACCTAAAGGCCGCCTTTGCCTTGCCGTGCTTTTCAAATGATTTAAGTGTTTCTTACCTTACGGCGGCAGAAGCCTTTCCAACGGTGGCGGAAGCGACCACAAGTACAAGGACGCTGAGCCAGAGGCGACACATGATGTCTCCGTATGAGATGCGTTTAATCCACCGCGCCAAGCGCAGGGCACCAGCTCACGAGCGCTTGTTCTTTGGAAAGTCTATGTCGCAAATTCTTTTCTGATGTTCTCAGCTAACTGTTGAATTCCTTAATGCCAAGTGGCGTTCTGAACTGCAAGACGACCTTTTAAAGCTTATCATTGA
The DNA here is from genome assembly GCA_020284085.1 of Aporrectodea caliginosa. NCBI lineage: Eukaryota > Metazoa > Annelida > Clitellata > Crassiclitellata > Lumbricidae > Aporrectodea > Aporrectodea caliginosa. The sequence continues at coordinate 454,103 of JACEVL010000554.1, read as the reverse complement.
CGCGTAGGACGTGCCATTTGTGATCAGCAGTGGTTATGCTATTTTAAACGCATGAAGATGACTGTCACGAACTCTTTTCAAGCAACAAGACACCATAAACAACTTTTTTCTTTCAGTCACAATTAAGCACTGGTGTAAAATACCATTTAAGGGAAACTGAGCACATCCGTGTCTGCCTTAGAGAATGTCCAGCCGTCCTAGATGTCTGCTCTGTTGTCTGCGTGTTTGTTTGTGTGCGTACGACTGAAATATGACTCATAAATGACTGACAGATGAATAGAAGTATTTTCCAGTAGCGTAGAAAATTTATGGATCGCCTATTAAGACGAGTGAAGCTACTTTGAACCTCAACAGGTAGACCTAACTGGCAGAATTAATAGCCTATTACACCTATAAAAATGGACTAAAGACCGGTCCTCTCCCATCTCTTATCGTCACTCCATGCCCTCTACTGAGTGGCTTATTATATAGAGGATAGGATCGCAGTTCTAATGGAATCGATAGGTATCGAAATCTAGACCATCTTGTACAATGTAGGGCCTACATGTCAATATATTCGTTCTGGCTCTGTGGATACGAAAGTGGGATGCGCAATGACTTTAAGAAACGTCAAGAGCAGAGCGACATTATTACTTGCGAGTTATGCTATAGGCCACTTGAACCAGCACGCTATTTCTGTTTGATTGGTCAATTAATACCGATTCAAATGAAGAGGTTAGAAGGTTCCCTGCTATTTGATATCTGTGGTAGTGTTTGCAGTTGCTGCTCAGCTCCGGCCAAAGTCTCACAGAAGTGTCTACAGTAGCGTAAAAACAAATAGATAGGATTAATACCATAATATTGACTGTTCGTGGCTGAATGGTTATGAGTCAATTGATTGCTTTATGATATACCACTGATTTTCAGTTTGTACCAGTAAAAGTCAGCCAAGACAAATGCCTTTACCCTATTCCCGCATTATGACCTGCAGTAGGTGTTCGCATGCAGGTCTACCACTCTGAATCTTACGCTTCCCTATTCTAAGCCCCAGTAGGCGACGTCATGCTGCAAGTCGTGTATCGAATAACTGAATTTAAACCAAGCGTGTCATGGTTAAATAAGCATAAATCTGAGCACTTGATCTTTCTCGCTTTCTCGATTGCTTCCTTGTTCTCTACGAAACCCACCGTAGCAGCTCTTCTACCATTCCCCCCACCAGGGTCTGTCTGGCACGACCCAGCGCTCGTGAATAAACTGCTGCTCTTTACTTTGCTTTAGACTAGCGTTTTAGAAATTTTAAGTTTATGGGTACAATAAATACCTGAATGTCTGTCTCTGAAAAGGCTGTCAGCCAACAACTGAAAATGAGGAACCCCTTTCACGCGACTAGGCTTGACTGAAAAAGTATGGGCAACACGGGCATGTTACCCCATCTGCGTCTTGTATTGGCCTTGACCCCAAGCCCGAAATGACCTCTTCTCGTCATCATTTTTTGCGCCTTAAAACACATGATCCGCCGCATAAACCTCTGCACTGGATATGAGTAGGAACACATACGTATGGAGGTAAGTAAGTATGTACCTAAGTACGCACGTTTTTATGTGGATACTGTATGTATGTATGTATGTATGTATGCATGTATGTATGTATGTATGTATTTACACATGTTGGTAAGTAGGTAGTAATTTAGATATGTAGGCATCTAGTCTAGGGGCCCGATAGCGCATTGGATAACACGCTGGCATGGAGAGCGAGAGGTACCGAGTTCGAGTCCCGCAGGGCGGATATGCTTTGTAGGCTGCTATTAGCGCCGTTGTATTGCAGGCTGTCTGTTCTGTTAGTAGTTAAGATTTAAATTGCATGACATGTAAATTTACAGCGCAGTGCGTTTGTCAGGCGCTTCAATAAAGAAAAGATTATTATTATTATTATTATTATTATTATTATTATTATTATTATTATTATTATTATTATTATTATTATTATTAGTCACTTATCTAGACACTTAATACAACGTCTTATAAGTTACTCACCAAACCACTATGTTTTCGATGTTCGAAGTAGGCTACATGTAGCCTATGTGCTCATACCTAACCCGTGCGTAATTATTACCAAGGTTGTGCATAGTTCACCAGTGCAGACTGTGCAGTGTATGTCAGCTATTGGACACGAACCTTGAATGTGAACCCTGGTCGCAGCATGATAGGCTTGGCGTTGGCCACTATACTTTGTTACCAGCAAGTCAACAATGAGGTGATCTATGCAACCTCGTATGCTAATCACAGTGGAGTTGATACTGAGGTGCTTGACTTTCTGCTCCAACCCAGAATTTCTTAAAGTAACACTAGAAAAGTGTTAAACTGGTAGGAAGAACTTGTGGGTATACCTATAGGGTGACTCTCAGTCTCTCACAGACCACTACCACCATGAGTGGACTAATAATCACAACCATTTCCCTGAGACATTGCACAAAAATGTCTGGAGATGATGAATGTGCTCTTCGACTACGCGATTCGTATGTGTGACCAGTCTGATCCCACATTAAGTAGCGCCTCAAAAAGGTTCTAGAAAGGCTCAATACAAATGCTCAGAAAGATACAGACATACATGTACACATGCATGCATACATACACCTGTCGCTGTCTATTTTCATTTGAGCCTGGGTTACCATGACAGTGGGAGAGTAGTTTCTTAAGGGTTTCCCCTTTTGCTTTTTGTTACCTCCAATATTTATTGAGCGTATAAATATGATGTTTTGTTATTGTGACTTGAAGCAATAAGAAGCCATGGTTATGGCTATGGTTATTGTATAGGCCTATGCTTGCATACTCATTTACTTACATGCATCCAAGTGCTGTACTGTCTGCTGTCACCAGATAGTTTCTCGATGCATTCTTTGACCACACAAATTCAAAACGGGCCTGGGAAGTTTTCAGTAGAAAATTGGTGAGCTAAGCTTTTAGTGACTCAGGCAATTCAACCTTCGGAAAAAATAAATTCCTAGTTTGTATACCCTGCTGACGCGGTTATATATAGTTGTCAATAGAAACTCGGTGAGCTTTTAGTGACTCACGCTTTTCAAGCTTGGGAAAAAATAAATTCAGAGTTTGTATACCATGCTGACGCGTTGACCGTCATTCTATGGCTACTTTTGCGTGACGGTGTAGGAGGTTCAACAGTGGAGGCGCCAGGATTTCAGGTTTGGGGGGCTAAAGCTTCAAGCCCTTCCCTTTGTCCGTTCCACCCTGTGATTTGCAGTTATTTCCCACTTGGGGGGGGGCTGAGCCACAGTCAGGGGGCTTAGCCCTCCAATCCCTCTGGCGCCGCCACTGAGGCTCAATGCACTCCCAGGACAAAATGACTCCGGGGGTGTTTTTAATCCTAGTATAATAATGACTGCAGAGTTAATCGATACTAGAACAAAAGCACTCCACCCCGCGAATAAACACTACGGGAGTGTTTTGTTTGAGATCGGACCAAATGACTTGTGGAGTTGATTCTTCCTAGGACCAAATGACTTGTGGAGTCCTAATAAGAATACACTCCACCGGTCAATTATTCCTAGTAAGACTTTACTCCGCCAGTCAATATATCCAGGGATAAATAGACCCCGGAGTGTTTAAAAGGGACAGTCTATTCAGCCTACCACACCGGCACAAAGAGAAACTGTGAGGCGGGAAATTCTCAGCGCACTGTCGATTATTTTAAGAAGAGCTTTCACACAAAACCACGATGCGCAACATGTGGTTGAAGATTAATTTTCTGCATTCGCAATTGGACTTTTCCTTGCTAATCTTAGTTCAGTCGGTAACGAACATGACGAAAGATTTCGTGAGGACTTTGTGACGATGAAAACACGGTAACAGTGCAACTGGAACTCCTCAGTGCTCAGGGCCGTATTATCCATTAGGCACACTATGTACATTGTACACCTACAGCGCTATGTCCGTTGTTAACACAATAAAGGAATATATGATGGTATGATGATTTTACCTTTGACCTGCTTTATGATCTGCCGACTACTGTGTAAAATTCTTTTTAATTTTTAATAGTTTCTTTACATTTAAAACATCAACATCTGTCCCATAAGATCACCAGTGCAAATATTATAATTATCTAAACGACTTTTTACTTTTTATCTAGATGTCAATAGAAGTCTATGCTGTAAACTCTGAAATTGAAATGCGTAAGTATTCTTTGCCGCCGTTGCTTGATGCGTCAAACTCAACATTAATTTCTTCGACCTGCTGAATAGCTCAAATGACCCTGACGCGAACTGCTGGAATTGTATAGCTGGCGCCACCACTGCTTTGTCTTCTTTTGCGAGAATTCAGTTGCAACAAATTTTTCTCAGGCGTCCGTTCGTATGCACGCGAGGAGGATTAACCTACTCTTTCCAGCAGCAAACTGACAACTCGGCGGGACACGGTTATCTGTCCAAAAAGATTAACGGGATGATCCGGTAATTAAGCTGCCTATTGTGATGATTTTCCCAGAAATAGCCCAGGGGATGGCTCCAAACCCGTGAATGCTTAACAACAGCAGATTCTTTTAATGGGGCGGGGTGATGGATGAATGGTAATACACAGCCACGAGAAGGACGCGGGTTCGCTACCCGCTAGTCTAGCGGCTAGACCCATAAGGTTGACTCAGCCTTCCAGTCCTTATGGGGCGATGGTAAAATGAGTAGCAGTAGGACGGATCGGCGCCTAACAGGTTGCCATGCAGTCATCAAATCGACTCTTGTTTGTTGTCATGTGTTCCTCCTATTTCATGTAATCATATATACTGCGGTTTGACAGTTTCAGTTCAATAAACGAATACTATCATTATGCATTTTTCAACCTCTAATTTTTTTATAAAGCATCATGTCCAGACTGTTCTTCTCTTCCTTGCATGTCGCACCCCATTCCAAGCGCCGTCGCCATATAGGCCACATATCGATCTGTCCATTTCCCCGAGTTTCCCTGTTTTTCGGCATGCGTGTTCGAATACCCATGCGATAGAATACCCATGCGATAGAATACCCATGCGATAGAATACCCATGCGATAGAATACCCATGCGATAGAAGGAAGAATACCCATGGATAGAAGGTGGAAGGTAAAGTGGCAATGGGAAATCACTTATCTGCTATTTTCGTATAATTCTTTAAGGCAGTTCAACGCCTACAAAAAATAATTCGAGACTAGCTGGGGCCATATATTTAGGCCTACCTAACAGCTAGTGTGTCGAGTAGAACCTACAACATATTCCAAGGTTCGAAGGTAATTTCCCGCAAAACTTTTGTCGTGTCCTGAAACCATTATAGTGAGATCGTATATAATGCGCTCAAAAAATCTTGTCTCCTGCGCAGTCAAGCGTAGGCGCGACTCAAAAAGCTTTGCGACCATTATATCGACAGACAAGCCTATACAAGCTGTCGAGTCTTTTGGTAGAGCCGAATTGTGTCACGCAGGCTTGATATCAGTGTAATTTAAGTTTCAGTTAACTTTTCAGTTTCAGCATGACAATTTCCAGCATAGTTTTAGTCAGGGTCATGGGAGTCTATTAATTTGTGATTGATATCATCTTTGTAATAAGATATCAGTTTAATGCTGTCTTCGGGGCCGTGAGGCCCTGAAGCTTAAGCTTTATTAGTTTCATGGTTGATCCGCCTCTGCAAATACAGGAAATCTATATTATAAGTCTAAGTCTGTTTACGTTGTCTTTCCGTTCGTTTGTTTGTATGTTTGTTTGTTTGTATCTGTTGTCTAAAGGCTTCCCGAAACGGAACGCTTTAGCATGGTTGATTTACAGGAAATTTATACAAAACATTATTACGCCTTTCGTCGTTTGTTTGTATGTCAACGCGGACTATTTTCAGCTCGCAATTTTATTTAAACGCCGATATATGGACATTTTAAATTTCCAACTGTTTCAACGAGGCTATCTTATAATACCGGCCATAGTATGGCCATTTGTCCACGTCACGCGGGCTTAATTTTCAAATCAGGCGCTTTCGTTAAAAGACGCGGGTCGCTCCGAAAAATTACAATCGCAATAACGGCCGAGCTTCGTCTACTATTATATTTAGGCTGGGAAACAAATAATAGGGTTATATAAGGTAGAGATAACCCGTGCGGTACTATTTTCAACTCATTATTATTTTGCTAAACGAGGCAGCAGCTGAGTCACAGATAATAAAATTCAAATACACGGGGGAAAACTATTTTCACCTCTAAATATCGTTCAGATAATTATGTGGACATTTAAAATATTTGAAGCCCTTCAGCATATAGAGTAAGTAAGTAAGTAGCCTTTATTTGCAGCCGTTAAAAATTACGGGTGGGGAAAACCCGGGCATAGCCGGGTATAAACGTCTAGTCAAAAGTATAAAGATAAATGTCAAAGTACTTGACACGATGATGAATTGTGCTATGTGTATTTAAAAATTAGCTGCAAGTTCATAAAGCGCAGAATAAAAATCTTTAACAATAACGATAAAAGACGAACTCAACAGCTCTACATATTTCAACCGTAATGTTCTTTCTATCATTTAAATTCACCGGGAAAAGGAATTTGAAAGAAAAACTCCTTTAGATAGACAAATAACTGAAAATATCGACTACGGGATCACGGAGGGACCTACATAGTCTGTGCTGTTGAGGCATATTAAAACAGCGCTACAAAAGGACCCAGCAGATGTACAGACCATGATGCATTGTGGTACAGACTATAGGATCTTTTCTATTGAAGGGCCATAGTAATTTATCTTAGTCCATCGCTTTATAGTCTAATTAGGCTTGTGAAGAAACATTTACAGCGGACAACAGGCAACTAAACGATAGACGATTCACAGGGCTCTAGTGAGTAATGTCTCATAGCAGCAAATAATATTGTGGCCAGAATGGTCTTATATACATAGACTGTCTGCATCCACCAAGCACCGAACGACATGCAACCTGTCCAACGGCCAGACACTTGATTGCTTACTACAAACAAAGGACTGTAGTAAAAGCGACTCTTTGTTCGTCGTCTAGTCTTCCTTGCACATCGACTCGACAGATGCCGCCGGCAGCGTCACGTGACACAGCAGACCGGAAACGATGTACGGCGGCGCATCCGTCATCTTGAAGCGACCCCTTGCGGTGTCGAACATAACGAAGATGTTGCCGCTTATGGCCGACGTAGTGACGAAATAGACCCTAGAGGAACACTCGGCCGATCCGTAGATGTCGCGAATGAATCCCGGACGGGGGACCCGCATCGGAAACTTCGTCCACTTGGCCTCCGTCGTGTCAAACTGGGCCCGGGTGTGGCCCAGCTCGTCCTTGAGCGAGATCAGTCCCGGCGCCATGGAGTAGCCGAAGAAGTTGACGACCTCACCCGCGTCGAAGAGACCGGCGATGTTCACCTGCGAAAGTTCGTTCCAGGAGTGACCACCGCTGTCGCTGCTGCTCGGAACGGCTTCCATCCGGTAGATGGACAGATTGCGTTGCCACAAGCAGGAGTATCCGACGGAAAAGGTCCGAAGGACGTACAGCTCACTACACTTCGGCATTGGTAGGAAGCAGCGGGTACCATTGAACGAATCAGGGAACCCAGTACAACAGTAATCCATCCATCGCCTCTTGGAGGTCACATAGCGTTCGATCCTACCCGTGTGGTCGATGGCCAGGAGAAGGTCCGGTCCAGCTGAGACGAGCATGGTCTCTCCGGTGACGAGACTTGGCGATTGAAGGACGAACCAGGTGCAAGTTTGGAGGTTCATCCGGTTGAAGTACTTGGTTTCCTTCGCCCGATGCATCTGTCCCCCGATCACGTCCTCCATCCGTGAGCTCAATGCGTAGAGGAATCCGTCGTGCGCGACCATAGATTCGAGTCCCGGCCACAGGCCTGACCCCGTTTCGTCTCTTGGCTGCCACAGTACCCCCCAGGCGTCGTCCTTAACCAGATACAGCATCACCTGCAGATCTCCCGTCCTCAAAGCTCCGCCTTGGCAGAGTATGGCCTCGACTGCGTCACCTCCTCGCCGCTGATTTCGTCCATCCATGCCTCGCACCCTCTCTAGGAGCTCCGGTCGCGTGCGCAGCCAGTCGAGCGTGTCTGCGTTGGAAAGAACGTGACGCTCGATCACCTCCGGCGGTAGATACTCGAACTCGACGCAGTCCAGGAGGTCGCGGGCCTTCTCCCTCTCCATCTCATCCATCTCCGCTCGACTGGCAATCACGTCCTGAATGAGTTTCAGGACGTCCGCCTCTCGGGCGTAATTCGTCCGATTATCACTCAGCAACTGTCGCAGCACATCCAACGGACGATAGACGGTATCACTGCGCCGTACAAGCGTTGACATCCGCGGCAGAATATAGTTCTGGACGCTGTTGGAAAGCAATCCTAGTGGATAGGTTTCCGACAAGACCTTGAACTCCAGGCAGTTACTGTCGTTCAGGATCTCCATCATAAATCCCCCGCAGATTTCGAGAATCTTCGGGAGTCCGAGATAGTCGGCCAGTCGCACGATGTCCTCCACCGATTCGTCGCTGATTTCTATAACTCCCGTGTACATGAACGTAACGACACTTTCGATGGCGTCAGGTGATGACCCTTCGATGACCGTCTCGATGACCTTAGCATCGGTCACGCCGTGTCGGAAGAGGGCCTTGAAGTAGTCGCTAGAGGCCGCCAGAATGCAACGGTGCGCATAGACTGATGACGTCACGGACGACGAAGAGCGCACGATGACGTCATATGATGCCTCGTCGCTTCTCTGTTGGTTGAGGCTGCGAAGGACTTCGCGTGGATGTTGCGCTTCGCTGAACGTCATGGCTGTCGATGACGTCCACGTCGATGACGATATATCTGCGTCTGACTGCAGGTTTTGTCGTCGCTTCTGTCACAAAATGACGTTAATCTGTGAGGCCTTACCTGGAGACCAGAGGACCTTAATTTATTATGCCTTACCTGGAGACCAAGGAATCTATATTCAGAGGAACGTAGAGGACCCGATAACGCCCCGGACGTTAGCGGATCTCAAGCACTATATTCACGCATGTCACGTGAGCTTGCTCACTTCCCTTCGCTTAGGATTTTAGAATGGCGGACATCTTGAGGGTCGGTTAGTTGCGGGCGTTATTCGAGTCCCATGGGCTCAAATCGGGTGTAACAGACCTTAGAGGAATTGCGACTCGTGAAATTATTGTAGGGCGACGAGCGTGGCGACATCTGTCGTTAAGTTGCAGGCGTTTATACTGAGTGTGGTGCGTATGGCATAGAGACATGAGGGGTCGGTTAGTGTCAGGTTAGGCGTCGTGAGGGTCGGTTAGGGTCAGGTTAGGCGTCGTGAGGGTTAGGGTCAGGTTAGGGTCGGCTGTGGCGATGGGCATTGTAAACGTCTTCACTCATGAGGAATTTTAGTCGTGAGGTGTCTTAAGTTCAGGGTTAGGGTTTGCGTTGTCATTAGAAAACATGATGAACAACCTTCCACCGCGATTGGGTCCTAAGATTGCAGTGCAACGTATCCGAGAAGACCTTAGGCAGCATGCCCAGGGCCAGTGGCAGCTCATTCCAAGTCGACGGGCCAGCAACAAAAAGTACGATATTGCCTGATGGAGGTACAAGGGACAAGAAGCTCACCCTGCACAGGAGAGCGGAGAGAGCAGTGGCCCCGCATGCCCAAGATCAATTTGCTAATCGATCGGAATCTATATCGATCAGTTGCCCAACCCTGATACATACATACATACATGCATACATACATACATACATACATACATACATACATACATACATACATACATACATACATACATACATACATACATACATACATACAATACATACATACATACATACATACATACATACATACATACAATGTCATACATACATACATACATACATACATACATAAATACATACATACATACATATATACATACATGCATACATACATGCATACATACATTTGCATACATGCATACATACATACATACATACATACATGCATACATAGATTTGCATGCATGCATACATACATACAAATGACAGAAAAGACTGGAGTCGCAAGTAATCCATCGCCGCCAATGCAAGAATGGCGTCATGACTGCACACTGCGATGATGATGAAGATGATGAAGATGATGAAGATGATGACGATGATGTTGATGATGATGCTTATGCATATATGCATGCGTATGCACACATATACATGCATACATACAGCCTGATACAGGCACGCACAAAAAAAGCCATACATAATTATATATACATAATGCATACATGCATACGCGATAAAGCGCTCGCCGCTCTCTATGCCATTCATACCTTAGCGACTTTACCCTTGCTTCTCGAGCCCATGCAACAATTCCTAGGTATGTCGAAATATTGACACGGGTTCGTCATTATAAGACGCTCCTTCGAACGGATCAACGATCTAACGAGCGAAGGAAGCCGGGAATAATTTAATGTCCTACGACGCCATTACAACACTAGTCAGAAATTACAGTACCAACAAACGAATCTCCACGACAACAGTTTCCATGACACCCATAATTGACATACGTTAAACCTAACTGTATATATGAGGGTTTCTACAATATGTGGCACTTTTGCCTCGGATTTTGAAGAAAAAATCAATAACAATTTGTTTTTATTTTTCAAAGTGCTAATCTATTAATATTAATAATATCAAGATGTGTGCTAGGCAGCAGTACCGGCCTTACCATTGTGCGAACCGTGCAATTGCACAGGGCCCGCAAATTTTTGGGGCCCGAAAATGTCAGAAATTAACACGAACAAGACACTCTAATAATAATAATAATAGGCCTATTATGGTTTCAATATTAAATTTTCTCTTTTATCAAAAAAGTCAAAGTTAATTTTTCTGCTACATTTTATGTGACTTTCGGGCCCCTTATTAGTGGGAAGGCCAGAAAGTCTCAATGTAAAACCTGTGATATTTTCGGTCCCCCTATTATCGGGCCCCAAAATGTCACAGAAAATTAACATGAACAAGACACCCTAATAATAAATATTATGGTTTCAATTTAATCTTCTCTTTTGTCAAAAAATAAAAGTCAAATGGTACCAAGTTGAAATCATATGACTTTCATTTTTGACATAATTTTATATGTTGTCGCAAAAGATAACATTAGGTGCAGAAATGGTAATAATTTCTGCACCCAGAAATAGTTATACTTTGCTATAATTTTCTTAAATTTAAAGAGCGAAATTTTGCATCTTGAATACTTGTGTCCGCGAGCTATGCCTAGAAAAAGTTAGGGTATCTGGTCCAAAAAGTTTCAAAACCACTGTTGTACTCGATTGTCTACGGTACCTTTGTTAATTATTTTATATTATTTCTTTTAGATGTTAGAGGATTTTATCTGTAGGGTTTATTATTTAGCACACATATGTATATATAATGATTAACAATGAAAAACAATTTGACTTGTGTCATGGGGGCTTTTACTGTGGCCGTACAGTGCTAATCTATTAATATTAATAATATCAAGATGTGTGATAGGCAGCAATGCACAGAATTCAATATTTCTGTTAAAAACTGAGAAAATGTGTTTTTTCAAAATTCATCATGGAGTTGACAAGCGTCACGGAGTTCGCGTCACACAGTTGACTTCACATTTTAAGAGTCTTCAGGCAACAATAAGAAATATATAATCAGTCACTGTCAGCTGAAGGTACAATTTCGCAGCCTACTGACAATGAAGGCATAATTGCAAGACAAAAAACAGCAAAACGGCCCTAAATGGGAGAAGTAATGCGCGAGCATAAAACACATGAAGAAATGAATGAGATCAGTACCAGAAAGACTATCATTATCAAAGTTCAACTCATTGTATATCGATACTTATAGGGATGATGAAATGACGAATACAATACAAACATGATATGTTTGTTAGGGCACTATATATATATATATATACCTATATACCATTTAAAAGCTGCAAGATTTTTGAAAATGTGGATTTCGTGACAATCTGTCGACTGCATGACGTGGGCGCGCGTCACGGAGTTGACCGTCACGGAGTTGACAAATCGTTTAATTTTCGGCAAAAACCGGCACACACGAAACAAAATAATTTAAGTGATGTTTGCAACAAAGACAGGACTCTATCACATCCACAAAGGACACATTACATTGAAAGTTTTATTTATATATTCTTGAATATTTACGTCACGGAGTTGACATCAATTAAACATACGCGGTGCAACAATATTGTTAACTTTTTGTTGTTTAAAAAATTAAACGCAAGATAAACTTCTCATGTTTACCAGCAGCATTGGCAACGACAAAATGACAAATATCAGCTGTTAAACACTGTAAAAACCACTAGCCGTTACAAGTTGGACACGAGTTTTGTAGCCGTCATGGAGTTGACATTTGGATGCAGGACACTGGAATTTGCTCCATTAAAATTTAATTGTTCACTCAAACAAACTCAAACTCAATATATTAAGCATGGTTTATGTTGTAAACAATATGTTACTGAAAATGAATAGTAAATTATCGGTTTGGCTATATGCACAATTGGAAATAAACAGGTTTTCCCGACTTCGGTACACATCTGGGACAACACAGTTTCTGTTGAAATGCTTCGACTGTGAGGTAATAAAACCACCTGAATAATTTATGAACGTGCCAATTTTAAAATTCTTTTAGTTTTATTTGGGTTGTCTGAAACAATCCTACATGACGGATTGTCATATGTTGTCACAGAAGCTTTAAAAAATATTTTAAACACCGCGGACAGCAAAATGGACACTTATTGTAGAAACACTCATATACAAGAATTATCGTCATGATCGTGAATCTAGAGTTTTGAATGGTCGTAAATAATATTATTAAAATGTATTTCAGTACATAGGCGTAGGGGAAATTTCAGTGGTGGGGCAATATTTTACTTCTGCTCAAAACAAAGATAAATCCCAAACAATTGTCGTCGTACATTTATAGTCACTCACGTCTCTAGAACAGCAGAGTTTGATCTTAGTAAATACAAAAGTCAGTTGAAGAAGGACGTTTAGGCCTACACGGATATTTATGCATTACGACTCGAACGCGCGTTTTTTCTTATTTGCGTTATTGTTTGGTCGGATCTTATTAGCAAAAAGCGTGATTTCATGCCGTGAATTTGCCGTGACTTTCGCCAATTTTTAAAATATGCTACCGTGAATTTTGAACTTTTTTGCTATGAATTTCTACTAGCCTATCCCTACCCATGGTGCTATACAAAACAATAATGTTTATTATGTCGCCTTCAATAATTATTTCTCGAAATTTTTTTCCATGAAGGTGACAGGTTGACAGCGGACAGTTTTTGTGCCCACTGAATTTTTTTAAATAGTGAGGCATTGAGGGCCTCTCGAACGTAAATGGAATAGGGCCTCACAAAGTCTAAATTCGGCAATGACCGGCATTGCGCCAACCGTAACTTGTGTCAACTGCTAGAAGTTTTGAGACATTGTGCAATCGCTCGCCGCATGCACAGTTACTTAGACTTAGTGGCAGAAGAAACGCTTCAAACCTGCCATCAATTCAATTCAATTCAATTTTATTGTTCCCAACATAAAACAACATAAAAAACATAAACAATTGATCACAACTCTATCATGACTAGGCCTATACGGTACATCAAATTTAAGTAGTGAAGTAGGTAAATGATCAAAATAGAATATAACCAATTAGTCAGTAGATATACATAAATTACAAAAACCAACATAAGTAAAATGATATGGGAGCAACAGGCACCCCAAAGGGACAAGTCCCGCTAGGAGAGGCCTAAATAGCACTGTAGAAAATTACAAGATGACGGAGGCCTACGTCGCCCTACGAAGCTCAGTTTGTTCACTGAGTCACGTACATTGACGATCGTCTTCCATTTATTACCAGTACCGTAGGCTAACAGAATACATCGTTTCAACTGGCACCGAAGATGTGTTGACTGCAAGATATCTGCACGTAGTGTAACTGTACTGTAACATAATAGTGCTTGCAGTAGCCGCGTAACCAGAGCGTCCCAAAAATTACGCAGATTCCAACCTCTCTGAGGGGTGGGGTCTGGGAAGGGGGCTGTAAGGAACTTTTTATTTGGGGGTTTGTAATGGTGCATTTTGGAGACCATCTTTTTGGCTAAAAGTAATAATAACATTTTACATCAGTTCTTTGGAAAATTATATAATTTCATAATTAAATTATATTATTTTGGTTTTTAAAATTGACTCAGCTGAAAAGTCCGAGCAACCAACGTAGACTAAAAACAGACAGACTCGAAAATGAATTGCAATAAGCTAAAGCATTGAAATTTTTTAATTTGTACAAGGTATAGGCTTAGGCCTACATGTAGGCCTACAGTAGTTGTCAGTTTTCTATGGTCAGACTGTTACAGTTATAAAAAAATTTAGACTAACTGTGACAAATTCTTGGACTTTTGCTAGTATCAGTGCATTGTCGCTGTATATAATGAGGATATAACATCACTTTGACTGACACTAGGGTAAACAATGGACTTGACAAATGACAGAGGAAATTGGAGATCATTTATTCGTACAAATCGCCGCCAAATGGCTGGCGTCAGAAACTGATGATCAGGATGATAATGGTGGTGGTGGTGATGATGATGATGTTGATCCAATGCAGATATATGGCGATAGGCTTCTGACAATGTCAATATATGATGTACAAACATGATTATAAAACAATAAAATTTCAAACATTACAACCAAATCTGAGCTAGGTAAAGCTATATCACACATCTGATGATTTCACAAGGATTGACTCTTCCTTCAACCTACCCTCCATTTCGCTCTCTTCCTCCCTGCCCTCCATTTCGCTCTATTCCTCCCTACCTTCCAATTCCCTCTCTTCCTCCCTACCCTCCATTTCGCTCTCTTCCTCCCTACCCTCCATTTCGCTCTCTTTCTCCCTTTCCACCATATCGCTCTCTTCCTCCCTACCCTCCATTTCGCTCTCTTCCTCCATCCCTCCATTTCGTTCTCTTCCTCCCTACCCTCCATTTCGCTCTCTTCCTTCCTACCCTCCATTTCGCTCTCTTTCTCCCTACCCTCCATTTCACTCTCTTCCTCCCTTTCCTCCATTTCGCTCTCTTCCTCCCTACTCTCCATTTCGCTCTCTTCCTCCCTACCCTCCATTTCGCTCTCTTCCTTCCTACCATCCATTTCGCTCTCTTCCTCCCTACCCTCCATTTCGCTCTCTTCCTCTCTTTTCCTCCAATTCGCTCTCTTTCTCCCTTTCTTCCATTTCGCACTCTTCCTCTCTACCCTCCATTTCGCTCTTTTTCCTCCCTTTCCTCCAATTCACTCTCTTCCTCCCTACCCTCTATTTCGCTCTCTTCCTTCCTTCCATTTCTTAGCTCTCTTCCTTCCTACCCTCCATTTCGCTCTCTTCCTCCCTACCCTCCATTTCGCTCTCTTCCTCCCTTTCCTCCAATTCGCTCTCTTCTTCCCTCTCCTCCATTTCGCTCTCTTCCTCCCTACCCTTCATTTCGCTCTTTTGCTCCCTTTCCTCCAATTTGCTCTCTTCCTTCCTGCCCTCCATTTCTCTGCTCTCTTCCTTCCTACCCTCCATTTCGCTCTCTTCCTCCCTGCCCTCCATTTTGCTCTATTCCTCCCTACTCTACAATTCCCTCTCTTTCTCCCTACCCTCCATTTCGCTCTCTTCCTCCCTTTCCTCCATTCGCTCTCTATCTCCCTACCCTCCATTTCGCTCTCTTCCCCACACGCCACTTGCTACTTTTCGACCACTACTTGGCTTAAACATTATTCTCGTAGTCGTGGATTGTTATACGAATTTACGGATTAGCGCCAACGACAACACAAGGAACGGAAAAGGAACCGGAAGTGAAATTAGCATAGGAGACTGTAAAGGAACCAGAAGTGATACTAGCATCGAAAACTGAAAAGGAACCAGAAGTGAAACTAACACAGAACACTGAAAAGAAACCAGAAGTGAAATGAGTATAGAAAACTGACCGTAGACTAGAGTAGGATTACCATTCAAAAAGTAAGTAAGAAAAACACTCAGGTTTTTTCAGTTATCTTTTTTTATGTTTCAATTATACAGTTTCGTTTTTCAGTTACTATTAGTTTCAGTTACTCAGTATTTTTCAGTTTCAGTTACAGTTACAGTTAACTGTAAGACATTTTTCAGTTATTTTGCTATTTCAGTTACAGTTACAGTTAATAGAAATAACACTGCAGCATGGCAGCGGATTGCGACAGCACGGAAACGCTTGTGACCTCCACTGAACTCAGGTGAATACGGTAGGCCTAATTGTGTGTTTACACACAACAGAGCCTACGTAATTACATCACGCCTGACGCCGCATCAAAAATAGCAAATTAAATATTTCCATAGAAGAAACTCGATCAACTGGACTTGTTAAAACGTTTGATTGACTCGGCTTGCAAGTTGGACCGAGTCGAGGGTTCTTCTATCAACTTGACTTGGACGAGTTTCGTATCAACTTGATCGATTGATTCGGTCGAATACAGGGCATAATTAAAACGGCGTGGTCATAATTGCTGACACCGCAAAGCAGAGGTTTCACGCGCGAGTACCGGCATAACTGCATGCTTCCTCATCGGGCATAGACTAGATATTATGTAAAATTCAGCATAAATAATTATTTTACTTATGATGCAAACATTGAGGTCCAATTATAGAGCGTCGATCATCATACTACTTCAAAGATGTCATGTTTACTTTTGAGCGAATGTCCTTGAGACCCCACACAAATCGTATTGCTAAGCGCTTAAATATACGCTCTTATATATATGCATGTACAGTTAAGGTGTAAGGCTGCAGTAATTGTTAGGCTGTGTAGTGTATAGGATTAATGATTCAATTAATTAATTGAACCAGCGTCAGAACCAGCGATATAGATAATAATATTTAGCTAAGCTTCGGGGATAACCTGTGGTGTTGGGTTAATCCGTGACGATGTTGGCGAGACGTGATTGGTTGGATTAAAATACGGACCGTTGAGAACTGTCGTCTGCTAGGTGAACCGCGGTTTGCCGCCTTCACGCCTGGACTGCAGAATTAATCGCAAAGGATCAATTCAGTGTTGCTGTTGACTGCAAAGACTAAGGTAGTCGATCGAGTCAGTTCAATAGACAAACTCCTGATCTTACAGCAAGTTTTGGTAATTTGTTGTAACGAGAACGATCAGAAGAAAGCGAAGTTACGTTACGTGTCCATCGACACACTTCGTTGAATCGGTAGTGTTGTGAACGTTGAAAATCTCGTCGGACTAACGAAAGTTTCGGCGGATAACGTACGATCGACTGGGTTTGATATCTAACGCAAAAGTGCGATTTATAACTCAAACGTAGAACGTTTTCGTTTACGAGTTATACGAACTCTGAACTTTGGTGTGATTCGCCACGCAATCATCATCAAGAACTAGCCAGGAGATAAGCTGGGAGAAACGCAATCATCATCAAGAACTAGCCAGGAGATAAGCTGGGAGAAACGCTGAATTCAACAAGAAGAATTACTACAAGCAGAATGGCCATGACAAGAGGAACCATCGAAAAGAACTTCGTCAGCCTGAAGCAAGCCAAGTCAGTCGAGAGGGAGATCAATGACGATCTACTGTAACTACACGACGAGCGGACAGTTCAAGTGAATATAACTTTTCATCACAGAGTTGTTTGGGGAGGTTAGCTAGGGCCTTATAAAACATAAATTTAAGTAGTCAATGATGCTGGTTCTAAGTAAGGATTGTAGCCTATGAACTAATGAATAACTAGTCTTTCTAGAATAGGTAAATATAGCATCAACATTGTAATATAATTGTATTTAAATCAGACATTTGTTGAACTAATTAATATTCAAAACTCAAGACTGTCTTCATTGAATTCTACTATAATGATAGGCCTTACATGCATTGCTACCTTCTCCATAGGGAGCTAATAAAGTAACGTGAGTAAGATCCAACTCTAAGCTTCCCCTATAGAGGCAAGGGGGACCCGTTACATGAGTGGTGGCATTTCGTCCGGGATAGAATTAGACAGATAGAATAGACACGAGCTTAATTAATTTTGAGATTGAAATCGAATTCAACTCACGTGGCAGCCATTTGCAATTTCTTGTTGTCGTCTGATTAGCTTATTAGTAGTCACGACGTAATAGTGACGTCAGTTCGGTGAGGTCAGACGTAGTAGTGACGTCAGTTCGGTGAGGTCAGGTCAACTGCATATTGAAAGTGTAGTCACGACGTAATAGTGACGTCAGTTCGGTGAGGTCAGGTCAACTGCATACCGAGAGTGTTGAACGCTATAGGTAATTAGCGGCGAAAGCGAGGTTGGGTCAAGGTTATACAACTATTTATAGCCTTAAGAAAATTTATCAGCGCAAGGCTGAGATTTTTCATATAGCGCCAGCAGTGCCTATAGTGAAAATAACGCAAGATGTCCGCAGAATATCAGAAATGGATGAAAATCGGACAGGAACTGGGTTTCGAAAATAGTGAACTCAGGGAATTTATAAAAGAAAGGCAGGCAGAAGCCAAAGAGGAGAAGCGACGTTTGGAAGAGCTTGAAGAGAAACGGCGTACTGTAACAGAAGAGCTTGAAGCTAGGAAGCGTACAGAAGAGCTTGAAGCTAGGAAGCGTACAGAAGAGCTTGAAGAGAAGCGGCGTACAGAAGAGCTTGAAGCTAAGAGGCGTACGGAAGAGCTCGAAGCTAAACGTCATGGAGACGAATTAGAATTGAAACGTATAGAAATGGAGAACCAGAAACAGATAAAACTAAGAGAATTAGAATTGAGGACGGAGTATAATGCTCAGCAAAGAAACAGAGGTGACGTACTTGGGAACGGAGGAGATTGGGATAATACTGGACGAAATAATAATGCCAAGAACATAAAAATGCCAGTATTTAGAGAAGATAAGGATTGTTTAGACGCCTATCTCTTAAGGTTTGAGAGAACGTGCACTGCGTATAACGTAGCAGAGAATATGTGGGCGTTGACACTTACTCGATTCCTTGAGGGTAAAGCCCTGGAAGTGTACCAGCGAATGGAAGCAGAGGATGCCCAAAATTATGAGAAGTTGAAAGATGAATTACTCAGGAGATTTAAGTTGACTGAGGGTGGATATCGGAAGAAATTTAAGAAATCTTCTAGAGATGAAGATGAAACGGTTTCACAGTATGTTGAACGACTTAGGAGGTATCTTAGGCAATGGCTACAGATGGCAGAAATTGGTGAAGGATATGAAGGATTAGAAACTCTCATTCTGAGAGATCAGTTTTTCATCGGTTGCGACAATGAGATGAGAAAGTTCTTGAAAGAAAAAGGGAAGTTGGAGCTTAGTGAGATGCTAAAGCAGGCCCAGAATTTTCTCGATGCTCGTGAATCAGATGAAAGAAAATGGGTACATAGTGGCAAGAACAAGGATAAAGATAATAAGTATCATGGCAGAGAGTTTGAGCATACAGACAGGAGTAGCCCGATTGCAAAACCGGATAGAAGCAAGGAGCAGCGCGAATATAAAGACAGAAACCCGTTCAGAAGTGGTTGGAACTTCAATGAGAATAAGAAAGAAAGAAATTATGGAGAAAATAGACAAACAGGATGTTTCCGGTGCGGGTCTACAAAACATAGAATAGCTCAATGCGATAAGGGTGATAGACAGATGAGAACGCATCAAGTAGCAATGATGAGATGCGAAGAAGAAGAAGATGAGAATAAAGAAATGGCAATATTGTATTGTGCCGTTAAACCGGAACAGAGTGATAGCGAGGAGGCTTGTAGTGAAAACGAGTTCACTAGGACCATGATGGTTAATGGACATAAAGCTGCGTGCTTATATGATACAGGAGCTACAGGAGTCGCAGTTAAAACTAATTTGGTGAATCCAGATCAGTACACTGGGAAAACCAGAACCTGTGTTTTCACAAATGGAATGAAACAGAAGTATCCTGTAGCTAAAATAAAGATTGAAGGTGAATGTTTCACAGGAGAAACACAGGCCATTGTTGTTGATAGTCTAGTGACAGACTTGATAATTGGACCTAAACTGTGTAATTGGACTAGACAGGAATCTAGGACAGAAGGCACTGAGACTAGTGGAATGGTGAGGACTAGCGGAACTAGTGATGTTGTTAGCAATGTGAGCAGAAGTGTTCCGTACTTAAAAAATAGTCGACAGGTAGACAAGCAATGTCTAGCTGAGAAGGATGGACGTGATGACGTCATTGGAAGACGCTTACACAATAGCGCGGCAAATAAAAATGGCGGTGTGTTGATAGTTGAGTCTGAGACGGAGAAGATAGCAGGTTGCAACGCACGTGCACTAAATGAGAAACGGGTTCGAACAGAACAACCCTTGAAAGTGTCAGTCTCAACTGATTTGGAAGTGACTCCAAATAAATTACTTAGCGTCAAGCAAAAGGAAACTAGCAACGGGAAGAGTAATCCCGAGTTGTATTCGAATGAAAGGAGAAGTGAAGGAGATAGAAGTGAAAAGATCGGTTGTAAGAAAGGTTATCGAAGACCTTATACATCCGATTGGAGGAATAAACAGACGAGCGGAGTCAGACACGATGATAGAGTGAGGTACAGAGGAGACTATCTGAATAAGTGTGAACCTGGTTGGTGTAAGAAAGGAAGGAATGTAGTCGGAAGTAGGGTGAATAAGAAGTATTGGAAACAAGATGGTGGCAGATCTTGTGTTACAAATTGTAGAGGAGATCAAAGAAAGTTTAAAGAAGAATGCTTAGACTGGCGAAGGCCGGCTAAAGGAGTTTATTCAAGAGTGGATATAGCAGGAGGAATTAATGAAATTGGTAATGAGAAAAGAACGGAAGAGGAGTCGTTGAAGAGAAGGAGGTGGATGAACCTAAAGAGGAATTCTAATGGATTTGAGAGAGAAGTTAGAGTGAGAGATGGCTATGTACCTGATTGGAAATGGAGACAGAGATTTAATGAGAAGAGAGGAATATCACGGTACTCTACATTTGGAAGATGGTGTGAAGACGAGTAAGATGATATTCGAATATGTTAATCCGATGTTTTAGATAATTAAGTATATCTAAGAAAGGAGTTTAGTTTATAATGTAGATTAAATAGTAAGTTACTTAATTTGCTGATTTAGTTATAGAATGATATTCTATAGGCAGAGTATAGGACTCTATAGAAGTTAAGTAATGTCAGTAATTTAGTGTTATAAGGTAAAGCAGTAATGTGATGGTTAAAGCAATTACTTAAGTTAGTATTGGTTAATAGTAGAATTGATGTTTATTCTAGTCTAAAGTATAATGAATAGGATAAGATATTCAGGATGATTAGAATAAGTAAAGGTTATTAGATGAGTAAGTGAATAGGTAGTCTTTAAGTAATGATAAGATTTGTGTGTAGTTATATAGGACATTTAATATTTAAGATTTGTGTCCAAATCTTTGTTTGTGGGGGTTTATGTAGCGAATGTCCTTGAGACCCCACACAAATCGTATTGCTAAGCGCTATAAATATACGCTCTTATATATATGCATGTACAGTTAAGGTGTAAGGCTGCAGTAATTGTTAGGCTGTGTAGTGTATAGGATTAATGATTCAATTAATTAATTGAACCAGCGTCAGAACCAGCGATATAGATAATAATATTTAGCTAAGCTTCGGGGATAACCTGTGGTGTTGGGTTAATCCGTGACGATGTTGGCGAGACGTGATTGGTTGGATTAAAATACGGACCGTTGAGAACTGTCGTCTGCTAGGTGAACCGCGGTTTGCCGCCTTCACGCCTGGACTGCAGAATTAATCGCAAAGGATCAATTCAGTGTTGCTGTTGACTGCAAAGACTAAGGTAGTCGATCGAGTCAGTTCAATAGACAAACTCCTGATCTTACAGCAAGTTTTGGTAATTTGTTGTAACGAGAACGATCAGAAGAAAGCGAAGTTACGTTACGTGTCCATCGACACACTTCGTTGAATCGGTAGTGTTGTGAACGTTGAAAATCTCGTCGGACTAACGAAAGTTTCGGCGGATAACGTACGATCGACTGGGTTTGATATCTAACGCAAAAGTGCGATTTATAACTCAAACGTAGAACGTTTTCGTTTACGAGTTATACGAACTCTGAACTTTGGTGTGATTCGCCACGCAATCATCATCAAGAACTAGCCAGGAGATAAGCTGGGAGAAACGCTGAATTCAACAAGAAGAATTACTACAAGCAGAATGGCCATGACAAGAGGAACCATCGAAAAGAACTTCGTCAGCCTGAAGCAAGCCAAGTCAGTCGAGAGGGAGATCAATGACGATCTACTGTAACTACACGACGAGCGGACAGTTCAAGTGAATATAACTTTTCATCACAGAGTTGTTTGGGGAGGTTAGCTAGGGCCTTATAAAACATAAATTTAAGTAGTCAATGATGCTGGTTCTAAGTAAGGATTGTAGCCTATGAACTAATGAATAACTAGTCTTTCTAGAATAGGTAAATATAGCATCAACATTGTAATATAATTGTATTTAAATCAGACATTTGTTGAACTAATTAATATTCAAAACTCAAGACTGTCTTCATTGAATTCTACTATAATGATAGGCCTTACATGCATTGCTACCTTCTCCATAGGGAGCTAATAAAGTAACGTGAGTAAGATCCAACTCTAAGCTTCCCCTATAGAGGCAGGGGGACCCGTTACAACTTTCGCAATTTCTCAGTTCCACGCTAAAACCAAAGAACTGCATTTTTAAAAAAACCAGCTAACGCAGGAGCTAAACCAATTTAAGTCAACAAGTGCAAAGTGGGTTCAGCACCAAACGTAAGGATGCTCGAGTGATCGCTGTTTTGAGATACACTATTTTATAATCTTAAAATTAGTCCCTAATCGTTAATTAGCTAATTTGATTTGGGCCGTTTTAAGAATCATTAGGCCTAATGATCATTCAAGTAGCCTACATGGGGATCTTAAAAGAGGTTGCATCCATTCAAACAGGAGGCGGTTGTTGTATTGTGCTGTATTTTCGTTTAATAAATCAATAGGCCTACCTAGGCTTATGCTTACATGTAATTAGCCTAGGTTTAGGCCTGGTTATTTAAATTTGGATGGTTAGTTTAATTTAAGCTAGGCTAAGTTTAGTTTTATATGACTGTTTTGCTCCAGCAAAAGATCGATGAAGAATCCTAACCGTATAAATTCATTGAAAATGAACAGAGTGGAGGCAGGCACTTAGCAAGACTTAAATTCAAGAGGAGGCAACTTCACAGACCATGATTGGCAAAATCCTGGTCATTGGAGTCATTGGTCAATAGAAGTTCCAGTATATAAAAAATGCAAGAGGGAGCAACTGCCTCCTCGTGCCTCAATGTATCTACACCTATGAGTGGAGGGCATACGATCGCTATAGGAAAACGTGTACATTTACATTTTAAATGGTTTCCTTTTCAGAATATTATTGAATGTCGAATAAGCTGGTCGCTAGATGGAAAGCAACGATACGATTACGTCATTGAGGCGAGTATTAAATCTGTGTATGATATGTAATCTGTGGCCCGATGATCCTTTATTTATAAAATGTCTAAAATTTACGAATGCGCGTTTCTCTAATTCTTCCGGATTATAAACCGCGTCTTAATTCTGGGTCTGCCTCTAGACTAAATTTCTCGGCGCCCGACTGGGTCGTTTTGTGACCTATAGGTGAGTAATCGTGGTTATACGGCGTTAAATGCTGACGTAATGAATCATTGGTCTGACATCGCAAGCATGCAACTCAAAACTCATCAGATCTCGTCATGTATTTATGAAGCGCCAGGGCAGTATTTTTAAGCGCCTATTGCATGCCTGGAATCGTGGAATTTACGCACTGGCGTTTGGCCAGCTCGTGCTAAACTGGCTGTTTATTATCCATATTGAGCGTGAAGGTGGGCGGAAAGCTATCTGTGTTTTTGTCCGTCTTGATCGGTATATTTAGGATTAGCTTGCAGAATTTCGCAGTAGGGTTGTAGATTCGAAAGCAGCTGACACTGTACAATAGATCACATCGCTTTATTGAAATTAGAAACGGAAAGTGAGTGGTGTCGTTGTTAGTAAATTAGAGTGATATGAGCATACTTTTAACAGATTTTTACAACTTCTTGTCCATCACAGTTTTACATGTATTTTAGTTTCAGGTCGTGTTTGTGAAAGAAGCAACAATTTGCTTTTTTTATTGTCTAAGGAGTTCTTAAACAATTTAAGATTATCTATTAATATCTTGTTTAAACTTATTTGTTTATTTCGTATTGTATTTGTTTTGATTGATTGCTTATTGAGTGGGGGATGGTTCTGTAGGATATTGTCTAGGTTCTGGCCAGTATCGGCTGTGTGCAAGGTTTGAATCTAAGTACGTCCAGAATGTGAAATTGGCAATTTGTTGCTGAGCATTGGCACTTCAGCGAAAAATGTATCATTGGGAAGAATTATGCTTCTGTTTAGCAGCTGCAGGTACTCAGGAAAAAGTTGTACTGCTATAGAGAGGACTCAGGGACAAGGAACAAATCAGCCCCAGCTCTGAGAAAATTTTCTGCTCAAGTGCAAACAGGACTGCATTGATATAACTACAGGACTCCCAAATTGTTATGGTAATAAGTGATTGACCCCAGGGCAATGGTGGGATGATCTGGCTAATCTGGCTTCATATTTCATCTGCCCAAATGCTAACCATGCTTTCCTGCCTGGTGTCCATAGTGCCAGGTTGCCTTCTTGGTTATGTTTATGCAAGCTAAGGTGGAAGATAAATTTCACAGGATACAGTTAGGTACCTTTAAGATTTCTTTCTTTCTACCTTTGAGCCAAAATAAGGAACTGGCGAGCACCTCTGAATACAGATAATGCCACAAACAATGGATTTCTTCCCCTTGCTAGCTGACGAAAAGTAGCAAGCACGTCCCCATTTTGTGATATAAGTTGTTGGAGATTTGCTTTCAAGATACATGTGGGTGTGGCACCAGTTGCATAGTTTGCATGTGGCTGAAGGTGGCTTTGTTAGCGGGACATTTGGTCCATGTCAGTTTTACCACTGCCACCTGTAGTGTGATCTTTTGGTTAATATATATCAACTTCCAATGTAATAAAAAAGTTTGTGTTCAGTTGAGTTTCAGGGGACCAATGGGTGTTCTAGTGTAGAAACATGTTGAGCTATTCAGTGACATTGTAATGTAATGTAACGTAAAGCTTATTCACCGGCGCTGTAATCGAATAAAGTTTTGTGAGTTTGTGCTCACAGAGTGAACACTTGTTTTGTGCCTCATATTGAGATCTACTCTTGCTTAATAAATGTGAGTAATAGATTAATAGAGCCACAAGTGCTTCTTGATCTGACCTTGCCTGGCGTTACTATATCTTCTTTGTTGTTTTTGTGGTGAAGTTTGTAGGTCATATTTACCACAGCCATCTCTGTGACGCTCAACCAGGTTTCTCTGCAGAAATTGGTGGCTACGCTAGCCGCCGTAACTTTCCAGAAGTGCCTGCGGATGTTCCGGCATTAGCGCCTGTCAGTGCTGCTGCTGCCAGCGTCGCTTCTGCCGCCATGCTGCCAGGTCCTGCAGCAAGCGCCAGCTCAGTGAACTATTTCTATGGGCGAATTTCGCGTGACGAGGCCGAGAGCATCCTGCGGCGCAATGGCTGCCAGGAGGGACTCTACCTTCTGCGCGAAAATGTCTCAATTCCTGGGAACTTTGCGTTGTCGATATGTCACCAGAACCGGTCAGCATCCTTGGCTTATTGCTGCAGCACTACTTGCTGCTGAATCTTTATCGTCTTGATGTTTGTGTGATTATCGTTATATTATAATTGCTTTGGTGTTATTGCTATATTATGCTATATTTTCATTATTAGATGGTGTTGTTGTTATATGGTCCATTTTTTAGGTTCTCTTTTATAAACGAACTGTTGACGCCACTCAAGTGCATAAAGGATAAATGCATAATTTGCTTATGTGCATAGAGTAGACACTGTCACTGGCTGGTCCCATTTTAATATAGGGTATTTCAATGGAAACCACTTTGGGTATGTGCATAATTTGGTTATGTGCATAGCTGACTACAGGCCCGTTATGCATTGCTCTGTATGTCAACGCCGCTTAATTGCATAGGCAGCTTAGAACATTCTGGTCGACTAGGCAGTGGACAGCAAACGACTCCAGCTGTCCAGTGGTTTGCCGTAGCTGCACTGTGGTCCGTATGAGCAGGGGAGGCAACATTGTTACCGGTCATTCCGACATTCCATGGTGCGCAAATCATGTCATAAACATTGTTCCTTTAGCTTGACACTCGTTTAAGTTGTAAAAACATTAAATGACTGGGCATGTCTATAAGACTGACGTTAGCATTGTAAGAAGTTGGACTACATGTACAGTAATTTGGCACTTACACAAGTTTCTAATTTAAGGCTTGGATTTACTTTAACTAAATGGTTTCTGAAGGCATTATAGTATGTAGACTCCACAGGTCTCAGTTATTAAATACCAGTACATTTAGCCAGTTTGACACAGCACATGTGAACTTCCCTTATGTGCATAAGTCAGTTAAAGTGCATAGGTTCAAGGCAGTCTCGAGGCTATGCACTTAAGCGGCGTCAACTGTAATATGATCCATGCCTATTATGCATTTGGTAGTTTGCATGAATTTCCATTGGTAATCGATAAGTTATTAATTACCAACTGGTGTGATGTTGGTGGCTAATTCTCTAGACATCAACCAATGGTGTTAGAAAGTTTATGTTCAGTTTAGTTATCATCATCGTGTTGCTATTAAGATGACCATTATGTTTGTTATTATCGTTATATGTCCTCTGGATGTTGCTACTGTAATTATGACGGTTATATCATCATTGTTCTCATTATTAGCATCGTCATTTTGACTTTTATTGACTGTTCTCTTTGATGTCATTGACATCTGTGGTTTTACCATCATTGTCATCTTGGTTTTGTCATCGTAATCGTTTGTTTAATTGTCATTTTAGTGTTGTCATCATCAATTTGTGTTTATTATATTATGATCATTTTTATTGCTGTATCGTTAGCAGTATCTTGGTATTATAATGGTATTATTGACTTCATCATGCTTGTCATCAGCTTATTGTTACTGTCATCATCTTGTATGATCATCATCATCATCGGGTTTTCAAGTGTTTCCCGGTAGTCATTGTGATAGTAAGGACTACTTTCAATATACCAACTGTTTACAATGCTTTGCTATCATCGTTCTTGTCATTACTTCTGTTCATCTTTGATCTCATTGTTGTCTTCATTCAAACAAATTAATGCACATATTGTTAGACCTATTTTATGCAGCATCATGATTGTTATGATAATATCATATCACATAGTGTGTCTATTGCTCACCTGTTATGTGGTTAGTATAGTTTTGAGCCTACTCTGAGATGGTTACTGTGACCTTGAGCAAGTCTTCAATCACAATTGCTCAGAGCCATTGATTGATGTTTGGTAATTAGGTAGTAGCGCTTAATGAATGTGTAATTATAATAATGAAAATAATATATAGTTCTCTTGCAATCATCGTCTTAGTATATTAGTCTTCAATCTCCATCATCCTATGCTTCGTCATAAGGAAGATGACCACATTGCCTCATTTCAGCAGCACTTCTGTTACCATGATCATTGTGTTTATGTATGTGTAAATGTATACATCTTAAGTGATGTGCATGTTGTTGTTGTAATTGACGTTGTTGCTGTTCGTGACATTGTGGTTAGTTTTTGTCCTCAATAGTTTTGTATCATTTTTGTGTTTCATTTTGATTTGTTTTGCAATTGTGCTACTATCAACTGAAGTTTTTTGGTCTTTGGTTGTATACATTCAAAGCATTCAAACTAGATTAGAAAAGTCAGTGTTGTCTCTAATCTTTCTTTAATTCTATGCATCCATGAAATGCACTGAATCCACCTTTTCTGTAACATTAATTAGCATGTGAGTTCTGATAATGTTGCCCTTGATGTTATTAGAAGGGTCTGTGTTTGAAATGTGTACAGTTTGCAAAGCATGCTGTAGCTCTGACTGAATTGCACTGCTGGTCACTGTTTGTGTAAGTGGTGCACAGAATTGTGGCACTGTATTAGTATGTTATAATTCAGCTTAATCTAAGTTATGGCTGTCTAGATATGGCAGATAGTCGTGCTTCAAAACCTTTGAAAGGTCCTATATAAAATACATACATGCATATGTAAATATTTGTAAATTTATGTCTCATTGTTATGTCAGGCATGCTTTATTTTTTTAAAGGATGAGTTTGTTTTTGAGTTAAAGTTTTCATTCTGTTTGCTTTTCGTGGCTCTGTTGTTTCAGTACCAGAATGATGAATTCGGTTTGTAAGTGTGCATAATTATTTATTTTGGTTTATTTATTTGCTTTTAACATATTCAGGTGATATGCTTTGTCCTGTTTTAGTTACTTCTTGATGCTTGGTGCTATTTACAGTACCCAGTATATTTAAATTTAAAAAAAAACATGCAAGAAATTGATCACAATTTGCTAAAGATATTGCTTCAAAATTGGTAAAATTATTTTCATTGTTATTGTCAAATCATATAACAGTAAATTGCTCCAATCAGCTATTTCAGGTACACACTTTAGTAAATTATTCTATTCATATTTCAGTCAAAAAGTTTGTAGTGTTCCAAATTAGTTACTCAAATCACAGTTATGGTCAACTTGATTCGCTAGTGGATATTTATCAAGTCATTAAGTTATTTCAGAACTCACCTTTTAAAACCAGTCTGTCCTCCTGCATTATGTCAGACTGGTTCGGATTATTTGGATGTCAACTCAAATGACTGATCGATAGGATGCCCTGACAGCATGGTTTTTAAGTTTAATGGAG
Organism: Aporrectodea caliginosa; assembly: GCA_020284085.1. Lineage (NCBI taxonomy): Eukaryota > Metazoa > Annelida > Clitellata > Crassiclitellata > Lumbricidae > Aporrectodea > Aporrectodea caliginosa. The sequence continues at coordinate 425,276 of JACEVL010000554.1, read as the reverse complement.
CAATTTCTGGGAGGGTCAGTCAGCAGAGTTTTAAATTTTCAGGCCGTTATTGTTAGAGAGAATCTCTCAGTCATTAAAGTTTTCATAACTTTAGGGTTTCACACAAAATATTAATTCTATCTACCCATAAGAGTTTTAGTCACTAAATAAGGGCAAAACAAAATAATGGTGCGTTTCCGGTAACGCGACCGACTCACTTTTTTGCCGCGACTGGAAAATTTTGTAAAAAAAATTTTTTTACGGAAATTTTTTTTACAGAAAATTAAAAAATTTTTTTTTTTTTCACATACATTAAGCCTTTGCATCCCGAGATGCAGAATCGCAACATTATAGGTGCATTCACTAAAGCAGAGACGTTCGGAAACTAGCGGTCTTTCAATGGAAATAATGGTGCCGTAAATTACAGCAATAAAAGGGCTAAAGTGTGGAGTTTGGGAGAGGAAGGTAATAGAGTAAATAGACCCGAAAGTGGTGGATTTTCTCACGGTAATTTGACAGGGTTATTTCACAAATCTGACCGCCATATTCATTGTATCAGAAATACCTTTTATCGTACGTGCCATTATTATGAAAGTAAAGCCTCCTTAGCAATCAGCCTACTTAACAACCACCGACCGCATATCTCGGTATATGCGTGAGGTATTGCACTGGCTTCCTTTCCCTCAACGCATCTCATACAGGATCGCGTCCTTGGTGTGGCGGTGCTTATCAGGCTGGGCTTCCTCTTACCTGCGTGAGCTATGCCGCCCTCTTTCTTCTTGCACGGACCGCCAAGCACTGCGCTCCTCTGTCCACGGTGACCTGGCGGTCCCATTCGCCCGCTCTGCAACAATGCAGAGCCGTTCCTTCTCTGTGGTTGGTCCAACAACCTGGAACGGGCTAACACTAGATTTACGACACCTTCCAAACTGTTCTCAGTTTCACCAACTGTTGAAGACTGCATTCTTCCGTATGGCCTGGGTCGGGAGCGCCTCTGAGTAGGGATCTTGAAGGGGCGCTATATAAATTCTGATTGATTGATTGTACTTTCATAGCAACCAGCCTTCTTAACAACCAAGCTTTGAAGCAAGCAGCCTCTGTGTCAGCCTCATTAGCAACCAGTTTCAAAGTCAGACTTGGCCCCTTTAGCAACCGCCTTCCTCAGCAACAGTTAGCAACACCTGCCCCTTCCATTTCACCTTGCAAGAAAAGCGATGTCAACAAAAATGAAAAAAATAAGATTGTTTTCTACAGCAGTTTGTAGGTACATTCTGCAAATAGGCATTTTTAATACTCGCATAGAAAATACATACTTTGGTACAGCATGTACCGCTGTGCATAAATGTGCAGTGGCTTAATTTTCGGAAATCACTGCATAAAATTATTTTAACAAAATAAAATTATTTTCCTACCTACCTACCCAGTTTTTTCTAACTCTGTTACCGGAAACACACCATTATTTTTTTTCATTAAATAAGTCAGCCCGGTATTCAAGTTTAGCTGTGAGATGCATTATGAAATCAGTAATAAAAACTTGCTATTTGTAAATTATATTGATTTAAATTGCACTGTTGCTTTTAGATAAGTTTTTCTATTTCTTTCTACCAATAAGAGTTTTGTGCTTTCTTCGCTTGAGCTTATTCAGTTTCTTGTTTATTTATATAGTGCCACTATAAAATGTGAAATGACATAAATAATTGAATAATTTAGGATGTTCTGCAAATCGCTACACAGTGATTCAGTCGGGGTTGGCCATAGTGTCCGTCTTACTATTGTTTGGTTTACTAAGTACTTTTTAGCCATTGTTTATATCTCTTGCTGTTATCACAGATCTATGGCTAACTGACTGGCTGGCTGGCTATGTGACTGACTAACCAGCCGATGAGACTGAATAACTAACTTACCAGCAAACTGCTGTAATTGGTGTTTAGTAAGCTTTTTGCTGAAAACTTGTGTATTCGTCACTGGCGAGTTAGGAGTTATTAGAATCGACAGCTGGAGAGTATAAAGAAGAAATAATGGAAAGATGGAAGAAGACAAATTATCAAGAAAAGAAAAGAAAAGTGCAGAAGAGAAAATGGCATTCAAGGACATGTGATTGTTGGGACTAAGATAGACAGAGATGTTGAGTTAAAGACAGGTTGAGAAAGGGAGGAAGGCAGGGAGGAAGACACAAAAAGACAGAGGAGGGTGAAAGATAGCAAATTATGTAACCTTGGACTACCATAGCATTTGCTTTGTAGTTAACATATAGGACCAGAAGTTTTGAGTGAGACAAAAACAAGGAGAAGTGGCAACAGAGACACTGAGAAATTGCAACAAAGACGGGGAGAAATGGCAAACGAGACAGGAATAATTAGTGAGACAGAAAAGGAAGTGGGAGACTTACAAGGAGAGAGAGAGAAGACAGTAAAAGGCAGGTCTACACACAGTTTCCCATAGACAGTTTCCCATAGGTTGGCATCAAGCACTCCCATAAATGGCCAATAAACCTTATCTGCTTGAGATAAGTTTCGACAGCAAAGTGACTGGAAGTGTTCTGGCATTCTGGTCAAAGCGTCCAGATGAACTATGATTAGCACAAACTGTCTGAGAGTAGCGACAGCAAATTGCTGCCCTTGCCAGACCGTGAATAATCCCAATAAAAATTATCAAGACTTTGCAGATTAAGACAGCAGATATGTCAGATTTAGCAGATGCTTTACCAGGTTCACTTGCATTCTTGGCTGGATGGGGTATCATCCAGGTCTAACTGGGCTCTTATGTCTGCTCCACATCTGCTTATCTGGTTGGTATGCTCTAGGTTATTGAGGTTGGTCTCCTGGTTTATTCAGGTTCATGTGCTGTAGGTATATCTGGTTTGGTGTACTTTTGGATTATCAAGTTGTGGTGGTCCTGGTCTGTCTAGGTTGATATAGTCACTTCTTCTGTCCACTCTACCAATTCTCTCGCATCCCTTGGTTCAGACACGGTTCTCATCTCTTTTGGATCATGCAGCTGCCGTAGTCATTTCAAAATCAGTCATTACCTGACCAAATCATTATGAATATGGAATTTATTTTTTCTTCAAGGGGCAGTTGTTGATGGATGCTCTGTGTTGTGATATGATGACATAGTAAGTCTCCCATTTAGATTAACTAGAGTGATCCTGGTGTTGCCCTCATTTCCAAGTTGGCTTAGACCTGGTTTATGTATGTGCTGTGGGTTTATCTGGATTGTAGTGTCCTGTTTTTATCCAGGTTTTTATAATAATCAACCGAGATTTATCTGGGTTGATCAAGCAAGATACATGATGCTACCCCTTGCTTCATGAAAGGCTGAGGAGTATATATTATGAGGGCAGGATATAAATTTTTATCATATTGCATTACAATATGATAACTATTAGCTTACCTTTTCGTAGCTTATTGTGATTGTCTTACCTTCACAAGCGTCAAGGCATTACTGTGCTTTATCATTTTTTTAAATTTCTTTTCTGTATCTGTAGCCAGAGTTGTATTGTCTCGAGACACTGTCTCGGTCTCGAGACAGGTTTTTCGATGTCTCGGTCTCGGTCTCGGACCTCACTGTCTCGGTCTCGGTCTCGAGATCATTTCTCGACTTTTTGGAAACTGTCTCGAAACGAAAGTCTTGTCTTTTGGAAACTGTCTCGAAGCGAAAGTCTTGTTCTCTTGTAGAAGCGGTCTCCAAAGTTCTCGTACAAACTGTATTTTGTTCGGAACTTCGTACAGTATTGCGCTGTAAAATTATCTTGTGCCGAACGGATAACTAGTTAATCGGAAGTGACAAAAGACAGGAAGTTTTAAAAAGCGGTGTTTCTGGTATTAAGATTTAAGAGTATTTAAAAAGCAGTCTAAAGTTTGCACTTTCAGTCCAAAATTTCCAAATATCTTAAAATGTCTCATAAAGAACCTGAAATCGTGAAATTTGCATTCACGCAGTTTGAAATCAATGAAAAACAAAATAAATGGCATGTCGTTTGTGTAAAGCCAACATAAGCGAAACTCTTTTAACAACATCTAGTTTCTCAAGGTGAGTGATGCGACTTATGTCGCTAAATCGCTAATAGGCCTAGGGCCTAAATGGAATTTTGTTGGTTTAAATTTTAGAATCATTTAGAAGATCTCTGAATGGCTGAAATATTTAATTTCTTTATAGTTTATACAATTCAGGTGATCGGCTGATTTCAGTGACTTGACCCTTGTATTAGACTTCAAAAGTTGAGAAAAATTGTTTCGGGAACTTGGGTCCAATGTGCATTTCACTCGTTTTGAACTGTCTCGAACTGTCTCGGACCTGGTGTCTCGTCTCGGTCTCGGACCCCACGGTCTCGGTCTCGAACCCCACTGTCTCGGTCTCGGTCTCGAGTTTTATGTCTCGTATACAAGTCTGTCTGTAGCCATGTGTTTGCCGTGATTTCAGAGGTCTTTCAAGTCTATTGTACTCTGAGGACTTCTTTAGCATCATTATCAAAATGCACAGAGCATCAAGCGATGGTCACTTCAAGCAAGCATTGATTGAGGCCTTTGTTTCTAATAAAATGTCTTGGTACATAAACAAATACTTACTTAATGTGCATACATGCATGTGTATATGTATGTACATATGTACAAACAGGGTCTGCCTGGTCAGTGATAGCTGTGTTCCCGAGGCCTGTTGTTCCACACTACTATAATGCAACTCGAGTACATTGCACTATCTTGTCCCATGGCCCATCTTTCCAGAACAGTCTTCCACTGGAAATCCAAACTGTTCCAGCCAATATAAGAGAACATCTTTGGCTTAACTTAAGATGCACCGTCTTAACTTAGAACTGAGATAGCTATGTTCCAGTGCGTTTGGGATATACTTAAGGGGCACTATGTAAATGTCCTGCCATGTACTTACATAGCAGCACGCGTGCATACATACATGCGTACATACATGCATACAAATAGTTATGGAAGCACTAGAATTGCTTGGAGTAGCAGCTTTTTCTAAACTGATAGTGTGACGCACTGCTTGTCAGTAACGATGTCATTTAGGGCCATATGACTAGGACAAGACTGTTGTAACAGATAAGGCATTATATTGTGTGCTTTTGTAATAGAATCCACCATTACAGCATCGAACGTCAGCCGGACAACACGGTGATGATCCAGGATGGACGGCGGTTTCCCGGTCCGATCGAGCTCATCAACCACCACAAACAGACGCTCGACGGATTCCTCACCAAGCCGCGCATTCCGTGCGCTCGGCCCGAAGGTGTCGCCCCGATGGCCTGGCCCGGGGTCACGATGCTCGAGCTGGAGCAGGCCGTGCTGGAGAGAGCAATCAGTAAAGGGTTACAGGTATATGGGATTCTCTTACGTAATAGTTGTTTGATATGTTTTCATAGTGCCTTCAGAAGTTCTACTTAAATGGTCGATGCATGTATAAATTGAGAGCTATTATCCTGTCTAATCTAATCGGATGATTTCTATAATGCCAAGTAATAGTGCTCCAGGCTTCAGTCAGTATTTACAACTAAGCAATGTTAATGCGCATTCAGGGTAACTTGATAAAAACTAAAAGGAATATTCTGAAGGCATTGAAACTGTGTACAGCCGAAATGAGTCCAATAAGATGTGTTTTCAGTCGAGGTCAAAGGCGTAGCCAGGAAACAATTTCGGGGGTTCCATTTTTGGGGATTCCAATGGACATGGTCGCAGAGTAAGGGGTCAGTTTTGAAAAGTTAAGTGTTTTTTTGACAATTATTTATTTAGGCGTTTGAACCCATAACCCACCCACACCTAAATACGCCCGTGGTCGAGGTCCAAAGGCCAACACAGACTGTGCAGAGAACAAACGTTTTCCAGAAGAGATTTCCAGATACTGAAACTTCTTTTAGCTCATCTGAACTTGTAAAAAATGTCTCCATGTTGTTTCTTTCCTTAGGGTCAACAGCTGGAGAAGGCACTCGGTCCTTTGCAGCAGAAATTTGTTTCGATGGTTGCCAAAGAACTTCACAAAGAACAGCCGTGGTTCCATGGCGGCATTGAACGGGAAGGTGCTGACATGGCGATGCTCGAGGCGGGACATCAAGACGGCAAGTTCTTGTACGTCAGCTTTTCCTGTGCATTTAAATTTACTAGGAAGGTAAAGTAATGTAAATCAATAACTTTTGTCAAACAACTTCACAATGAACAGATGGCTGGCTTGTAAATGTTCCTTGAGCTGTCTCGGACGAAATAGCATATAATTTTAATGGTAGACTGTTCCAGGAGGATGGTACAACGCATGAGAAAGCATGGTGTGCCGATCATACGGAAGTGCAGGACCAACAGGTCTCCGTGGTTGGCTAAACGCAATGGCCAACAAACTAGGCTGGCTAGACAGTGATGCATAGCTCTCTGATAAACTTGGACTCCCAAGAGTGTTAATAATATGTCTGAAGTAGCCTGAGGACTGAGCCCTGCAGAACACTGAATTTAACGGACATCCGTCACCGAGTTCTCCTAGTCGATGGTCATTCTAATTGTCTGCCCATCCAGGAAAGAGCAAAGACAAAGTCCATATGAGATGCTAAGTCTGGTCAGCAGGCTTAATGTGTGATTGAAAGTTGCACTGAGGTTTGGTTGCAGATTTGAGTTCATGTGAGCTTTATGTTTGTTTTATTCTTTGTTTAGGGTCAGAGAAAAGGGTAATGGGTCATTTGCTCTGAGCATCAGCTATCGAGGAACGACGAAGCACTACAGGATAGACAGGCGTAAAACGTCTACTGGTGAACGACTTGCAATCGAAGACGGTCCTCAATTCGAAAACTTGATGGACGTAAGTGCTTTTTCACAACTTGTAAATACGACTGAGGCATTTTTAGACTCACTGCAAACAGTTGGGTGATAAAGTAGCCTATTAAATGTTACAGTTTAAGGAAACTGAGAAGTTCGTATGTAATTGATTCATGTTCATAAAGCTGTTATTTGTGACACAGTTTATTCATTTTCATGAATTCTGTTTCAGATGATCGCTCACTACCACAATAAAACAGACGGACTGTTGTGTAAATTGACTGTGCCCTGCGAACACAAAGGATATCGGAAAAAAGTCAGAGGTATGGATAGAGTTGTTTAGTATTTCTTGAGTATTTCTGCTGAAGAGGAATCTTGCCAGTATGTGTTTTAAACTCGGCATACTCTGTTGTTGAATGTCCATAACTTTGGATTGCCATTCTGGGCTTGTGCTTGAACCAAAAACGCTATGACACCAGGATCAAGACTTCCTCTCTTGTGTAAAGAATTTGTTAACAGAAATATGATTGTCTTATCTTACCTGCAAGCTACAGCAGTCATACCCTACAAGTAATAGCAGCACCACTCTGTATAAAGCAGGAGAGTATTTCTGCTGAAGAGGAATCTTGCCAGTATTTGAACATCTGGATAACCTTAGGATGTGCACTGCTTGGCCAAGCAACGAGTTTTCAGCTGTCTATGACATGCTAAGAATCAGATCTCAAGCAGAGACATTAAACCCATTTACTTGGTGTGCTTGCATCGTAACTTGCTGTTTAACTTGTATGCTGTTGTACATACTGGTAGTTTAAATAGTGCTCAGAGGCACTCTGGGTAGAATGGTGTCTTCTTTCCTGTCACTTCTATGGTTCTATTTCAACGTTTTCAATTGCACTATTGATACTAGCAAGTTTGTGATACTGTGTGTAAGAGAATTTGTTGATGACTCAATAAATGGCTTCATTTCTTTTCATAGCTGTGTCTTCAACAGACTTTGCTTCAAACTCTGCTGTCAGCATTTCTTCAGCTTCAGTGAGTTACCAGTTTTAATTGTTTTTTGACAATTTTCGTTTAATCGGTTTTGCTTACCTGCATTTGATATTTGAATCACATGTTGCCAAATGAAGTTACCAATTCATTGTCATATCATGTAATGCAGAAAGAGACGTTACTCAGCTGTTGAATAGCTGTTGTTGTGTTTACGCTTCAGCCAAAAAATCCTTAGGTTGAATATTGACAGGATACTAACAATGCAAGCACCACTTAATTTACCTCTCAGCCTAGCTTATGTTTAAATTCTTTACGAATATCTTTATTTGGATTTTCATTCCATTGTTGAAGCATGAAGGCTTTATCAGAACTGATATTAAGAAAGGGAGTTCGGATTTGTTGGAATGGTATACATGTGTTTTTATTCTGGTTAATTGTAGTCATCACACCAACTGAGTGACCATAGGTCATCCCGCTCGGTCAGTGTCCCGGCCCCATCGTCCTCGTTCGAGGGCGGTCGACCCGCCCTACCGGTTCGTTCACAATGGGGCAGTCGCCCAAGCAGCCTCACGGGCATCTCACGAGACGTCCTCGACCGTGTCCTTGACGAACCAGATCTGCCAGATAGTAAGTCAGTGACAAGAAATTCCTAGAATTCCTGACAATCTGACTGTCAGGAATTTTATTGGGAAATTTCTTACTAATTATTTGTAAACATTTAAAAATTAATTTATTGTGTGGAGAATTTATTGAGTTTATTGACATTGTGGTATGTATTCATTTGATATTTGTATAGAATTGCAATGCCATGCAACATGAAAAGTGTCTCCTTTTGTTGTATGCTAACACTAATGCAACATAACATTTTCACTGCATTATATTTACTATTAATTTCATTTCTCACCATCCTGTAACCGTGTTGCAGCTTGTCAACCAGATCTATATTAAATGAATATATAGAGTAATTATTGTCAATAATATACCTATTTATTTAGACACGTAGTGTAGTGCTATTTAATACCTCTCTGTAACTGAATAATTATTACCTTACCTTACATTATTACAATATCTCTATGCCACCTGTTTTGTACTGGTTATTGCAGTTGTAAAGCCGCTGATGACGGCAATTTCCAATCCAAGAGAGATGGAAAAAATCTACGACTCAGTGCCTCGGACAGAAGACGTGTTCAACCTGAACCGGCAGGACCTGGAACTCGTCGACGAACTTGGCGCAGGAAATTTCGGGTCAGTGATGCGCGGAGTTTACAAACACAAAGGAATGCCTATCCCAGTGGCTGTCAAAACGCTTAAGAAAGACGACATGCCAACTGCTGAGGTAAGCACCAATGACAGCTTATGAAATTTTCCATGATTACTTTAGACATTCTTGCCTCCAAGGACTTTGCTCATCAAATAAAGTGAATAATAAATAAGCAATTGTGATGGTTGTAGCTATTTTCAGCATATCTCTTCCTGCACTTATTTACATCTGTTTGTCAGCCATGCTTCAAAGCTTTTCAGATGTTCTTTAAAGATGCTATACGAACATTTACATACTTGCATAGATTGGTATACATGTCACCTGGGCAGCCATTCTGTACCAGTAACATTAAACCTTCAATTTTGTCAGCTGTGATAGTGACACTAGCTTGTTGTATGTATTGTATGTATATTTGTATACCGGTATGTCCTAGTATTTACATGCTGCCGCTTGAATACCTATCAAAGAGCTTAGTCAGCAACTTTTGTGTATTGTCATGCTAGAGTTCTGCCATAGCAACTGAAAATTCAGTCCAGGTCTCTGCTTTTCCACAGGTACAGCTAAATGTCCTTTTGCCACATTATGTCTTTCTACAATGTTTTCTGTATAGCCTCTTCCTTGCAAGGCACAGGGTCATAGATTTTTCATCTATGTTGTATTGGAATTGTGGTCATTATCAGCTTTACAATGGCAATTACAAAACAGGTGACAGACATCTTGTGGTAATGTAGGTAAGGTAATTGTCAAGGATGAAGTTATACCTATGGAGATGAGGAAAGCAAGGTCAATTTTGCTTCTTATGCAGCATCACTAGCTATTTTTTTCAGAGAATGATAAAGAAGTTTTTGCCTTTTAGTCGGAATTGTTGAAGGAGGCGAGGGTAATGGCCGCCCTGGATCACGGCCACATCGTCCGAATGATTGGTGTCTGTCGATCTGACAGCATCATGCTTGTTTTGGAGCTGGCACCACTCGGACCACTCAACAAATACCTGAAAAAGAATCCGTAAGGAATTCTCTAACTCTCTCAAGCAGTTTTACAGTATCTCATAAATGCTTTTTATATGTATTATTAACCAGTTTATTGAACACCAAGTAACATTAAAAAATTGCACTAATTTGCTGTCAAAGGGTGAACCCATAGAGACCTACTGTTCAGCTATGATTGTCCCCAGTTTCGACGAGCAAGTTAGCAAATTGCTTTGGTCAGTGTTTTCTCTCTCTTCCATCCATTCTTCAGAAAATGAGGTCATTTATGGTTTATGACGACATGGCAATGTCTTGTTTGACTAAGAAATTGATCTTAACAGTAATCATGATAAAAATCTTTTCAGTATCCTCTAACCTATTTGTTTTTGGTTTCTTTTCAGATTGAGTATGCCAAACATCATAGAATTGCTCTACCAGGTGGCAATTGGGATGGCTTACCTGGAGAGTAAGAACTTTGTGCATCGCGACCTGGCTGCTCGAAATGTCTTACTCGTTGATGAGCATTACGCAAAAATCAGTGACTTTGGCATGAGTAAAGCACTTGGTATCGGAAATGAGTACTACAAGGTGAGCAATGAAGAGCATTTTGAGTTCAGAACCGAATATGGGATTTGCATCTTTGCAAGCAATTGAAAATTTTACCAAGCTCAATATCAGTTATTGAATTCCATTGCTGTTAAATACAAGAATTGTAGAAATATTTTTAATTATGCCAGAAACTTGTTGTCTTCGGGTTATGGGGTTAGCAGTTGGTTTTTCAATAAAGGATATACTTACTTACTTATATCAAGAATCGGCTTATATAATGAGTGTAGTTTCTTTAGGTGTTTTACTTTTGGATCTATGTCCGCAACCATGTTGCATTAGAATCTGTGTTAAAATGGAGCATGTTATAACAAGTCTCTAGGGTTTTTACAAAACATGAATAAAAAATATATTTTAGAAAATATTGGAATAATTTGTATAGCTGTTGTAGTTTTGTGTGCATATTTTGAAGGTCTTGTGTTTTCTGTGTGGTCTGTGCAGGCGGAAACGGCAGGCAAGTGGCCGCTGAAGTGGTATGCCCCCGAATGCATCTATTACTTCAAGTTTGACTCCAAGTCAGACATCTGGAGTTATGGAGTAACACTGTGGGAGGCAACTTCTTATGGAGCCAAACCTTACAGAGTAAGACAGCTGCTACCTGTTCATCTCGTCTTTATTATCTTTATCATAATTATTATTATCATTATTATTATGTTTTCCTTTAAAGGTACATGTCATCCCGTCACCTGTGAAAACAAGAACTTTGTACAGGAGCAAGACAGTTATCTGGAACTAACTGCCCTAGTCCCCAATTGTTACCATATTCAATATTCATTTTATACTCGATGCAAATGAAACCTCGGGATTCAACAATGCACCTGTGAAATTAAGGTATCTGAATTGTCGGCTATTATTATTTTTTCTACGAGATGTTTGCCAGTCCTAAGATGGTTTAAAAGACTTTGAAAAATCATCATGCGGGCTGCATATACATGTATATATATATATATATATATTTAATATCTGGTGTATTACAATGAGTATGTGATTATCACAGTAGAACCTATAGTGTATGCATGGGTGTCTTTGCTTTGCTCAGGGTATGCGTGGATGTCAAATAATCGAACTTATCGATCATGGGGATCGTCTAGAAAAGCCACCGAAATGCCCACCAGGAGTCTACGATATCATGAGGTCATGCTGGGCCCGCGAGTAAGTTTCATATTCAATATCTTGTGCCAACCACTTTTCTTCATTCTTGTTTCATTTTCTTTAATTATGTATCAGTGGTGCTGAGCCGTTCTGCATTTAAGAATTTCAAATGTCTTTATGCCATGGTTATATACTGCTCGATTTTGCTATGACTGTGGACTTGCTCATTATACAGTTTTTATACACTGATGTGACTTTATGCATTGACTGAATTTTGCTTACAGTATCTCATTTTTTAATGTCTATTAAGGCGGAATGTTTGCAAGCAATAGGGAGAAGCGAGTTTCTTTCTAAAATTCATTGAACTAACTGGTGTTCATCATGAGCGGTTTCTTTGTTGTTTGTAGTAGCGAAGACCGACCAACATTCCAGGAAATAGTTGACCGCTTGAAGTTCTTCCTATGAACCTAGAACAGTTCTCTTTCCCCGTTGACTTGACTCTCGACCATCAGTCATCACCATCACAGCCAGCGAGAGTTACACCGTCTGCCCATTACATGACGTATGCATCGTGTTGCGCTGGTTCTTGACGACAACTACTCACTGTTTGAATGAATTATCAGCTTGAACTCCTCTCTTAAGTGTTTTTTGCAACTGGTATCTGGATCCCAATGTCTGTAAGTCCCCTTGGGAAGCGTATGTGATGACCCAGCTAAGAGCTGTCTTATATAACCTAACGAACCTCGGCTGGTCATGTTCGGGTCAAGGTCAGGGTGGACTTTGTCAAGAACTGCCTGCAGTTTCAAACGAAAATTGGTTGGTCAGTTCTGGATACAGAACAGAGCGTTTATTGATGAACGTTTTTGTGTTCTGCCTGCATTAATGTGGCACTGACAGATCTTTGTATGTGTCTTATGCTTGTGATCTTCAAGGGTCAAGGTGTCAGTCTACGGTAGATGACTGCATGTGTCAGGAGCGCCCCTGTGTTCTCATGCTTTCACTATAATTCAGAAAGTCATAATCCCACCAATATCCCAAAGGGTGCCAAGTCAGTCTCAGAGCACCTCTTTTCCGTTTTGCTTCAGTGTAGATGGAACCACTTAATAAGTTCCCAGCTAAAGTCATATGAGCTAAAGTTCTTAACAATAAATTGATTGACTTCCTGACAAGCAAATAAAGCAGCTTAACTACTAAAATGTATGGAAACCAATGCAACTCATTGTTAAAGGGTTAAATCTGAAAACTTGCATTATTGACACCATAAGCAGTTTGGTTTTCTTTCGGTTTTACTTATTATTTTTGCCACGTGCTTAGCATTTTGTGACTACAGCTGACATTCGCATAAAATAACATGGTCTTTGTTTAATGCAAGGGAAAAAAATTACTGATTTATTTCATGCCTGTTTCAATGGCTGTCGTTGAGGCATAATCCTAGGCTGGTTTGAGGGCTATTTAAGCGGAGACACATGCACAGTAACAGAAGTCCAGTAACTGGACAACATTTCTGGGTTACATAGTTTGACAACAACAGGTTGTTGTGTCGGCTTGTGACTGAATACTGATCTGAGCTTGTCTGTCCTGCATTCAGGTTTTAAACTGTAGGAAAGGTTATCGTGTTCAGAGTTGCTGTTGCAATACTTGTGCTTTGGGTGAAAGATGTCTGCATCTGGGCCATAGCTCTGAAAAATATTATTGGTAGTGGCGTGTAATAAACGAGCGATATGTTTTAGCGATCAGTTGAAGTGGCATGCATCGGATTTAATATGCATTGGTGTTGGATGAGATTGATGGAACTTTCCTGTTCAAACACTGATGCAAGTTATTTGATATTTTCCCAAATCATGTGTTTTGGTATGTATCTTGAAATTTATTGAAGTCATTTATCTTGAATTTATTGAAGTCATATTTTCAAATCTTTTATATTGTTTGATTATGGCATCATTTGTCATGAATGCTAAGCGGATTGATAATCACAGTCGCGATTGAATTAAGTTCTTTTAAATTCAGTTCATGGATCCTAATTTGATCAATGTGATCTGAGATCAGCAGAATTGAGGTCGCAGCTCAGCTACACTTTTTGAGTTCAGTTATCCTTATATGATGAAATCAGAAAACGAATTTTATTGTAAAAATTACTCCTTGTTGGACTGCAAATTTCTTATCTGTTAATGTTTCATTGAGTTGAAATGTGTTGTCATGGTAGAAATGGTGGTAGAACTGTGTAGGAACCTTGAACCAGTTCTTAATGTGCAGTTGCCTAGTGCCGTCAATTGATGCCTTGACTTTAGGTAGCAGCACTATATAATTATAGAAAATTGAATTATTCAGCAGGAACTATTTTATCGTACTGAACCTATAACGAGTTATACGATCAACTTCAATCTACTCGCATAACGCCTCTGTAGGTGTTTATAGCAGGTCTTTATGCTGTTCTTGATGTGCTTTATTTGACTCTATTACTCAGTTAGAAGACAGGGAATGAGTGGATGGTAGGCAGAAAATGAATGAATGAAGAAATGAATGATTAGTCATACATAGTTGGGTGAACAAATCATTTAAATCTGTCTGTGTTTGATGAGTCTTTAGTTTTAAAAGATGTGGTTGTGTTCCCCATTGAGTACCGGTAAACTTATTTTCAGTAACTGGGACCCCAAATTATGTTCCCACACTTTGTATTTCACCCCTTCCCCTCTCTAGGGAAATTTATTCAGAGCATTCTAAAACACCCTATATAGGTATTTACTTAGAAGCGCTTCTGTTGTGGATAAATAAGCTGATGGATTCACTTGAATGGTTCTACAGGTCTGATGCCCACAGGTTCTGTTTCTAGAGTTAACTGCGGAAAGTATTGGTGTGGCTAAACTCATGGTAAGGCTAGCATCTGAACTTTTGGTGTGCTAGCTATATACCTTTGCTGTCAGGTTCAAGATCAGTTTATGGGTTTTATTTGCACTTTGAAGAGTTACATAGAAGGTGCTCTAATAATAAATGTTGTGAGATGTACATCCGTACATCAATGACTTATGTTAGATATCTGAAGACTGTAGTAATGGTATTAAACTCAGGACTTGATTCATAGCCAAACCAGTGAAGTTCAGGATAATCCTTGACGGTATCAAGACGTGGCCTTGAGGCACCTCTGGGCGAATGCCTTGTGTAGAAATTAAATAATTGGAAGGTACTCATTACCCTGTGAGATGGGAACAAGCACTCTGTTCTTAGCCAAGCGATTTATTCATCTGTTGACCGGTGGAAATAATCAACATTTCTTATCAAGGTGCCTAGCTTATTTTAAAATTCTGCACCTTTCACTTTATCGGCATTCCGATATCGGAAAGGGCAAAGTTTAATATGCCAGCTGATGTTTGGTTGCTGGTATATAAGGCACCCCTACATTTTGTGTTTCGTTATTCGGTTTCTTTAACAAGCTTATGATTGATTTTATAGTGGGTTGTTGAACTACAGTTTTTACTTGTCATGATGTTTCCTTATCGTGTGGGTATCATGCGATACGCGATTATAAGCTGTGAGGAGAAAGACCTGTAAGCAGAAGCTGAGAAAAGCATCATAACCCTGAAAACATCGTTCATTGGGCCCATAGCATCTGTGGCACAGCACGGCGATTTTGAACTCAATGAACTTGGCTGTTTGGGAAGTGGGGTTGGACTGAGCCAGTGCAGAGGAAGTTTCCACTTCACTGCTCTGTACAGTTCATACCCTGCATGTAGGGGTTTAAGAGCCATCAAACACCTCACTGTTCTTGCTTAGCTGTTTCGTTATGATGCCATAAGAGCTGTCTGTTCGAGGTCGGACCATTGTTCTAGTCTTGTTTCTGATGGTCAACATAAGCCACCTCTATTTGTTATACGTACGTGGAACTCTTAAAACGATCGATCTATTTGGTGTTCTGTACTTGAATTGAGTTTTCATCTTCGCAGTTCGTTCCCGTTCTCAGTGCGTCCATCTGGATTTTCAGATGTGCGTATTTAAGAAGTGCAGGCAACGACTGCCACAAACGCAGATGAATCAGTCGTTATGAAGTTTGTTCCTTGTACAAAGACTGCTATACCATCAAATAATGGTCAGTTGAAGCTGTCACTGCCGGTAATGCTAGTCAAAATAGATAATATTCAACTGTTGTACACACACGCACATGTACACATGCATTTGCTTGTATGTGTGTTTGCGTATCTTGTATATTTATGTACGTGCACTGAAACTGGTGAGCATCTGAAGCCTGCAAATTCTTATATTATAAAGCAGTCAGGGTCATGTTTTCCAAATTTAATTCAGCTTTAAAGCTCAGCGTCTTCATTATGACAAGGGCTTGACTTCCAAATGTAGTGATGAATAAAAGAAATAATGTGTTGATAAGAGGCAGTTTCAGTGTAAATGTTTATGCAGTTAATATGTACAAAGAGCGTAATGGATCCACGGACGAAGGATCACTGAAATAAAATTTCTTTTCTGTTGCCTTGTGCTTTCAGAAAGCGCACCACAGACCTAGCGATGGTTAGTAGTAACCTGTACATAGCCGTACATACATAGAGGGTTTTTTGTCTGTATCCATTTAATTTGTACATGTTGTGCGATTTCAGCAGGTTCTTTTCTTCAGTTATGCTGTGTTTAATATCACATTGTTTTTCTATCGTGTCCAACAGCTGCATATTGGACGTTTCTGACAGATTGCGTACTTATTTACTTACTCGCACAGCATTAGATTGCTTACATACATATGTGCCTGTTGTTTTTTTAATTGAATACGATGAGTGATTGGCTAAGCCATCGTATTGTATTTCCAGGTTCAGGGTTTCTCCATTAAGATGGTAGTAGTGTGGAGAGAGGCCATAAGACTGAGTGAGTCAGATAAATAGACACACAACTGCTAAATGCTATCAACTGATGCCTTGTAGATAAGGCATGTATAATTGTAAGAAAATTAAATGTGAGGTTATTGCCCAATTACGTTTTGCGTCCTTACCTACTCGGCTTGCTATCCCTGACCATGTTAACAGATTGCAATCCTATGTTACGATTACGCTGGAGCCTCCTTGTAATGCTGCCTTTTGCGAGTATATCAGGTGTTACCAGTGAGTTATGTTCTGAGACTTAATGAAATTTAGGATTCACATCCTGACCATGTAATTGTGGAATCTGATGTTGTACTGAAGTGTTTTACAAGGAGATTCTGGTGTATTAGAATCAGGCCTTTAGAACGTACATTTTGAAGAAAACGAGTTAGCTACTTTTGGACAAAGTGCAAGTTTTGGAATGACTGAATATGAAGACGTTATTCCGGACAGAATGCAGGGCAGTCTGGATGCCAGAAATAGTACCCGTGAGATATTCCTGGTGCCAATTATATGTTAGGCATTTTATTAGCATCACTGTAAACACACTATTACCACCTTCTTGCATTTAGAGTGGACTTGATGAAACCATTTCTAGCAGATCAAGCTTGTAGTGGTTGTTTTCAAGCAGATTCTGCTTTTTATGAAACTTGATGTGTGGCCGTCTTCAGTTACTTTACAATTACAGTTATCAAGATAATTGCTGCTTTCTTTATCCTAATCACCATTTTGAGTTTGACTATTGCAATTACCATTTTGAGTTTGACTATTGCAATTACCATTCTGTTCCCCTTGGCCACCATTTTGGTTTCAGCTACTACAGTTACCGTTCTCTTTACCTTGGCCACCATTTTAGATTTTACCGTTATCTATTACCGTGTTCACCATTTTGGTTTCAACCTGTCGTGATTACTATTATCCTTACCTTGGCCGCCGAGTTGAGTTCATCTGTGACAATTATTGTTATCCTTACCTTGGCTTGTGTTTATTTTGACCGTTGACTGTGTGCGTTTTGACTAAGGCACAATAGAAGTCAGATTAGATTAGATTAGATAACTTCTCAGGGAGCTTCTAACTCGGGATTTTCTTGTGAGATGGACTGACTTCCTTGTCCTGCATGTAACTTCTTGACCTTGGCTCTCATCTTAGCCAGGAGATATAACGACATTTTAATTTTATTAATAGCTTTTATTTTTATAAATGTAATTTTCTGTGTGCTTTGACACTGATTTCTAAATAAAACTTAAACTGAAATCTTAGGTATTGGGCAATTTTAAGTAATAATAATAAACACAGATAATAATGGTAATTATTCTGATTTGCTTTTTGTGTTAATTTTAGACCAGAACATGTGTAACATGCATCACTATAATGTGAATTCTTATATAATGCGGTCAGGGACATATTTCAATCAGCTTAAGGCACAAAGGAATTGTAATGCCATCTTCTTATAACACAATAATTGATGTAGCGCCAAGAGGCACATTAGGGCACATTTTGCAAATGCAACTGGTTTGGGGAGTATTAGATAATGGGTGGTTGCTGGCATAGCCTTCTGATTACTATCAGAATTAGTGTTTTGTTACGTATATTTGTTTCGTTGGTTGTTTATCTCTTCGGATATTATTTCTAGATCTTAGTCATGTTTCGCTGCATGCTTTCGTTCTGCACTCTTGTCTGCAAACAGTTTAGGACTTCTGTTTATGAAAGCCATAGAAATTTTGTTCTAGAACTCTCTCTTTGTGTCTGTGTGTGCCTTGCAGAGCAGGTTTTTGACATTGTGTGTAGGCCTGTGTATGTATATGTGCAATTCATATATTGGTATATATGCATATATATATATATATATATATATATACACACACATTTCTGTATGATATGTTCCTCTGCAGTCCTTATTATTAGTAGTAGTTGATGTGATATTTAGTCAAATCACTGAGCACTGGTTTTTAATAGGATGTACATTTTAGTCATCTCTGACATCTAGTCGTCTTCAATTCAATCAGTTTTTTATTTTAAAATGTTGCGTTTTCCCAGGAACAATGTGTGCTTTTGAGTTACCAGTTCACTGACTGACTGACTGACTGACTGACTGACTGACTGATGGAGGCTTGGTATTAGATGCCTTGCCTCTTTCTTTGTAGCTTTGTTTATATATACATGTAATTAACTTATAATGTTAGTCAAAACAATATCATTGCTTATTTATTTAATTTATATTGCTAACAATCAAGATTTGCCATTTTATTTTGTAGTGTAACAAATTGTAGCATTAGCAGTTGAGGTGTCTTGAGAGCACATGCTACCGTATATAAAAATTAAATGTGACACTTGCCTGAAATGGTGTTAGTTGTTTCACGAAGTGACATTGGTTTGTCCAACCATTCAGTCAGTTTTCAAGAGTTTTACATACATTTTCTTGCTGAAGTTTTTTATGTTAAGGTTTGCATTTGCAGTGTCAGTTACATTGTGAATTTTGCTGCACCCAAACTTTGATTTACAAGCCAAACCTTTCAAGTTTTGAGTCTGAACTGAACCAGGTCCAATTCTTGCCCCATTTTTGTTTTGACTAAACACGTACGAGTTGGCTGGTTCTCTCCATGATTCAAAGGGTACCATAGTGGCATAACAGCTAACACATTGGCTTTCCGCATCTGTGACATAGGTTCGAATCTCAGGCCCATCATTTGAGGTCAACATAGACTGGTTTGTTGGACTGTATTTAACCTTAGAAGTCATCATCTTTCATATAAGTGCCCCATAAACGTAAGACATGAGTCTCAAACTGCATTGGCTTTTCAGACTTCCACAGCTAATCTAATCTAATCTAACGACTTCTTTAGCATGATTATTGCAGTACCCAATGCATCAATCAATGGTCACCTCATGTAATATACTGAAAACTCATATTTCGTTGGAGAAGTCAGGTTGAAGTCGAATAGGGTCAGAGAAGTTCAGATCCAGAAACCAGCACTTCATAGAGGTTCATTGAGGGGCTAAGATATATAACGCAAACAGTCTCGTAATAAGCAGAAGTAGGTGTCTATTTTGGGCTGCGTCAATGCATTTTTGTGTCATGGCATGTCAATAGATCACTTTCTGGCTATTGCCTTTGCTGTATTCCTTTTATGTTCTGAGCTCTTTCTTACCAAAGTCGTGATTTCATGTAAATGAGATTGTATAATGCAGTCTTCGATGCAGACTAGAAAACAATAGAATTTGCTGCGGGTAGTGTTATACGGGTGGTAGCATAATGGCTGTGGGTGAAAGGAGCACAACTGGTGTAAGTATGTTACATTGTGTCATAGCACCAAATGATGGACAAGGACTGATGCTTGATAAAGCGAAAATGGGGAAGCAGGCATAGCAGACTATTTTGTAGAAATGTTTCCAAAGAGATATAGGTGAGCATATGTTCATTATTATTGTTATTATTATTATTATTATTATTATTATTATGGACGTGTTTTATCAAAGAAATGTGATTGGTAGAGCAAGTTCTTTGTCTGTCGCTGCTTCTTGTCTTTGCTATATTGTAGGCCTTTTATTTAGCTCTGGAGGAGCTTCTTCACTGCAAGTTTTTGTAGAACGCTTATATACTCTGGTTATATATACATATAAACAGTGCATATATATATGTATGAGGAATTATTGATAGTTGTCAAATTCAGGTTCTTCGAGGATTTTCTTGAAGCCTGTATTGATAATAAACTTGTTATGAACAACAGTTTTGTCAACTGGAGTTGTTTCATTCTTACAACACTAACTATTTTTGCAATATAAATTGGAGCATAATTCTCAGCTTCATTCCATTTTCCCATAAGTGTCTAAATCATTATTTAAGCTCTTAGTAGGTTTCATTTAGTTTAATTTCTGCTGTCATCTTCTTGTTGTAAGTCATTTCTCCTTATATCTCTTAGACACCATGCTTGCAACAAATTGGAAAGTTCCTTTAAAGCACTCCGTAAATGTTTGTTTGCAAGCACTATGCAGTATAATTAACAAAACAAGTAACACCCACATCTGTATCAGTGTGCCAAGTTGATTGGAATTAGTGAGAGAAAGAACTTTCAGTTGAAAAGAAATGTAAGGAGCAAAAAATCGTCAAATTTCAACATCAACCAGTGATATGCTTCTAAAATACCTCAAGATCGCAGATCGTTACCCGCCGGGGCACTGCCTTAGTAGGGTTGCAAACTCTGGAGAACTAAATCGTGGAACAGACTTCATTTATCACTATCCTAGCCAAACCTTTGAAACCCCGCAATGAATCGGGAAGTGCAATATGCTTCTCAAACTGTTGGCTATGGATTAATTCTGATGGGATATGAAATGGGCTACCACTCTGACATTATGCTACACCAGGCCCACTCCTGGAAATAATTAATGACACAGTTCGGCTTTCACTAACTCTGTTCCCATAGGTACCACCCAGTGTCGACGTCTTCAAAGCTTTTGATGAATTTCAGTTCCTTTTCGTATAACTTTTGTCATCAGTTTCTCGCTTTCTCGTCATTGATTCCATGTCTGATAGGTTGAGACGGTAATATTTGACAGGTGGTTGTTGTCTATCTTTTAGATTTATATTTACATGTAATATATATATTTAAATCTAGAGTTTTAGACATAATTATATATATATATATATATATATATATATATATATATATATATATATATATATATATATATATAATAGTGGTGCCAAAACTGCCAATCCTCAGATCAAGGACGGCTGAAGACAAAACAAGTAGACAACGTATAACAGCTGAGCTGAGCAATATCTGTATGATCCTTGAATAGGCTATCCATCTGGAACCGAACGTGATCTTGCCTGCCTATCGATATTTTATTTGATTGAGCGCCAGTAATTAAACTGGCTCCTCCGACTTAGCCTCTTAAGGCGTGTAGAATTATAGAGAAATACAATTGTCTCGTACAAAGGCATTTATAAAATAATGGTGTAAACCATCGACCCAATATATATGTCGATGGTGTAAAGTGTAAACCGTCGATTATTTGGTGTAAATCAGCGCCGTAGCATCATCCCTGTTAAAATCTTTGGTGTATTGCAGGCTGTCTGCTCTGTTAGTAGTTAAGATTTATGTCTTCTGTCATTTGCGTTCTTGTGAATTGTTTCAATTGCATAATTGTAAACTTTACCGGTTGCGATGTGTCAACCGGATTGTTTCAATAAATTAAAAGGAAGAATTATTATTATTATTAACCCTCACAGATAGGACCGTCGGCCCTCTTGTTCAGCGCAATACGTTGTGCATATCCTATTTTTGGGTATACAAATCTAAATACTTTGTATTTTCTTTAATTAATTATTAAAGTATTTGTGGTGAAGCATTGCGTTTGTTTTTGACTGAGTGAGGGAGAGTTAGCGAAAGTATATGACACAAAGGTAGTAAACTTTGCATTAGATTACTTGTTTTTAAATGTTCATATTTATGTTGGTGAGCGATAATATACAATCTTGGGACTTTAGCCCTATCGGAGTTAGTAAGTAGCTTCTTATGCAAATCAGATTTAATCAGTCTTTGATGCAGACTTGTATTCGAGACATCAGACTTCGAGACCGAGACAGTGGGGACCGAGACTTCAAAAAACCCGTCTCGAGACCGAGACAGTGTCTCGAGACAATCCAAGTCTGCTTTGATGTTCAGCCGAGTCCAATTTAGGTAAGATTGGACTTCGTTTGCCTGCGGCCGATTATGCATAAACAATATGGCCGCCCGACTGAGAGAATAAAACGCTACTATGGAGCGTTTCTTGAGCATTACCAAAGTTCCCTCCATGTACAGCAGAATGATTAATGCCGTTTTCCAAGTTTTTCAGCGTGGTGTAAGTTGTTGTGGCGCTGGCTGAGCAGTTTTTTTAACGCATGTCGGCGATTACTTACTTAATTTGCAAGTTTTAACAAAGTTTTTTAAGCTGGGTGCAGCTTTCAAGGGTGTAATTTGTTTCATCATGTTTATCATCTAGATACGACTTTGGAACGTGAGAAAGGCGTTCAAACAACAGTCTACTTTCTGACGAAGTTTGCATGTAGCAATTTTGAAAGTTCAACTTTCCTTTCTCGCTTGAAGCGGTATTGTCACGTTGTACTAGAAGCCACAATGGCAGATAGTGGTGATGGTCTAGCTGCTACGAGAGACCGGCGTAGCAATGCGGGAGCTCGAATGGCCCGCCTACTTCAAGAAGAGGATGAGGATGATTTCTACAAAACAACGTATGGAGGATTTAATGAAGTATGTAATCCTCTGCATTATTGTATCAGTCGTCAACCTTTTTTTGATCTCAACATAATATACTGCTTTTTTGCCATTATACAGTTTAGCTTCAGTGATAGTTTCGTGTGGCATAGTGGACATGTACCGATAAACAAACGGTAAACTGACGTGCAGGCTTTTTCATGCAGTGGTTACGGAAGCCCTTTCGCATGCAATAGAGCTTTTTGTGATAGCACATTAAAGTACTATGCTCCATACATCTTTCTGCTTTATGATTCATTGAATGTCATTTGAAAACGAAATCTATTTATCCAGCTGTTTATCCGAACGATTTTAGTTTTTCTTACGTTGTACCTGTGGGATCTGTCAAATGTATGTCTGATTAATGTTAGCAGAGACTTGTATTAATTGAGCAGCTACTGTACATTGCTTTTCCTTACATGCATTGTGCTAATGATGCTATAGAAATCTTCAGATCAGCTGAGATTCGGTTTGTTTTGTTTGACTAGGAAGAAGATGATATGGACTACAAATCGGAAGGCTCAGTATCAGATGATACAGACTCTGACATCGATATCAACGAAGATGATCAACTCAAAAGCGATGTTGAAGATGAAGGCGAGGGGAAGCACAAAAAGAAATTGACCAGTAAAGCATACAAAGTAGGCTTTTAAAGTTCAAAACCTGTTTTGTCAGTGTGGAGTAGTGTTGTTTGGTCACATTTTAATGAAGGATCTTGTGCAAGTGGTGCTATATAAATATTAGACACCTGTAGTTAAATGATCGAGTGTTTATGATGTGGAGCTTGCAGAATTAACACTTCCCGGAGTCATTGTGTAAGGAATCTGAGCAATTCCTTAAGCACACAGTTGATTGATGCCATGTTTTTAAAGTCTAATATTTGCTCATATTCAGTCCAAGTCTTTCTTTGCTCTGTGTTGATCTTCTTACAACTTGACTAAAATTTTAGTTGTAGACTGCTGTTCAGTTTGAAAGTTTTCACCATGATACACAGGAAATCATTTTTAGGTTTGAACTGTTGCTTTCGCTATCATTTGTGTTTCTGTTGTCTGCATATCGCACCTGCGGTCATTAATGCTTGTAGGAGCCAAAGAAACCTCCACCCGAAGGTCAGCAGGTCACTCCGAAGCCAAAGCCTGAGAAACATAAGTCCGCCACAAAATCTCCTATCATTGATTTGAATGTAGGTCAGTAACATTGAGGTTTCCTTCTCTACTCTTCAGTTCTGTCGTTGAGGGACTACTATTAGTATTTGGATACTCTGTTAACAAGCTGTTGCATGGATTACTAGCTATTGCATTTTTAAGTATTTGTTATTCTGATTAGTATCATGGGCAAAAGTAGCCGATTGTGGGACACGGTAGATAATTAGTTGAGCACTTGCATTGTAACGCAGTGAATGAGTTGGAGCCACCCCTGAGATGGTTACTGTGTAGGGGCCTTGAGCAAGTCATTCACTTACAATTGATCAGTGCCATCAATTGATGTTTGGTCATTATGTTCACCTGTAAAAGCTACAAATCTTTGCAACAGCTAAATACAATGATTTGGCTAAATACAATGATTTGTAGCTTTACAGGTGCCGTAGTTACTGTAGTCGTCTTCCAAGACAAGTTGATTTTGTTCTTATTTTGTGTAGAGAAAAAGGCGTTGCGAAAGTCAACTGCAGAGAAATCAAGAAGCACAGAAGATTGCATCAGAGAACGAGAGGCTAAAGCCGAGTTGTTGCGGCAGATTGCCGAGAAAAAGAAAGTCGCTGAAGTGCGACGACTCACTCAAGAGGAACTTCTGGCCGAGGCAAAGATTACTGAAGAAATAAACATGCGATCTCTCGGTGAGTTATCTGAACAACTGGTTCTGTATATCATTAGCTTAGCTTGGTTATTTACTAGAATATTCTACCTTAATATGCTAGGAGTAACTGGCGACTCTTCTTGTAACAAGTCATATGAAGTTCCATATTTTAATGAGATGCTTTATAACTAATTTGTATATTCATTGTAAATAAGAATTTTATATCAGAATTTGCTTGTTAAGGTACTATTTAATCCGACCTTGTGCTGTTGCTGTACTGTATTGTGTACTGATGTCAAGTTTAATTTTGGGGCTTTGGAAGTACAGGTATTTGAATTCACTGTCTTGTGGTATTATTGTCAGGAACATGTGAAAGGATTCTTGGACTTTGCTGGCTTCCTTTTTTAGAAATATACCAAAAACTGGAGCTTGAGAAGAAGAAGGCCCGTATTCATCGGCAAACTTATTCGGGACCAGTCATCCGATACCACTCTGTAACTGTTCCACTGGTGGAGGAAGTGGCAGAAGCAGAAATTAATGTAGATGGGGAGGCTATGGATTGGTTAGTAGAATTTCACATCTGTTGCTGCATGGGGTATTTCTAAATTTCTTTCACTCTTTGGCTAATGACTAATGTCAGTTAAGCATCATGTATATTACTTAACTGAATCTGTTTAAATTACTTTTAACACTTTAACGACAAGCTGCATTGGTTTCCCAGCCACACCACAATTACAGCCTTCGTCAAAGGCCGCATGACTTTACTCTGCCAGCCAAGGATGACCATAATCACATTCGCGAACCCTATATCGTCGATCAGTAAAATCTGGCCCACAATCCTTAAGCCAAAAATGACGCTTGAAAGATAATCTCACTTCAGTTGTAGTCCCCTTTTACTGTACCCAGTTGTGGTGTGTCATCCGGTCTTGCTATTAAACGAATATATAATATGGGTAATAATACTTTGTACGTCTCATCGTTAAAGTGTTAATGTTGTATATGAATTTGACTTTTGGGAGATGCCTAATATTGTATACAACAGTCAGTGCTACTTTGATTTTGAGAGGTTAGAAAAGATCTATATGAATGCGTACATACATATTTATTACGTACATAATTATTGTGTATACACTGAAATTTACAAAGTAATCATTCAGCAATTTACATCTATCATCATTCGTTTATGAAATCTCACATTCCTTTTCCGGGAGCAATATATCAGTAACTTTTAACCTACAAAATATGTGGTTTGAAAGTTAGTTTATTTTTGACATTTTGCAGTGATGGAAAGCCTCGTCCAACCGAGAATTGCTCGAAAAACTTTATAACTTTCACTGATGAAAGACTGTTTCATAAATACTTTCCACGCAAGAAGCCACAACAGCCAGCCACCAAGTATCAGTGCCCTATAACTGGACTACCCGCCAAATACTTTGATCCTGTAACACGCTCGCCGTATGCCAATATAAAAGCGTTCAAACTGTTGCGAGAAGCATATCAGCAGCGACTCGACACATTGTCGGTCGAAAAACAGGCAGCCGATGCTTCGCTTGAAGGCAACAAGCGACGCTCCAGGGCTCAACTGACACCAGCCTTGTAACTACAGCACCACATTCAAAAGGTGGTTGTTTTTGGAATAATATGACTGGGGTGAAACTGTTCTGCATCTCTATGCAGCCAGGTTTTGACATGTTTGAATGACAGTAATTTTTTTAATTAAATGTTATATTATGAACAAACTGTAGCAAGGATTCTCCTTGTGCATTTGATGCATGGGGTCTTCTGTTAGCAATACTGCCCAGTTACTGGACTGCCGTTACTCTTTGCTTCCGATAATCAGTCTAACTACTCTGACCATACTTCAAAAGACAAGTTTACACTAGCAGTCGCCTTGCATAACCTAAATCGAAGGACAGACCTACCATATTGGTTACAACATGAAGGGTTTGAAATATAATGTAACATCAGAATATGAAACTTTGGTATTTCAACCACTTCTGGTTATGTTAAATAACAGTCAATGGCCCAGCCACAAAAAATGGAAACTCTTTTTATCGAACTTGTATACATGTATATCGAAGTTTCACCTATTTCAGAAGCATTTTTTGGTATATCAACGCACGAGACAGAATGATGCACATTTATATATGGGTCACTAGGAGGGATTATTCAGTTAACGCTTCATGTACTGTGCATGTAGTTTACTTTTATACCATGGCCTTGGTTTACTCACCCAAGTCCTGGATACAGAGCCTTCCATGGCCCCTCTTTACAAAGACCACCCTTGCTACACCGTACACATAGGCCTATTTAGTCTTCATTATGCTCTGTGATACAACAGTGTGTGTTAACAATTGTATCGCAAACAAGAAATAAGCCATCTGTGGATGACAAAAAAAAATTGCAAAGCATACAGAATGGTGTATATTCGTGTTGCAAAAAGCTCAGTACATGCATTAAAAGATCATAACGACTTCAGTTCATGTGGAATTGTAAAGAGCTCGACACAAATATCCTGCTTATTTCAAACCTTGCATATATCAAATTGTTTACAATGGTCAATTGAACTTTGATGTACTGTACAGGGAAGCACTGGCATGTACTCATCACAGGGGCCCCTCTGCCAATATTGTCAAACTCACACATGCTTTATATACTAACACCCAGGACTATCAAGTCTGTCTTGCAGCTCAGTTTTCTTGAAGTAAAGCAGTTACAATAGACATTTTTAACATCACAAGCAACATATCATAAATGTTTTTGGTATAAACTCATGTCTCCCAGTATCTTTGTTTGAATTCTGTTAAGAAGACACCTTGAAAATTCATAGCACAGACTTTAAACAACTCGTGCGGTCAGTCACAAATTAATTGCTGGTCACCCACACTGAAACAATTCCATGTAGCGTATTGTTTGACTGGTATCAACAGTGGTACTTGAGCTTATAATCTAAAATCCTTCATCTGACGGGAGAATGCTCGAAGATAATCTATAATCTCCAGTTCTTCCTAATGCAAAGAACACACTGCCTTGTAATATGTTCTCTGTGAATGCCACTGTTTATTCATTTCCAACCGTCCTTTGCTTTATTATGTCACCAGCACTTGTGTTTTAGCATCAGTGCAGCCACCTCTTTAACTGCTGAAGGAGATTTGTCCTGGAGAGCCAGTGCAAATAGAATTGGCTTTGGTTCACTGATGTAGGATGCCAGATTTCGTGCAACACCGTTGAGGATTTCCTGAAAACATTTTACACATTTTTAACATCATGGTGTTCTAACAATTTAACATATATTTATTTAAACAATTTATTATGTGTATAAGGAACCCAGAAATATTAAAACACCAGGGAAAACGTAATGGGTTCTAGTGATGATGCGCCCTGTACTCACGTGACCCGCGTGTACTTTTTACATCCCCCACCTGCATACGTGCCCTCCCGAATCCTATAGAACGGTCTGTATTTAATCCATGCAGAAACAAATTGTTAATTGTCAGAGGTAATGTGGTATACACTCTCCCACAATCCTACTTCTCCTGCTAGTCTGATAGTTGTTCAGCAAGTCATTTGAGGGCCAATAATAGACAAATTATTATAGAGGTTTCACACTCTCTTTCCCCACCCCTCTTTACCGTGTGTACATACATTATCAAGAGATCCCATACAAAAGCATATGCATTTGAGTTAACCCTCCCAACCATCTGTGCATACTAATGTATGGCTCCAAGCCCTCTTCCACACTGTCTGATCTCCCTTAGACAGTGTACAAGTCAAGTGCTTGTTTGAAAGTCCAGTTCACTAGGGCACAAGTGGAAGAAATTGAAATGTTTCCGTCCAAGTAAAAATTAGAACCACAGGCTTCTCAGCAGCATGGTAACCACTACATTATTGCACCATCATGTAATATTGTTATTAATGAGAGTAGTGGTTTCCAGTCTTTCTAGTCTAGCTGAGGAACAGAGTAAGCTCTGAACATCTGCCAGTCTAAGTGCAGTGCTGTGGTATAAAAGAGAAGCCACTACTTGCCTCGTCCTCCCCAAGGACTGTTCGAGCTGTAACTGTCGGAACACCAGTAGATTCCTCGAGAACAGCATCTCGACTCACATGGATCTAATTGAAGACAAATGAGAACAAACCCATCTGATCATTACAAACTTCTAATCCACTTTAAAAATATCAAATATAAATCATTCCACTAAATTCATTAAGTACTGAACAATTCTTTTCAAAGGGGCATTCAAGGCAGCACTTGTGTAATTTACAGTGCTAAACACTTCAGGCAAAAACAGATAGGACAAAATATTGGGTACGGTAATATTTAATGAAAGCTAGTTCCATTCCCAAGTCAATGCATTTTAATGTTAAATTATTCTCTCAAGACAAAACTAATCAGACGAAAATATCGGTTATTACGAAAATGATTTTTGGTCCCATGAATACAACTCAAGACGAAGTCCTGATAAGACAAAATGTTGTCTGATACACAACAGCTGCAGGTTGAGGTAAAGTTTTGGCATCAAACTTCATATACACCTACTATAGTTTGACATGGATGGTCTTTGACGGGAAGTCACCACTCGAGTACGGAGATATCAAACATGTTTGTAACTGGATGACTGAAGGTAAGTAACTCTTGTTACCGTCATGTGATGTGCACAGATATCATGATTACCATAATGATGCCTATGTATCGGAAGTAGACTTATATCACTCAACATTACTGCACTAATACTGCTTACTAGTGCATTTTATCAGCTCATTTCTCTGACCAAACAATGAAGCACGACGAATGAAGGACAGATAGATGGATGACCCACAGTTTGTCTTTTGGTCAACAATTTGGCAAAATTTGCAATCTGTTTCCAACATGTCTTAGGAATTCATCTGGCAAAGTGCATTTCATCTTGGTGAGCATAGGCGTAGCCACATGAAGGCAGGAGGAGGCAGTTGCCTCCTCTTGGATTTTCCCGTATTTGCCTCCTCTTGCCCGAACTCCATCGCCATACAAATCTGCATGCAATTTACTTACTTACTGCACTGTTCAAGCGAATGTTGTACCGTACGGCGTATACTATTTCCTGACACACAGACACAGTTTTCGTTTCCGGTAACAAACGCCTAACTTCAGTATTTTTCAAGTAAATTGTACTAATCGAATTATTGTGTATTATCGTCATTCCGACTCATTCGTCAATTCGTCAATAGTCATTATTATGTCTGCGGGGCCGCCAAATAAGAAACTTCGACAGATTGTGCTATCTTTTGCCAGCCAAAAGCCAGCGAAGAAATACACAGGTAACGACAGGTTATTAGTAATAACGCCTATGGTTATTAGTTATAATTAGTAACGAAGCTTCTCTTGAAGAAAAGACCTAGTTTCATCAATCCAACTTTATATACTTACGGAAACAATTATTTCCATCATCCAGCTTCTATTTAATCAAACTTCCATTTAGGCAAGAAATCATTCTCATCAATCCCTGCAGCTTCCATTTTAAAGCAACAATGTAAAATAATTTAGCAACGTAAACTAGGGTTTAACCGTTATACCGTTAGGATTAGTAAATAGTAATTATGGTAACTTTGTAAGGGGCTTCTATCCCCCCTAAACAACCGGGCTCAATCCCTCTCCTTCCCCCCTACTGTGATTGAAGAGATCTGTAACTTGTAAAAGAAACACTCCCCCCTGTTTTTCACTGGGCTCAACTTGAGCCCACCGTGTATAGGGATAGAAGCCCCTGATTATGGTTCCTTTATCAACTGGTGTTTTTAAATTACTGTCGTAATTTTACTTCATTCTCATAGAGCTCATAAATAATATATTGCCACAGTGTAAAACTAATTTGTACAAAATCTTCTTTTAACTGGTGTCTTTAAAATTACTGAGCATTGTAATTTTACGTCACGTTTTCAATGTTTCACATTTGAAGTACTGCAGGAAAAAAAGTCTACGATTTTCGTCTATTGCTCCATGGATAAATTTTGCCTCCTCTTGTTTGCTCCATGGGTACATTTTGCCTCCTCTTGTGCCTCCTCTTGAAAAGAGGTCTGGCTACGCCACTGTTGGTGAGGGCTACCTGTGGTATATATATATGATATATTCTTCATTGACCATTTATAGAGAATGTTTTATGAACACTTACTCACTTACTTACTTGCTTTTGCAGAAATATTGGGCTGCTGTATGAGGTAGATGAGAGCGCTCCATTCTTTGCAAATCTGGGGCGGCCATATTGTTACGTAGGTCATATCGGCGATCGAGCCGATGTACACTTTTACCAGAACATCTCTGTAATGCTCACCATAGTTCCGAATTTTTCAAACTGCGATATGACGATGAAAATCATGTTGTTGAAATGGGTGCAGGCGATATCCGTGTGGATGCCATTTATAAAATCAGAACCCTACAACAAAAATGCTTATTACACAACACTTTACAATGTCCAGCCAACATGAAATAAGCCACAACATAAAACTACTGTTATTGCAAACAGATCAGTACATTAAAATTTTTATTGCAATAAAAACAAATTCTGTGCACACAGCTTCTATTATCGCCCAAGTGACTCAACGTTCGCTATCGCGCCCGAAATGCATGCAAAATTTATACAGTGACTGTGGTAATCATACTTCAAAGTGACACTAATTTCATGAAAACACAACAAATCGGCAATAACCTTAACAGTGGATATAACCGCGTCGTTTCTTTGATAATCACCACCTCCATGTGCATCCGCCATCTTGTCGTCAGCATAAACTCAAGGATTCTATATTTGAGGCATGTTGTGCAGAAATTGTATACTCGGTTTGAAAATTGAAGCGTGGCGACACCTGTGCGTTGACTATGTGGCCTCAATAGACATCTGTCTATAATATATTTTGTGGGTGTTTCTCTAGACGTCGAGCTCGACCGACTCGGGTTTGGTGTTCTGCGAAGTAAAATGTATGTAATAGTTGCATACAATGTAATGCATGTGTGCTTGTCAAATGCAATTCAGCAAATAAAGGCTACCTACTTAGTTAATCATACGATTTCAGAGAACCCAGCATATTTTGTTTTCCAAAGGAGTGAAGGACGAAGAAAAGCAAAGAATAAATTTTGAGGTCCTATGACTTTAATAATAAATTTATTAGAGATCTCATGACAGACTTAGTATAACATTTGATAAAACGCCGCCAACATGCATTACGTATAAAGAATGTCAAGCTTGCCCAAGAACTATTTAAATGAAATTTACAAGTTACCACTTTTACATCTTTTGAGCAGTATAAATTGCGAAAAACTATGAACGTTACTACATTGCATTTATTTAGTAAATGGTAAATGGTGCATCTGACAGCCAAACTCACACAGCAGCCTAAACGATGCACTGAAACGTATGAAGCCAATTAATGCATTTGGTTAAATTTTGTTAAAAGAATAAATACAATTGTTGTCATCATGTGTACCCATTATATTGTACTGTACTTGTACATTTTAAGGCTTATGTTTGGCAGATACAGGCAGTGGGTGCAATTATCTCAATGTCAGGTTACGTATCTGAACGAGCACGTGTACCTAACATTTTGTAGTCACTTCATGCATGGCTTAACATGCTGTCTTATCCACGTCAGCACGCCTGTGTCCCAAGACATTTATGGGCATGCTGTCAGGGATATTTCCGAAATGCCCCGTTTCTGACTTAGCCTCCCGTCGAACTCTGCGCTGTTCGGCTAAGGGGAGCTATTGGTCCCTCAGGCTCGCTCCTTGATCAGACAGCGTCGACGCCATCGAGCCTTCTCGGTTGTTGGCAACTTCACTTGGGATGAGCTCCCGCTTGCATTACGCTTACCGGTACTGCCCTGGAATAATTTGCCTGCTTTCTACCAATTGCTCAAGTCCTTTCTCTTTGGCCATGAATGGGCTGGGAGCGCCTCTGAGTAGGCTTCATGAAGAGGCGTCATATAAATTTCCAGAATGAATGAATGAATGAATATTTGATTAATGTGAAGTTAAGATGGGAACATGTTTTCAACAATAACTTTTCTTCTATTCTTTTCACCAATAACCAACTTTTGCTTTCTTAGAGTCAAACGCATGCACGTTTTACATCGCCTTCAATAAATAGCTAAACATTTCCAGAGTTACAACTCATTCACTTTATTTCATTGAATGCAAATTGTTGTTCAAATCATGATAGAATGCCACATAATATCACACACAGTTCCAAATCATCTTTTTAGGTTATGCTGATCGGTCATCTTTTGTTTTTCCTTCCTTTATCCTTCATAAACTCTGCTCTCTGACCGAAATTCGTAGTCCATCCCTCATGGTTCCATCTGAATAAATCTCCAAGGACTAGTGCTGGTATATAAATAAAGCACTAAACAAACAGGAAGCATCATCAACACGTCTCATTTCAATCAACAAAAGCTTTCTGGACCTGGACAAGCTCATCTGCAGCAAGTGTGAACACAGAATTTAGTGAATCAGTTAAATTCATTTCACCACTTTGTTAGTGTTGTGGGTAGTTTTTCTATTTCATGATACTGGGTGTGGAGCAGTTTCTTTGCAATTTCCGAGTCATGACCGCCCAGCCAATTCAAATATAGTTTCTCAACTGCTGGATTTTCCCAAGGTTCTCTAGTGCTGACCGAGTTGTATGTTGCCTTGACCTTCTCGAGGACTTCCTTCACCGTTTCATCACCAACTGGACGCAACTGTCCACCACCATTCACACACCCTAAATTAAAAACAATAGTACTGAAATTATTATACAAAAGTAATTATCATTACCTATTTATTAAGATTACTATGATCAACAAGCACCAACTCCACTGAAATAAATTAAGAAATCAACTAAAGCAATATACTGAATTAATTAAATGATAGCATAAGAAAATGCCTGCTATGCATATGCTGCATGGTGGGCTATTGTTGGGTTCAGCTGTACTGAGCAGAAACCATGTCAATACCCTGGGAAAGCTGTGTACACACACAAACGCGCGCGCTCACACACACCAATTCCGATTTACAGAACTTGCTTGCATAACAAGTGCACAAACAAACATTCATGCAGAATCATCCATTATACAGTCGAATTGACTTTCTCTAAGCATGTGAAGACAGTAGGTTGAACATGCTTTTATCCTCTGTGCCATATCCGCACTACCGTATATGCCACTTGCCATTTGTTAAAGCTGCTTCTACCCTGATGCATGCATTCTTACGGTGGATTATGGTAAAGCCATTCATGCAGGCTTTCTCTCTCTCTCTCTCTCTCTCTCTCTCTCTCTCTCTTGGATTAATCAACTTCAATCTGTTTAAAACTCCTCAGCTCAGTTAATTGGTGGGAAATGAGCTGCATTGCTGCCCATGTAAAAACGCATTCGGTTGAAGATTCTTTCACTGATGAGTAGCTGCCTGGCCAGTTGTGCTGTATCCTACCTTACAGAGCTAAGCCATTATTACCTGGTCACAGATCTCTTCGTTCTGTAACCCAGAGTAACCTGGTTGTTTCCCCCATCATGCACTGCCACAATGCAACATCGAAGCTTCCAAGTGGTAGGAATCTCATTCTGGAAAACGCCTCCAAGCAATCTGTTACATGAGCTACTTCTACTTTGTATGCTTCTATTTTGCGAGCGGTCAAGGTCTTGTGCAGTGAGGGGCACCTTGGATGAGTTTCACTGAAAAGGCGCTATATAAATAAGGACTCACAATTACAGTTTACTTCTAGTTTGTTGTGCATTGTTAACTGATGTAATAGCCTAGTTCGTTATGACAGTTAACACCATATAGGCTAGTGCAAAGAGCACCTCTGACTGTTTTGCTCTCTGAGTGGCACTATCTAAATGTTCAATTAAAAATACAAGAATGCAAAACAATTCTCTTATCTCCATAACTACTTATTATAAACATAACAGAAATATGGGAGATATACCCGATGGACAAGCCATGATCTCGACGAAATCATACGTAAGCTTCCCACGCTTCACCTTCTGGACAATGTTCTGAATGTTACGGAATCCATATGCAAGAGCAAATCGCAGCACTGGTTCTCCATCTTTCTCAATAACAACTTCCTGGAAATCCTGATTTCTAAAATTAGATTAATAAAAGTATGGTAACTGACACTGTAGACCTCCTAAGAAGTAGTTAGCCACCATTAATGATTTGTAAATGATAGTTATCTCATAGCATATTTAGAACAGTAGCAGTGACAGTATCACTGATGCTAAAGGATGAGAATAAAATAACACACTGGTAAGCACCTTTTGGCATTCCTAAATGTGTCATACATATGACCAGTCCAGATGCAAACATACATTAGTAGCAGTAATAATATTTATAATAGTGGCAGTGCAAAAATGTGGAACCACAATATTAATAGCGTTCACATTCTGAGTTCATTAAATGAAGATCAATTTGTTTAAGATTAATAACAAAAGGCATAGTGCTAGCAATAAATAATTCTTCACTGTCCTACCTCAGAGTCTTGTATTCAAGGGTGCTGAGATGGCTTCCGAACAAAGTTTTGGCGGCAAAGTGGGCAATGTGATGGAGGTAACCTCCCGAGCCTCCTCCATCATGACTCCACAGTTGGTCATCATCAGCCAAAAACCTACAACAGCCCCAAACAAAGCACGATTCAGCGCAACTCAACGCATCCGTCTATCATTTGATCAGCATGCAAAAGAAGTGCACACATTATTATAATGCCTTACGAACAGGAACAGGTCATAATGTAAATATATTAATTTATGTCATTCTGTCCTACTTTCTGTTGTTCATAATGACATCATGGGTTATAGCACTTGCTATTCCTAACTCATCTGCTGCTTTTGATACTGTGGACCATTCTCTTGTTCTACATCTTCTCCAGCACTGGTTTGGGGTTTCTGGTCCTGCACTGAATTGGTTTGCAACTTATCTTAGTCCATGCTCTCAATCAGTGTATATTTAAATAGTAACTACCAGTGATACCCAACCATACATTGCATTTGACAACTTGTCTTGTGACTGATCTGTGCAGCTGTTGTCTTCTGCCTTCGAAGAGATGCAATCTTGGACGTACCAGTTCTTTCTGCTCAGTCGCTTAGGATATTTTGTTCTCAATTTACAACTCGCATTTTTAAACATTGTTTATTCACCACAGGCAGCCTTTCTGTCTTAGTGGACTGGTCGTTTGGATAAGGACCTGATTACGGCTTCATATTAGTGCACTACTGGTTGATACCTTTTACAATAGATATGAGCCATTATTTCCAGGTAACAGAGGCAACAGAAGCTACTAATTAATAATAATAATCACTTCTGACACACAAAGATGACAAGTTGACAACAACTGGGCAACCATACGTGATATATTGCACAACTCAACAGTGTATCATCACAGTATGGAGTAGTGGGATTCAAACCCTGGTTGCAAGGTGACAGGCAGGCCTGAGGAAATCAGCCTGCAAGTTTGTGATCAAAACTGAATATCACACATTCAAGACTTACGATGGTTTCAGCAAATCCTCTTTGACATCTGGCAAAGGAATTCCTTCTTTCTCAATCATCTCATAAACTTCACCTTAAAAGAAACACATGACAGATTTTCACAGGACACTATCCAGAAACGAATCAATTTTGTTCTTATTTCTCAAAATAAAAAATGTGTCTGATCTATGTGAAAATAGAAATCTCTTCCAGCACAACTCTGAACCACAAAAGTCTGCTGCATGCAGGCATTTACGTGTATACACTCGAGTATAGGTCACAAAATAAGGACATTTTTAAAATTTGAAGCTGGCTACAATTTATACCAGTTGCGATGACACAGTCAACATCTCGCGTTTTGTAGATGTCATCATAGAAGTCCTGGCGAGATGCTTCCAGTTTCTTGTCGTAGCATGGCATGATGGTCACATGGTAGACTTGGTCTGGCGTTCGCTGGAGCAGTCGACCCAGATGATGCTTAACAAGGGAACCCATCATCTGCTGCGGAGACTTGGTCGTCGAGATATACGGCAGAATAAATGAACCATGGACCTTTTCTGCATAACAGATCCACCCTAAAAGGAAATCGACAATTAAACAATGCACTATAAAAGCTCAAACATGTTACTATACGTGTTACATGTGTGTGCATTTGTGTACGTGTATTTAGTAAATAATAACAATCTTCAGTGCTCTCTTAAATCCGTAGGGATCATAGCGGAGATCGCAAAACTAACAACAATTCTGGTAAGAACACAGGTAATTCGGGTTCTCAGTGAAACTGATTCTTGCATCACCAAGCAATTTTCTATTGTCATTTTTAGTGTCCTCTTTAAAAAAACAATTTCTGAGCTGACGACGTATGCAAAGACAGAAGCACATGCCTACCTGGACATGCAGATGCCAACATAGGAAGGGTTTTCTTATCCACCTCTCTGCGACGATATCGTTCCACAAACTCATGACAACTTTCAATAAGGCTGAAATCACGTCCAATGGTTGTGTCCAGAATATAATCAACTCCTAAACAATCCGACAGTTTGATAAGAAAAGTAAATTAGCCCATGTAAGTGTTAACTAACTCCTAAATAAAGTCCAAAAAATTCAAACTAAAAAGCAAAAAATTCTGTCCTCGTCCAACAAATATGGTAAAATTTCCAGACAAACACTCCCAAATAATCTCTGTAAATAAAAGTATATTCTTAACTGTAGTTAATTAAAGTAGAGTTTTAGCTCTAACTAACCTTATAAATGTCAATAGAACTTCAATTTCAAACAGACTTCAGTCTCATGCAAAATGAAGATGGCACCATAGAAGATTAGATTCTAACAACATATTAAATTAGATTGTCTAAAAACAAATCAAATTCAATTTTCACCCACTGCAAGACTTTTGCCTAATGTCAAATTAAAGTCTTGTCACAAGTACCAATGAAAACTTGTGCTATTGTCTCCACTACCATGTTCAGCTGTACATGAACTTGTCACTTTCAATCATCATATATCAATGTCTACTTTAAAAGCAGACACATGTAACACAATGACTGACCTAGCTGCTTGAAGAACCCAGATAGCTTTTGTGCCGTCTGCTGAGAAGTCATCTGGTATTTGACGGCCAGTGACGATCTCGACTGTGGTGACACGGACACCACCACCGTTTTCCTCTTTTCTGGCTTCAGAAAAACAACACTGCAAATGTAATGTAATGTAACAAGACATTTAAATAGCGCCACTTAAGAGTCTCACAGAAGCGCTCAACACGTGTCAGCCAGTGGTGAGTTTTCCAGTTGTCTGAGCATTATTTACTAATGGATTAACTTGCTGATTTTGAAGCACTTCACACTCCTAAAGCTACCACAGGCACCATTTCTAAGACGTTCTTAAGAGGTGCTATATCAAATGGCCAGATACATATTGCATATACAAAAAACAACGAATTGGAAAGTAGACAAAATTAGACAGTGAATTGCAACACCTAGTACAGACCAATAAGAATGCACAGATGCTCAATATTGTCCTGGTGTGAGAAATAATCAAATCTGAAGACTTCTATACAAATATTTTCCATAAGACGTGTGACACCCATCAATAGTTGATTCACTGTGAAACTGCGGCTGATATTTGTAACAAGCCAGAAAGAGCAGACTCAGCAAAAAAGTACTGTACCAGAAATGTACACAGTAATGTAATAGAAAAATGTATAAAGAGCCAATGTCCTGGTTACCTCAGCCTCTTTCTTGTTTTCCTCAAGCACTTTGTAAAGTTCAAGATAGCTCTGCTGTGCGATAAGAACAGTTTCTGCTGATGTAACACAACCACTGCATGCCAAACAATCGTTGAGCGTTATTTCCACTTTCTTGAATTCGACTTCCTTCTGTAAAGCATCAAAAGTAACACAGTTCTTAGTGCAGTGCTTAATCAGTTATGTTCTTAGTGAAACATATGATGATGACATTCATGTACCAAGAAAATTATATATTAGAGGTTCCAGAAGGCGATTTATAAATAATGTACACATGCAAATATACATTATGCAGCAATAATTGCCAATCACAGAACTAACACACAGCAGTACAAAAGGGTTTCCATTAGGCAAAGGATTCACATTGTAACCTGCAATGCAGCATGTATAGAACTAAAGTCATTAATCCACATGAATTCTGTTGATCAGTATTGCCTACGTTTTGATAGTTCCCTGTATGCACATATATAATAATGTTGCACACAGAAATCATAAAAGGCTCTTTGTGGTTAGCCTTCTGGTAACTGCTGGCTTCAGACTTGGTTCTATATTTGCATGCCTGTTTGTCAGCTGTATATATATCAAGATTGCTTAATTCCATAGGCTGTTTCCAAGGATTTCCTGCCATCTATGACATTGACACAGTTCTGCCATCGGTCAGTTCCCTTTGATTTGAACTTCTGGCTTTCACCTCACTAACTAAAGTTTTAATTAGAAGCAGTAGTCAACTGAAGTGTATTTTACAATAGTGCCAGAGAAAGCCTTACCGGTGAAAACGAATCGCCATTTTCGTAATGTATTTTACTCGTCTTTGCAGATTTCTCGATTTTAATTGGCTTGACACATTCCTACATCAGAAAGCACGATAAAATAAACACAAATCTACAATACAGCTCAACATAACAAATTGATGCATAAATGTACAACCATGTATAGATACAATACAATACAATTAGACATTTATAACGCACTTTAACAAGACAAGTCTTGCACGAGAGTGCGTTGCGCTGTGTTCTTAGTCATAGTATGACGAGAATAGATAAGTTTTTAATTTTGATTTAAATTGAGTAGCAGATGAACATTGACGGATTGTAGCTGGAAGACTGTTCCATTCCCTAGGTCCCGAGACAGCAAAAGAACGATTTCCAAACTTCCTCTTGGTGCGAAGAACGGTAAAGTCTCCTCGCGTGGCCGATCTGAGTCCTCTAGGATTTGAAGCAGAGCATGGCACGACCATGGAGGTCATATATGAGGGGAGGTTCCAGAATGGATATGATACATGAGGAGGGAGATTTTGAAAGCGATACGGGCACGAATGGGAAGCCAGTGTAGTTGCTGAAGAGATTGTGTGATGTGATCTCTAGGGCCAAGACCTTTTATTAGGCGAGCGGCGGTGTGCAGAACAGATGTGAGGGGTTGAAGTGTCGACGTTGGGAGGCCAGATAGGACGGAATTACAGTAGTCGATGCGAGAGATGACAAGGGCTTGAGTAAGAATACGGAGGCAGGTTTCATCCAGGCAACGCTTCACTTGTCTGATTCGGCGAAGGTGGAAATAGCAGG
Organism: Aporrectodea caliginosa; assembly: GCA_020284085.1. NCBI lineage: Eukaryota > Metazoa > Annelida > Clitellata > Crassiclitellata > Lumbricidae > Aporrectodea > Aporrectodea caliginosa. The sequence continues at coordinate 385,459 of JACEVL010000554.1, read as the reverse complement.
CTCTGGCAATGGCGGAAATGTGTCGAGTCATGTTTAGATTGCAGTCTAACAATACTCCAAGATCGCGAACCACTTCTGAAGGTGGAATAGAACAACTTGAGTCGAGGTTAAGTATTTTCAGTGATTTATCTTCATCCTGACTGATAGGCCCAAGAAAGAATATTAAATGCCTATAATATGCTTAATGCAAAACATTTACATTTCTACGTATTCGCGTATCAAATGCTAAATTGTTTTGGCATCTAACACTGTTTGACTCAAAAGGTTTAACTGCAGAGCTGTTGTGAGCATTTGAAACGAGCAAGCCTGTTCAAGACAACCACAAAATCTACTGTGAAAACCAATTTGTGTACAGTCATACTCTTGCAAGCAGAATTATTCGCGCATTTTTACAGAAAATTACGCTGCAGTTTGGATCCTTGCTTTATTAGTCTTCATGGCATCATGGCCTTCGTGGGTCATATCAAAGCGCTAGACAAATTCTTTAAATTACACGTGCTAGCGAGGCGCGTTTTACATGGAAAAAATATGATAGTTTTCACGAGGTAAATTTATCTCATAGGCGCCTCCACGTTAAGAATTGATTTTCTATAATTGCCTGATTTCTTACCTGCGACGGGGTTATGAAATCATCAAGATCCGTAAGCTGAAGAACTCCGCTGAAATGCGACGCCATTACCTCTGGAATTTGCACCACACGGCGACTTGTTGTGTATATTTTGCCAGCCGTTCAATCTATATAATGAATATTCATGAGTTATAGCTAACCAACGAAGGCCTAGTTTGAATATTCATGAGCTTGTAACGCACCCATTGTCTGCCACTGAACGTATATTTCTAGAGCGCCCACAAAAGCGAAGTCGCGGGAACCAGCTTATTCACTAGCAGCACCAGTGGCGGCGCCAGAGGGGGGGCTAGGGGGGCTTAGCCCCCCCTAACTGCGGCTCAGCCCCCCCAAACAAAAAGTGGGAAATCTCTGCCAATGCTTACTTCATAATAAGCCAACTGAACAGTGACCAACGGCAACGAAATCATCAACTATCTCGGGCAGTGAGGCAATTATATTGCTCGAATATGATGGACAGGGTCACAGACTCACAGGGCCTATTTTAATCTTTACCGATTACATTCTTACTTACTTTACGGTTTCAGTTGCGCGCAACGACCTCTTTCTTATAATTATTATGGTTGCTTGAGTGCGTGACTGACTCACTTCCGTTCTAAAAGCAAAAGGGCCTAATAATAGTCGCGTAGAATAAAATAAAATCCTGGTACTACCCGGACAAAATTCTAATCAAGCTGAAAAATATATTTTAGGTGTAAAATTGATTGCTGTGTCTAAAAAAACAAAATCTGACAAAATCTGACAATTCAAAGTATTTTTTTTTATTTTATGAAATTTGTGAAATTGGCGTGGGCGATAATAGAGGTTTTAGGTATAGTACGCGTTGTTCACTATTTTAAAAATAATCTGTTTCGTGTAATTCTGGGGGTAAGTCCACATTGCTTCATTTATAATAATAATAATAATATCTTTTCTTTAATAAGCGCCTGACAAACGCACTGCGCTGCACATTTACATGTTATGCAATTTAAATCTTAACTACTAACAGAACAGACAGCCTGCAATACAACGGCGCTATTAACAGCCTACAAAGCATATCCGCCCAACGGGGGCTCGAACTCGGTACCTCTCGGTCTCTGTGCCAGATGTTATCCAATGCACTATCGGCCCCCCCATTTCCTTGACTGTCCTCATTGTATTTTGTTACTAATCCTTTGATTTTCAGTTCATTCGTGGTTGCTACCAGTAAAAACAAGCAGTTATGTTTGAATACAATGAAAAGTTGTGTGATATATCGGGCACGGGTAAAAATGTTGATTTATTGATTTGCTGATTGGTGACGGGTATAATGCTGATTGTAAATGCTGCTTGGTGGGTAAAATGCTGTTGGAAAATGCTGATTGTAACAATAGAATGTAACCATAGATCTTTAGGCTTATTATTATTAATCAGTTATGCTGATTGGTTGGTAAAATGATGTTTGAATAATGCGGGTGCGACCCGAATCCCCGAATGGCATTTCGGCCGGATCCCCGAAATTTATTTTCTAAGTCCGACCCGAAAGAATATAATTAACAAATAAACATTCGAATAGGCAGTATATCGATATACATCAGGGCCAGTAGGCCACTCTAGGTCTACGTCATATTTACAATTTAACTCTGAATAGCTCGGCCGCTTTCTAGAAAACTGTTTTCAGGAAATCGGGCTTTTGTCTGTTTTCAGCGTTTTTGGGGATTCGGGTTTCGGGGATTCTGGCTGACCCCAAATAATGCTGATTGGTTTTAAATGAAGTATATTAAGTTTGATTTTAACATTAAAAACATAAGAACATAATATTAAAAAATACCAAATTTAGTTTAAGTTCTTCAGTAACATCTAATTACCAACTGACTTTACATGCTCATATCACAAATGAAGCACTTGTTCCATGACTTGGGACCGTCATAGATCTAGAAATACATTCTGCTGCTTAGACCACTGCCACATTTTATTTCTTTTGCGGATCCACAAAAATACCAACAATATCCATCAACTTTCAAAATATCCTTCTTAAACTCTTCTGACCATGAATAATGAAGAATTTAATTGATCCTCCCATTGGTTGATTAACAATTGAATTTACTGATTGAGTGTTAAAACACTAATAGTGTTCTTTGATCATTACTGGCTGGGATTTCAATGTGTTCATTACAGTTTAGCATTTGTTAATTAAAACAATATTGAAAAGAACAGAGTGTATTGCTTTCTTGATCACTATGCTTGCCTGGATTTCAATCAGCATTTGTTAATTAAAGCAATAATGAAAATAACAAAATGTATTGTCTTCTTTGATCAGCATTTTACCCTTTGATTTGCTGATTTGGCTGTTGGATAAAATGCTGACCAATCAGCATTGTCTAATCAGCATTTTACCTTGCCAATCAGCAAATCAGATATGAACAAATCAGCATTTTACCTTTGCCAATCAGCAAATCAGATATGAACAAATCAGCATTTTATTATTATTATTATTATTCTATTCTATTTACGGACTTATAAAGTGCCTCTCACAGCACAACCTAATCAGAGGCGCTTCCAGTGCGAAGGGCCCCTCGAAAAAAGAAAAGTCTTAAGAGAACGAGCAGAAACAGTAGTGCCCCCAGATAATATCACAGCACGAGTTATAGCAGCAAGGTCATTCCACAACAAAGGTCCAACAGAGGCACATTTTGCAGGAATTATTATTAGAGTCACACTGTGTACTGTGCACTTAAAGTACAAATAACAACTCTGAATCAGGTAAGTTTCCTCTACTGGCTGATTTCAGAATGCATGAAATTCACTTGCACGCCATCAAGTTCTTCAGATATAGAACTGATGGAGCCACTCCACCAGTGGCCATGATAGAGACAGGCAGTGCAGTCTTTTGGTTGAGTTGATCGTTGAGTAAATGGTACATCTTCACTTGTGGATTCAGCACATGTGAAGTTGTGTTTCCTGACCAGAAATTTGCCTTATCTTCATGCCAGATGGGCCTGAAGAGTAAATTTTACAATTACTGGTATATATAAAGATATGAATTCAGTTAATTCAAAATTAAATCCTCTGCTTAGTATTTAACTTGTTAAGTTAAAAGCAGCTCCAACATTTAGTATTTAAGTGCCTGAGTTCCCCAAAAAGAATGGATAAGCAACTACCTGGAATGAAAGAATGATTTTCCCAAGTGCTATAGGGATCTTCAGAGCTTGCAAGAATCTGTGTTCAAGCACTTTGCTTTGTTTCTCAGTATCCTAGCTGCCCACCCATATGAACTTGATGCCTTATATAACCTACTTAAAGAACAGTTTATAAGTAGAAAATTTTTAGTCAACTCAACCAGGAGATTAAAATGCCTATCTCTATGATGGCCACTGGAGGATTAGTTCCAAACGTTCTATATTCAAATATCATGATCAGATGATGTGCAAGTGAATTTCATGCATCCACATGGACCTGCTTCTGTATTTTGATGGCCACAGAGAAAAGATGTTTATTGGGTGGACAATAAGATACAAGATACAAGCTCCAATTTAATTCAAACAAGAATATTGTACAAGATTCTGAAGGAAGATCTTCCTGCTATACAGTATCAGTACAGCAGATTGCAGAAATTATAGTGGTACTGCAGAGTTTCTCATTAATTTCCATGCCTGACATAAAACAGTAACAAATTACGTTGTTGAAAATATGACTTTTTGTCAGCTGTTGTTGGACATTTGCAGATGACTCAGCATGCTTCTACAGTTTGTTTAAAAGTTGTATATTAAATAGCCACTTTGAGACATCGATACAGACATAAAGAACATTATTTAATCTCAGTACAGTCATCTGTCATTGCTCTATTTATCAGACCTATTTTGTAGGCTACTGAAGGATATGGTCTGCATTATGTCATGATTATTTCAGACTGGTATCAGCTTGTGAATGCTTAAAACACTACTATAATGGAAACAACCACATTAATTGAACTACAGGAGTAGTTTGTCTAAAAAACAATTCTAGTTGCAGTTAATAGTATTTGTGCTGCTCTTTTTTTACAGCTGTATCACCTGTCCCATATAAGGCCTTGAAAATTGTCGTCAAAACAAAAAAAATTGGTTTTTGTCAATTTTAGATGGCCATAATGCAACAGGTACACATGATAAAGCCAACCTAATTGCTTATTTGTGCACAAAATGTGGATTATTACTGCAAGTGGTTCACAATTTCTCTGTTAATCAACCCATTTGGTCATAGTGGAGTAGTAAAGTACTGGCACCAGACAGGGTCGTTTTTTTCAATCCGCAGGTAGAAAAAACTATCCATCAGATATCTAGTTCTTGAACAGACCTTGATTATCACCACATAATCTAGCTGTCCTGCAAATTTCATCAATTTATCTGCAGTAATAGTGGATTTACTGCCATCTGAATATGGCAGCAAATTAGGACGCGATTTCCAAATCCCCAGACGTCCTTAAAATTCCGTAAAAAATAAAATACTAGGAATATTGCTGTACATTTTTGCACAGCATGTTCTAATACATTAGTGCACATTCTGTGCAAATTTCATCAAAATCTGTCAGCAAAATTATAAGTAATAGACAATTTCACGTTTTCTTGTGTTTTGCCGGCGGCCATCTTGGATTTTCTCAGTAAAATGGTTGTTCGAAACATTTTTGAGTGTCAGATTTTGTACTACAGTATTCATATATGTGAGAACTTTGCAAAAAATATGTGCTTCACTTGATTAGAATTTTGTCTAGGTGGTTTCACTTTTCTCCTCGTCTATAATAGCGGGATTGCGGGAAACAGATTAATGCGATCAATATTTAATTAATTATTTTCTTGGGGTTTCTGCTATAGATTTACGAAGTTTTCCTTAAGTTTCTTTCAAAAACTTTTTGTTATATTTTTATTTTTCTAGAATTTCCAAGTGTTGCCATGGATAATAATTCTTAAGTAAAGTGTTTTCAACTTCATGATGTTGATGTTTTAATGGGTTTGGTGTAGTATTGCATGATGGCTTTATTCCAACATGAAGTATTTCAGACACAAAAAGTGTGATTGGGAATGTAGGCTAAGTTTGTCATCATGTTGTTTGTACAGGAGGCATAGTTGCAGTTCAAATAAATTCATGTTTGAAAGTTTTCCTGTAGCAAAATGCTGTAATAACTTGTTAGGGATTTTATGTCGCTTATCATCGCTTATGTACATTAAATTTGTGCTTTACAAGGAAATAAACATTAGGATTTAACGTGTTTATTGTATAGTTTTCAATCAATCTAAGTGGAGAATAGTAAAACATGCAAGAACCTGTTTCAAATCAATGCCCAGTAACAGCTGTAAGGGTCTATGAAAGAAGTAATTTGGGAACATCTTAAAGATTTTCTTGTGATAGAGCTCAAACTTCTGTACAGTATATTGATTCCATTGTCTGCAGGTTTTGTGTCGGGTATAGAAGAGGGAAGGGATGGAGGCATAGGCGCAACCACCCTATGGGACCCGTGGGACACGTCCCCCCAACTTTCGGGCAGGCTTGGACGGTGCCCCCAACTTTTGAAAATTTTGAGGTAAACAAGAGCCCAAAATGCACTCCATTTGGTATTAAATGCTCAAAATTGCGTCGTCGTCTGGGGCTCCGCCCCAGACCCCGTTGGCGGAGCTTACGACGCTCCCCGTATCCCTATAGTCGTTAGGGGCTTCTTGCTTTCCGCAATCGCGGCTGTACGTGCACCTTCCGCACTCGCAATTTCCCCCACTCGAACGTTCTAGTAGGTCCGTCCAATAACAAATCGCTGGACCTGGCCGATAGAATACAGAGTAAGGCTAAAGCCGCTAAACTCAACTGAGTCTATAAGAATTCAGTGCAGGATGTTGCTGTATAATTTCACTCTAAACCTGTAGCCTACTTATCACGCTTTAAAATTTATTCTACTAAGGCTCGCGGTAGAAGCCTAGGAGGACATTTCAATTTTTACTTCTGAGACTGCGAGTGGTATTCTTCTAAAACCTAAAATCTCAGTTTATTCATATAATAAAGTCATATTTTTTCACATATCTAGATGGTTTAGGTACTTTTATATCGAAATCATCGGTGAAAAATTTGAGGTAAATTAGAGCCCAAAATGTACTGCATTTGGCATTAAATGCTCAAAATTGCGTCAGTTTCTGGGGCTCCGCCCCAGACCCCGATGGGGAGCTTACGACGCTCCCCCATACTCCCTAGTCGTTAGGGGCTTCTTGCCTTCGGCAATCGCAGCTTCGCGCCTTCGGCGCTCGCAATCCCCTCAGACATTCTATTAGGTCCCCCAACTTCTGGACCGTGGTTGCGCCTCTGGATGGAGGTACAGGAAGGGGAAAAGAGGGAGGGGAGAAAAGGAAGGGCTTATAGGGCTACAGCCCCCCCCCAAACCGGAAATCCTGGCGCCGCCACTGAGCAGCACCAGTCCCAAGTACGGGGAAGGAGGACGACGCTGAAAGTCCCAAGTACGGGGAAGGAGGACGACGCTGATCATTATTATGACACAGTGTGGTTAAACAGCAACTAAAGAGTTAGTTAACATAGAAATTCGAATCTGATGGAAGAGAGAGAGAGAGAGAGAGAGAGAGAGAGAGAGAGAGAGAGAGAGAGAGAGAGAGAGAGAGAGAGAGAGGAGCATCTTATCCGAGAAAGAGAGAGAGAGAGAGAGAGTGAGAGAGAGAGAGAGAGAGAGAGAGCATCTTATCCGAGAAACATTGGCAGTCGGCGGAGACGTAGCCTAACTTTTATCTAAAAAGTGGGGATGCCAATTTACAGATTTCCGAGATTTTTATTTGTATCTGTTACAAGTTTCGAATATGGGCAGCTGTAGAGGCCTGTAATACTAACAAGCAGTGTTGTTCAGTAATTGAAATACATGTAATTGAATGACATAATTGAATTACAAGTTCCGTAATTGTAATTGAATTACATTTTAAGTCCAGTAATTGTAATTGTATTTCAATTACAATATTGCATGTCATTTGTAATTGAATGAAGTGTAAATTACGAATTACTTTGATAACGTCAGCAAAGATGCCAGCCTGCCGGGTTGACCCGGGCCACCCGATTAATTGAATAAACTGCTCAGCATTATGATTGCATGGCAACATAATTGTCAGCATTATTCTATCCTTACACCCCTGATACAATCTTACAGCACCTTTGATAGACCTCAAGGGCATTACTGTGGCCATCACTATCAGACTATACATGCACTCATTCACTCAATTTTAGCTAGCTTACTGCGGCTGCCTACAGATAACAGAGCTTCCATCTTCAGCCCGTTACAGGCCCAGTAGACCCATATTATTGCATGCCTGTGTACACAATTCCTCACAATCAATTCAGAAATGCTGTTCCCTGTTTTCATGCAGCAGAGGTAGCCTAAACGGGTGAAGCCAATCATCACTATCAACACTTTCACAAATTGGTAACTATGTCCCAAGAAGTGGTGGTGACCAATCCCTCTGCCTTCCCCTGGCTTCAACTGTCTTGCTGCCTCCCTCCTCCCTCTTTCTCCCTCCTTTTCTCTCTATCTATCTATCTCTCTACTGAATCATTGGCATCCAATGAAGATTCAGATTTTCCAAACAGCACAGGGCAAAAAGGTGGTGGTGATTGTTTACCATGACTTTTCAAAGTGGTGGTGACCATAACAATACAAAGTTAAGCATCTAGCACATTCAATGGTGCATTATAGAGCCTATCAGTAAGTAATACTGCTTTAATTTCCAGTCAGAATTTCAATCACCAACAATGCATCAGTGCAGATATCAACAACAAACTTCAGAAATATCGAAAGACAAAAAACTCTACTGCATCACAAGAAACACAGCTGTACAAAAATCATTTTGTAAGCAGAGTAATTTATAATAAATAACATTCATTACAAAGAAAGCATAAATTACACAAAAGATTAATAGCATGAAGAAAACAATAGTCCTGAAAGGCCTCGCTGTGAACAGTCTTGCTGTAGGCCACAGCAGTTGTGCTTTACTACCACACAAAGCAACTGACTGGAAACATTACTGCCTCTTGTAAGCAGACATGCATTTGAGTGTTTCTGTAGTCAATTAGGATCACCAATTCACCATCTATTAAAATAAACATCAAGCAGTGCCAGCAAGTGTGTTAAGGCCCTCCTCACACAGCAACTGTCTTTGGGAAGGATTGTACCCATATTCCAGACATTACAGGGTGAGTGCTCAACAAATCATCCAGTGACTGTGCACAACATGTTAGTAATTCAGGAAATAATAAGCAAACATATACAGAAAAGACTGAATATTGACATACTTTGACTATTGTAAAACATCGTGGAATGACATAAATACATCATAACAGCAGTCATCGAATGACAACGGACTAGGCCTTTGTATTCCGTACATTGGAAAGTCGGTGGTTGACAAGTATTTAAAAAAATCAACCCAACATTAAACATTTCACTGACTTAGAAAGTAATAATTGCATTCCAATATACATCAAAATATAGTAGTTCCTATTATATACAAATTACCATGTAACTGGAATGTGTGCAATTTTATTGCAACTGAATTAGTTAGAATCAAAATAGTGATTCCACCCCCAACTACTGTACCATTACTGCGAGGGTCTGCACATCAGCGTGGTCAAGACACCTTGTGTTTCTCTAGCATGTCATTTTTGATAAATTAGTTGGTCAAAGGATTTTGCTCTACAATTTAATTCAATCAAACTTTGACCGTACATATTTTTGCAGTTATTTTGCTCTTTCACCAGCATGTGCTTTTATGAGGTACTGAAAGAGGCACTAGAGTAATTTTTAGACAGACACACACACATACATGTAATTACCTTGCCATGTAATTACCTTGTAAATGTGTTACTTTGTAATAACATTACTGAATAATTACACTGCTCAGTCTTCTTACATTGCAATCACATTACAATGTAGTTATGTTAACTGTTCTGAAATTACAGGGTACTTATGTTACGATGTAATTACATCATGTGCAATAACATCACAGTTAATGTGCTGAAATTTACTGATGAATGGAAGACTATCCGAGATAAATCTGCAGAAGAAAGATGGCCATTGCTTTGATATGTTCGTAAGTAAGAAGCATCAGTGCAGACGTTAGGACAGTCTGAACCAATTTTGATTCCAATCCACGAAACCAAAAAGAAAGTCTCTGCCTACAACAAACCAATGCCAAAATGCAAATAAAAACTTGAAATGAGACCATAAAACAATGTAAATAAGCACGAAGAAGTAATATGGAATTCATGAATTCAGAGCTTCTACACAGCAGTACTGAGAAATCTTACAAATCTAGACTATAGATATAACTTCCAAACGAAAACAAATGAATTACATATAATTAGTTATTGAGATAAAAAGTGAATGTACAAATGAATGAAAGAATAAATAAATCCTACCATTTGGTTGCCCTATGCAGTTTGCTAGATGTTTCAATGCCTGCCTACAAGCAAGAAAAATATTAACAAGTCTTAAGAAAACGCAAACAAAACTGTCAATCTGTACTGCTTCCTCTATACTTCGTGTAATCTTACAGCAGATAGTTTGGCAATCTATAGTAACACTGTACAAGTGTCTGGCTGTAGATTTTTCACCAGACAATTTAAACCTTGGCACATTGTTTAAGAATTTACATTTTATAGTTAGGCCTATGGCAATGTAGTCTTGTAGAAACGGCCAAGTGGGGCCCCTAGAGTGACACAAGAAACTACATTTGCTCATTTATTAAACATATTTGGAGGAGGAAAAGAAATATCGTAGAAACAATAAAAAACACGCAATCTAACAACTGGAAAATTTCTTTTTTAGGTTCCATGATTCAGAAAGCCAATATGTGAATTTCAAATCCTGGATGCAGTTAAATTCAAAAGCCATAGACATTAGTCAACATTCATGAGTTTTTTCAAAGGTTCCATATCAGCATTTACATACACACATACATATGCAGATACCAAACTATATGGTTATAAATCCTACACTCATTAAAAGTAATGTCTATAATTTCTGGTAATAAAGCAGTCACTGTGGTCAAACATTATTGTGGCCATTTGAGGAAATTAGACACAAACTGTCTAGCGACATGCAACAATAAACTCTGCCATCACATATTTGGGAGCAATTCTAGCCACACTAGCATTTGTGTCTAACATGCACTGTTTTGAAGAGTCTAGACATGATCAAATGGAATGAAAATGTCTGCGACAAAGTCGGATTACCCTGGCTCTGGTCTGTGCCACCTGGATCGGATAGGTTACGATGGTGGCCACTAGTTTCGCAAACCCTCCGAAGCAGAAGTAGAGACTGCTTTCGCTGACCTAAAAGAACAGTTTTACTTGTTAATATGACATTTTAATTTCACAGCCTGGTCTGTCATATACCAGTAAGCACTCAGGCATGTGGATGCACATAAAAGAATGTTGTTAAGTCCTATTCCAATCTGTCGACTGCTAGTGGTTGCAGATGCGAGGCAGTTGGCCATTCCAGACTGATGGTCCAGAAACAGGAAAATTCCTTTAACAATTACAGTATAACAAGCCGACTTAGTACAATTTAGAAACAAGTATTATAAAGCATAACAGTTGCAATTATTCTGGGTAAATTAAACTTTTGAACACCTTGTCCAGCTCTCGCTGGCACTCTCTTCCAACTACTGTTCTTGGCTCAGTTTATGATGTCACTACAACCTACCTCCTTCAGCTGACATACCCCTAATTGACTCTCTTTGGAAGCTAGTCAGCTTGATTTTTGGAGTGCCATTGGTTGATGCCATATGCATAGATACCAGTGCCATATCAGTTACTAAATCAACAGTAAGAGTCCAGCCTCCAAAATGCTAACAGCATGCCTGTAACAAACCCATCATGTGTAAAGTACTGTAAGCGGTAAGAAAGCATCCTCTTGCATTGGTCTAATCTAATCCGATCATTTCTATAGCACTGCTTCAGGTGTTCACCGAAAAACAAGGCACAGATATGTACTTTGTCTCAGGATCCAGATACTGATTTCTATGCACTTGAGTAACTGGATAAATCATTTGGTTGTCTGGAATATTTCATCATCGTAGGCTTTGTGAAGTACAAATGACCTAGAAGTGGACACTGATACTGAGTAAGGTATTAGTATCAGTGGAGTTTTCCATGAAAAAATTTCCTAGATGCAACCGTACAAAGTTCTGCAGCACTGGTAAGATGTTCCTCTTCAGAGCTTCGTAGATCATGAAATTAATTGCCGGATTTGTTACAAGAACGAGCGAAGAAAACAGTCCACTCCACAGCACGAGAAAACCTTCGTTTTTGGCCACTTTGACAAAACAATCTGCAAAAATAAAATCATAAATATCTGTACAAGAAAAATTCGACAGCATAAATGTCTTCCCTCTACGACCACCCACTGATCACTCTAATATAAATATATTTAAGTCAAGACACTATGTACCGTAATGTATCAGGGTTGACTGTAGTAATGTCATCTATGATGGCCTTCAAGATTATCACCGTATAAAACCCGGTCCCTAACAAACAACTACTTCGCTTTGTGACGTTCTTTAAAGGTGCTACAAAAATGGTCAGAAAATTTCACATTGTTCTATAAATGTCATTCAATGGTGGAGCTATATAAATGCAATAAAGTAAGCTCTAATAAGCCCTTTAATTTTATAAAGTGCAATCTTCTAATCTGTACACCATTATGTCATTGTTTTGTATTGTCTTTTCATGAAAGGCAGTTATACAAATTTGCTATTACAATAACAGACAGACCAATCAACCTGTCATTCCACGGTATGCAGCATCTTTTGGCAAAGGTCGAAGAGAAGCCCCAACCAACTTCACACCCTGCAGTTTCAGCCTAGAGTTTACAACCCAGAAAGGGTTCGAAACAAGGACGGCCAAAGCACCTGCACACAAAACACCACAAAAGTCAAAAGACACATCAAGGCTACAGGACTGAAGACTTAAGTTTTAAATATGTAGATACTCTAAATTTAAAACACTTAAACCCAATTTATTTACCAATCTGTATGTCTGTATATCTATTAAGCGCTAATCAGTGACTGACTCCAGCCAACACTTGTATTGGCTGGAGTCTCCTATCACATCTCTCTCCATTGGCTGTCAATGCCATCCGTCTTGTTCTGCTCCAGCAGATCCATCACCAGCAAACTTTAGTTCAATGGAAGCACCACCAAACCAAAAGAGGGCCTATAATGGGTGCCTGTAGCTAGAGCTGTACCGATATCGCTTTTTGCCGATTATGCCGATACCGCGTATAGCCGATTATTAAGTTGCCGATACCGATACCGCGTATAGCCGATTATTAAACTGCCAATACCCATTATGAGACCGAATATTTCATTATTTTTTTAAGTCAGAATGTTCGGTTCCGAAACATAACCCAGTAATCTATTATCACAACTATAAGGGTGGACGTTTAAACTAAGTTGGGAAGTTGTTAACGATTATGTTTTAAAGTGTAAATAACAAGGGACGTAAAACGATAGATTAAAATCGATAAAAAAACATGGAATATGCAATAATTCAAGTAAAATTATTAAATTATAACACAATTTTGACATCGGCACCGATTAACCGATTATTTATGCCGATACCCGATTGTTCTAATAATCGGCCCGATTACGCGTATGGCCGTTTAATCGGTACAGCTCTACCTGTAGCTACGTCACATGACTCCCTAACCTTTGACTCTGCTCTCCAGCCAATCACTCCACTTCCCATTCCAAACTGCCAGCCAATTATAGGCCTCAGTCGGTTAACCAGACAGTACGCACTCTTCTTATAGTGCAGAGTGTATATACACGAAGTGTATTTAGTGCCATGGTCTAACCCCAAAGCATCTACAATCCGACTAGAATCAACATAAAACCTTATCCAGAGAGAACATACAACCGCACTCAAGTCTGGGGTCAACTGATTCTCATTCTACATCAATTTTATCAGATCTCTGATTCATTCCAGTACTAGAGTAACATTTACCTTCAAGTATATAATCAGTTTTAGGAAACAATCAGTCCAGTTTGCTGAGCTGGAAATCTCAATTTAGTTATGCAACACCAGATCACTGAAAACAGGTCAACAACGTGAGATGACCTTGATCTGAGCACAAACCTGCCATGATTCCAATGACGAGATCGGAGAAAATATTCTGATGAACCTTGGAAGCTGAGAGATGGTCTCTGGAAGAAGACCAATTGTGAGATCGAAAGCCATAGAAGAAGTAGAAGTAAACAAAGTTGGTGATTGATAAGCTGACCAGAAGTGACTGCCACCCTCTGTACAGTGACCGCCTGTGCCAATCAACCAATCACTGTGGTAATCAATACATGAATAAATCAATAAATAATTCAATCAATCATTCAATCAATCATCTGACTTATCAAATCAATAATTTCAAACAAGCAAGTCAATTAATAGGTAATTAATAATATGATAGAACAAGCCAAGAAGTATATCCTGAAGTCAACTTTTTCTGTTACGCTAAATAGACTCATTTCATTTTGGTAGGTGTCGCTGCTATCACACTATATTGCTGTGCAGTCTGTGTGGCCCGTGGATGTAGACTAATTTCATTTCAGTAGATGGTGCTGCTATCATACTTCGAGCTAAGAATTGTTTTTAAACTGTCGCATAGATTTTAATTTATGAAAGTTGAGCTGCGCTATAGTCTATTGCCGTGCTCTCCAACACGTGGCCTGTGGGGATACAACCCGCGGGCACACGGCCCACAGGCTGATACAACAAGATCAAAGTTATTTTTAGCATCTTAAGTTGGGAAACATCTAATATGTTAATAAGTCAGCAGGTTAAGTCACCTTTCATGGTCAAATTCTGCAAAGCAAAAGCAACTGCTTAGTAAGTTCTTTGCCACATAATCCCACATTGAATATTTTGCCTGACTAATTGCATTAAAGTATATGTTACAACAAACAGCTGTAAAATCTTTATATCAGAATCAGAACTGTTCATACCATCCTTCTTCCTTTATGAGATCTCGAATTACTCGGACAGAGAGTTTGGTTTGTCTTCTGTCATCCACTAAAGCAAAAAATCTGGTGTTAAAAACTTATTCCCATTCAGAATTTTTTCAAAAAAGCAGATTACTGAGTTAGCTGGGAAAAATTGTGAATCTAGTTCAGAATAATTAAGTAAAAGCAGCTGGCATGAAATAAAGGAATTAAATGCGTTGGACAAGAGAATTAAATGGTCTGGGAACAGAAGTTACCGGCAGTTACCATTTTTACACAAACATCTAAAGTAATGTAAAAGGGCAAAGCCTAAAGTAATAGAGTTCACTGATCTCTATAAAAACTTTGTGTGTGTGTGGTCCAATGGTTGAAAGGATTTTTTCAGCTAAGTGCAACCAAGAGCACAGCAATAAAATAACAGGAAACAGGAATTCTAAACTAAATGCCCAACTTGTGTGCATGTCTGCGTGAAAGTTTTTATATATTATCTAACCAAATATCCTTGTTTAGATTAGTTGAAACATTATTTGTGCAGTGTTTCTGAATTGTACTTCAAAGATAAAAAGATCTGAAAGACAAAAATATGAAAAATCTGAAAGATTTTGAATTGTACTTAAAAGATAGTCAGTGTCATGCATATATACATACACACAAACAAGTAACTAATATAAGTGGAAGTAACAAACAGTTTGCACCATGTCACCTTGTAATCTTGTTCTCACAGTTTCAAATGGAAACAGAAGTGAAATTGATAATGCACCACCCTACATCAATCAAAACATGACAGGTACATGCACAGGGTAAAGACATCATTTAGTACATATAAAAGTCATCAATTAGGAAATCAAATAATTGCCATATGAGGGCTGCCATCAACTAAGTCCAATAGTGAAAATTAATCTTAAAAATCTGACATATTTAGACACTAAAATTCATTCAAAATTCACCTTATTTCACTAGTACTTAAAGTTAATTTACATATGAAGCATAAAGTTACATTTCATATGAACAAGTAAGTTATATGCTTCTTAATTAAAGCTGTTCACTTTTGGCAGCTGGGCTAGGCTGCCTCTTAGTAGGAATCATATATGGGTATTAAACAACTGTTCAGGATGAGAGAGAAAAGCCTTTCAAAGGTCACTTGGTAAACAAATGTTCTGCTTTTACTTCAGCATCTGGGTTCAAATTCCCACAAGTCAAATGAACTTCTTTTGAGCTGTGCAACTAGGAAGGAAATTTCAATCTCTTGCATCAGCTTGACTTCTTCAAAGAATTGTTAACAGATGAATATAATAACTCAGTGACTGCCTCAACATCTATATGGTTAACTATCAACAAATGAAATAGACTTCAAAACAGGCTGGTGTAAACAAAGAGCACAGCAATCCAAATATTTTGTACAATAGTGGTAAATACATCTAGGAGAGAATTGACTAGTTCTGGTGCAAGATATTCATAATGAAATTGTCTGGGACCTCATCAGTTGCTTGTACTGTGAATTGAAATCTCCCTCCTGATAATTATTCCTGTATGTAGTTATGCAAGTATGTATCGGGATTTTGTAGAGCACCCTTTAAAAATCTCACAAGGGCACTAAACATGATTACCTAAGAGATCTAAGATAATCATGCAACTTAAGATAGGTTGCCAATGTTTCCCGAGCTGTCTGTTGTGGAATCGAAATTATTATATTTAGTGAAAGAATGTTCCCGAAGGATGGTCCAATGCACTAGAAAATTTAGCTGTAGACAGTGTAGAGTGCAACCAGAGACAACCTCATCAAACTGCAAACTTATTATAATATAGCACTTCATATTGCTCCAAACCCTGCATTATAGAAAGAGTGCAATGTGTTAAATTCCTCTGACATGCAGTTATGAAGCCAATGAGAATAGAAAGCAATATATGCAGGATTTAATAATTAATAATAATAATTACGACAATTTCTATGGCGCCGTAACACGGCCATGCCGTTACAAGGGCGCCTTACAAGACAACTAACAACAGTCGGGATAAGCCCTGGCGAACAAATGTGATTTTAGCATGGATTTAAAAGAGTCCAATGAGTCGGTCAATCGGATAGCAGGAGGAAGTCTGTTCCAGCATCGAGGACCGGCGGCCGAGAAAGCACGATCAGAAGCGCGTCCTCATCCTCTGCACACGAAGATCAATTTCGCAAGCGATCGGAGCCGGAGCCCGGACGCAGAGGGATGAGTCCCAGTGCAGCAATCGCGCAGGTACTCGGGCGCAGCTCCGTGTAGTGATTTAAAGACAAGCAGACAGAGCTTGAACTCGAAAACGGAACAGGCAGCCAATGGAGGACATCGGCGGAGGAGCGGCGTGATGTGGTCGTACTTTCCTCCTATTGCAGATGAGCTCGCCTCGCATTGAGAACCGACTGGAGTCCGTCCAAGAGACACGCAGGGCGCGCCGGCCAGCAGGCTGTTACAACGGTCCACTTTGGAATAATCGACGAATGTATGCAAGGCGACGGCCGCTCTCGCAGCCTCAAAAGGTAAGGACTTGATGCAGCTCCTGATGAGACGGAGCTGGCGAAAGCAAGAGCCGACGGTCCACGCGACGTGGCGCCTCATGGACAGATCAGACTCCAGCAGGACGCCGAGATTAGGATTTGTTACCAGTCAATACTCTTTCTCAAGTTCCCTTGAATTACCAAAATTCTGTGCATATATCCCAATGTAAATTAAGTTTTTTGAGTCAGAATATGTTTCAATAGAAGCATTTAAGGATGATCTCACCAGAGTTCCTGAGATTGCATGAACTAAGTTTTGGAAGGAAAGTGGCAAGCCACTTTCTCCTTTGGCCAGTGAAAGTTGCATTTATTTCACCATAAAACATCTACAAAAGGCAAAATAACAATTGAAGACAGGCCACAATTGTGAAGCATTTGAGTTAAATTTACACTAAAGCATGTTAACTTGTAGTAAATTAATATAATAAAATAAATTATAATATAAAAAATAAAATAAATTAAATATAACAATCAGACTCAGAACGCTGTGAATTATTCATATGACAACAAAAAGTTAGTGCTCATTTAAATTAAAGTAAACAAATGGTGTCTTCACAGTAGTGACGCGATCACCTTTTACTAAAACGTACAAATAAATCAGAAAACTCTACAAGCTTGCTTCATGCTAAAGCACTACAACTCGTTATTTCAGTGGTCGCTTGATTTAGCGCTAAACAATTACCAAATTGAAATGTGAAACTCTAGCGCCTCCTTATCCAATTGCGCTTAGGCTATGACAGTACTACAAGCGTTATCAGTACTGACAACAGTCGCTCAAAGAAGCGCTTAGAACACGTCCGTAAGGTATTCCAAAGTTACTACTTTACTATTATTATTATTTTTTATAACAACGCAATGGACCTCTTGTGTCAAATCAGTTCTAGAACATTGAGCACGGCAGGTATGCCAACGAATCCCACTTTTCCTTTTATACACGTGTCCATGTTGAAACATTTAAACATTTAGGTTGAACTAAAACACAGGCGTACTGGAGACTTCTGCATGAACCAACAAGCGTTACCACTTCTTGCTGAAGGTTTAATCATTTCATTGCTTTTATTTAACGAAAGCAAGCGTCGTTTAATTAAAGATACTGCTTTAACCTTAGAATTATAACCTTAGAATTATTCAAATTTGCAACAAGTAGTTTTATCAAAAATCTATGGCACTGATCGATAGCCACGGCATGTATAATAAATTTCAGATCTACCATTGTATTTGCATTACATTATCTTGAATAGTCCTTGTGGGCGTATACCTGAGAAACGGTTTTTGAATTTAGCTCTCAAATTAGTTTCTTACAGCGCCATAGAAATAGTTGCTATTTGGCTAACAGCTAACTATAGGCTAACATACAGAGGTGCAAAAAAAAAAAACTTTTTTCAAAATGAAAAGTTGGTTTTTGGTTTTATTTGGTTTTTTGGTTTTTGTTTTTGAGATTTTCCTATTTCGTGTCATTAAACTCATAGAAATAGGCATAATAACGTTTAAATTAATCAGATGCATATAAATGAAATGAACTAGAACAGTAGAACCGCGAATGTCATAAAACGCTATTCAGAAAGACCATGTATACACAATTGCCAAGACACTTGGAAAACAGACCAGACATTATTATACCACAATGTGGTTGAATTAATTACGGTACAGGGTATATTATGTCTAACGACGATGTCCCACAACTAAGGCAATTTTACGGTCTTCCTCCATAATATTATCGGATCCAGCTTTTTGCCTCTCTGGAATAAACTACTCCCAAAAGTACGCCAACTATCTGATCCATGATACTATACGAACTCACCAAAACTTCACCTCTTGGTGAAGGCCATAGGCCTTTTCACTAAAATCAGAAAACGCTGCTCTTTCAGAAAACCTGTCTTTAATCATCCTCTTCACCTTACCTCCCTCGCCGTTTCAAGACTAGACACCATGCATCCACGTGAACTATTCGTCTGTCTGCCTGCCTGGCCTGACCCCTTTGAATCTTGACCTGAAACCGATTTTTACCCCGCCCTACCCCACCACGCCTATCGATTTTGTTTTGAATAGTGCCTGTGAATAAGCTGGTTCCCGCCTCGGATTCCCGCGACTTCTTGTTTCGGCGCTATAGAAATCTCGATGTTACGATTACGTTAAAATTTAACAGAAATTGCGGAGCGTGCCCGCAATGCAACGACTCTAATTGGCCGGTATGTAGGTCGAAAGGCGGAGCGACCTAGTTTTGAAGGTCGCGCCAGGCGGCGCCAGTCAATATATGACGTCACGTCTGTATTAGTTCTATGTGCGGAGGACGTTGCTGATCAGTCGCGTAAAGGGTATAAAAGCGAGCGCAGGAGGGCAGGAGATCGGCGTCCAACCCGGGAGCCCATCGCCGTTGTTACACAGATTTACGCAGTCCATCGCCCCATCAAAACCTCCAAATGGCACAGGCAAAAAGCGTGGTAAGTCCCGCGGTCGTTTTCGAGACGATTTTACAGCAATCAGACTGCGAATCGTCGCAGTAGTTTTCCTTTGTGTGGCTACGTGGGCTTGAGACTGCGTCCATGTTTTAATACCCAACGCAAGAGTAATTCATTTGCGTCTTCCTTCCTCTTCAACCTCGTGCCGTGCGGACCAAATACTGTTAAAGATGAATTGTACAATACATGCCCAAGTTTTGAAGGAGCCTGGGAGTATTATGACACATTGTGTAGATTTTGACATTTTGAATACTCAGCAACAAATAAATTGAAGTGTGTTAACTGTTTAAGGAGGTTGTAGGTGGTTGACTGGAATGATTGTGGTCTGCCTTGAGATTTAGTGTTTGACTACTAAGGATGAGGTGAAGACTAAGTGTCACAAGCAGTGGAAATTGTGCTGTAAAAACACCTGGTCTTAGAATGTTGTCTTGATGACTGCAGTCAGAATCAGTAGTGCAACAGTGCCAAACACTCTTGGCTCTGTACCTCAGAAAAATTTTGAAATCATGAAACATTTAAAACAGAAAGACTGAGATCTGTTTAGTGAATTACCGCATTTGAGTCGACCTAATGACACAAGCGGCAAGACTGCATCTCTCAAGTCGTATTTGGGGGCAGGAGAGAAATGTGCGATTACATTTGCTTTGGTGCAAATAGACACAGTATATATGAAAATATATTAAAACGAATAATGAAAGTATAAAAGTTACATCCTAAGAACAGAATTATGGAACAGGGTTCTGCGACAACTCGTCTACAGACTTTTCGTCTACAACACTTTGTCTACATACACTTCGTCTACAGACATTTGCCTACGAGTGTATCTGTATCCATTAGGGCTGATCAACAGAGGCGCTTTCTTATAGTTTCGCTAAAACGTGCTAAATATTCTCAGGAATCCAGCTTCTAATTACTGAAACGATTATTTTCATCAATAAAACTTCTGTTGAATGGAAGACTTAGTTTCATCCATCAATCCAGTTTGGTATCCAGCTTCTATTTACGGGAAAAATTATTTAGATCAATCCAGCTTCTATTTCAACAGAGGAATGTTTTCATCAATCCCACTTCCATTTAGGGAACAGTTTTTTTCATCAATCAAGCTTCCATTTGAAAGTGACAGTATCAAATAACTTCATAGACGAAAATGTCTGTCGGCGAAATGTCTGTAGAGAAGTGTCCTAGACGAAAAGTCTGTAGACGAATTGTCGTGACGCCACGAAACAGTAGTATATTTTTATAGTTGATTTCATGTCATCACAAAGGACTTTGAGATGCTATCTGCTTTTTGTTTTTGCAACTGCAGTCTGACATCTACAAAAGTGTCGTCAATGATGTAATCGAAGGTGTAAAAGAAGCATTTATGGAAGACAGTATAGACGAGACAATCTTGCAAGAATTAAGACAGGTTCGATAAGCATTTTCACTCTCGCTATTCTCACCTCTTGTGAAGTTAACAATTAATTTTGAAGCCTTGTAAAAGTGTAACTGTGGTAGAAACATTGTTCTGTGGTATTGCTGTTGTAATTTTTGCGCTTCTGCAAATGTAATAAATGAACGATTGCCCTTCTATTTGTGGTAAGTTGAAATCAGCAAAATGCCACAGAAATTATTAGATTTTTTAGGTTAAACAGAATCCGTTAAAACTACATGTTAAGTTGAGCTCTCAGTCTGTTGTTCAATGGTATAAACTATCATTAAGATGAGATTGTTTTATTTGTTTCAATTTATGTGAAAGCAAACTAGCACATGACATTAGCTATTATGGTGTTAAAATTATTTGCAGTTATGGGAAAGCAAATTAGCACATTCGAAGGCT
Organism: Aporrectodea caliginosa; assembly: GCA_020284085.1. Classification (NCBI taxonomy): domain Eukaryota; kingdom Metazoa; phylum Annelida; class Clitellata; order Crassiclitellata; family Lumbricidae; genus Aporrectodea; species Aporrectodea caliginosa. Next base: position 364,062 of record JACEVL010000554.1, on the reverse strand, counting down.
GTGGAACCACCAGAGCATGATGTAGTATACACAAGACCAACTCCAGCTGTGGCTTCCATGGCAAATACAATACAAATAAAGCAGCAGCAACCAATGGCAACACAGATTATCAGTCCAATTGCCTCAGCAGTTTCTGCTACATCACATCCGCAACAGCAGCCAATCCAAGGTAACGTCACTTGTTGCAGACTGAATGCGTATGCCTTTCTGTCCAAGGCCCAAGTCCCAGTGCATCATTTGAAATTCGACGTGGCATTTTCAAGGCACTTAACTGTTTTGTATTGTATTATATCTGGGCATTTATAGAGCGCCTCTAGCAGTAATGACTATTCAGAGGCGCTCCAGCGTGAAAACTCCGAGGAAACAGTAAAGCTTTCAAGCAACGGACTGAAGTGGATAAACCACCTGCCAAAATCTTAGCCCGAATTTGTGGGGGAAGGTTATTCCACAAAGAAGAACCCACTGTTGCAAAGGCATGGCATTGAGCAATGGCTGTCCTAGTCCAGGAGACGAAGAGGTCAAATCTATAACTATGGTGAAGGGACCCGAGAGAGAGAGAGAGAGAGAAAGAGAGAGAGAGAGAGAGAGAGAGAGAGAAACAAGGTTTTCCAATTGTTGGATTGACATTGACATTCGCTCCTGAGTAGTAACCTCGAAGGGGCGCTATATAAATCTTCGGAATGAATTACTGAATGACATGTTTGCATGTCATCTAAACAATTCTTCGACCTCACAACCTTTGAGGACTCCTGAATGAGAAACACACCTGACCTTACTTGTTGCTGTGATATCTTATCGAATCTAAAAATGTATAAACTGCCTCTCGCAGTATAGACTATTCAGAGGCAATTTAAGTAACATTTAAGTTGAATTTTAAATTGACTTTGAGTCGGTACATGTTTGTTAGAAAATCAGGAAGGGAGTTCCATACTAGTGTACCTGAGCATTTGATACATGCTTATAAGAAAATAATATTATTTTGCTTATTGAACTTGCTTTGACCTTCTCTTACGTAACCTTTCCCTAACCTGGATGTTAAGTAAAGAGATGTGGTGTGATTTGTGATCTGTTTCATGTTCACATGCACAGTGCTTTTGGGCAGGTTAACTGTACTGTGTTTTGCTTTCAGGTCAAATATTTAATATTACGCCCGCCCACCAACTGGTAAGTAGAGCAGTACGACTTCCAGTTCAGGTAAGAGCGTGACTCCGTTTCTCTTTGTTACAGTTTTCCAGCTTAATTCCTTGTTTCTCTGACTTTAGGCCTTATCTTGTCTAATCTTTGCATTGTTGTCCATTGCACTCCTAGATGAACACTTTCTTTCTTTACCAGTACCAAAGTGCACATTACAGTATCTACAAGAACTGGATCTTATTACTTGGTCTTGAATTAAACCTGATCCCCATTGCCACATTAGTCCATGACACTTTAGACCCATTTCAATCCTCTGTAATATTTAAGTGATTCTTGAACATCTCTTCATTACATGGAATAAGAAACATATTGCTTCATCTCCTAACTTCAGTCTTACCAATTAGCTTACAGTGAAGGCTACTCCAATGAAACTGCTCTCATCTTTATGCGGGACAATATTGTGTCGTCTATTGATACTGGGAAGGCATGCCACTCGATATCGCTGTCTTTTGACAGTGTGGATCTCTGTTCTGTAGACTCAGTATGAACTTCAATGTTTCTGAGACTGCCTGAAACTGGTCTTAGCAAGTGGGTATTAGTACTTCTAGGTCCGATCCTTTTTTTGCACTGTTGTTGTCCCGCAGGGATCTGTTCTCTGCCACTGTTATTTGCAATCTTTACTTTCCAATCAGCTACCTAGCTAATCACATTGGAGTCCAGTTCCAGCGTTACGTTTCTCTGTCACCCATGTTTCAGTCTGGTAAAGTAGAATTTGAAGAGTGCTTCTCATCAGACCATTGAACAGTTCATGGAAACTGATTCTGATTGGTTTTGCTTTAACGGTCTGATAGTCTGAGTCAAACATGTTGGACTCATGCCAGTGCCTGTGTTCTGTCCCTTCTTATTCGGTGCAGCACTGTCATGAGCTCTCGTGCATTCCACGTTGCTGCCTTCAAGGAATGGAACCAATGACCATTGTTTTTCCAATGCTTGAACCCTTCTTCTGTCTTGAAGAAACACCTTAAAACTCACTTATTTTCATTGACTTTCAAACATCTGGCTATTTAACTGCTCTTCACCTGGTGACTGACTAACTGCACCTCAGATTTGTATTTCTATGCACTTGCACATGTTAAAATTTGTGTAATAATAATGGCCATTGTTATGATAAAGTTACTGTAAATAAAGTGACTCTATCTGCTTAGCCTCTGAAGAAGTACATAAGGCCAAAAAAAATAATGTTGTGTTTCCGGTAACCCGACCGAGTCACTTTTTTTAGGCCCGACTGGGAAAATTTTGTGAAAAAGTTTGTTGGAAAAAATATTTTTTTCAAAAAAAATTTAAAAATATTTTTTTCAAAATGTTTTTTTAGTGACACATGAATTTAACCTTTGCATGCCAGAGGTGCAGGTTTGGGACATTTATAACATTGCTTCCTTGCCAGAGGTAAAATAAGGGCACCGTTAATTAGAGCAATAAACGGGCTAAAGTTTAAAGAACGCGAAACTGTTTTAGCAAGGTGTAAGAGCAAATTGTTGGATAAAAATATTTTTCAAAATAAAATTTTTTTCCTACCTACCTACCCAGTTTTTTAAAGCTATGTTACCGGAAACACAGCATTATTTTTTGGGGGCCTAATATATGGTATTACAAGGAGTTGTTTTGCCCTCAAAAACTGGACTGTTAAGAATAAATTTGCCTAAGCTTATTTATATGTGACTCAAGGTCTAGTGTAGAGCCTGTACACAGCGCTTCTGAATAGTTATTCTGAGAGAGGTGCTATATAAATCTTTAGATACAATACAATACAATACATATGTCAGGTGCAATTTGCTATGTCCAATTCCCTAATTTGCTCTCCAGAGAAACTTGTATGCAAAACTTTGTTTAGTATTTTGAGTTTCATAGGCTGTCAGAGACTACCTATGTATAATATTTCAGTACGATACTGCACTTGTACAAATTACTCTCAGTTATTTTTTTTATTTTTCTAGCTTGATTTGTGTTAGTTTTTTTCTCACTTAATTTATAATTCTAGAGATTACTTTCAATCATTCTTGCATTCATCATTTATAATTTTACCCTCGTGTGTCATTACATTCAACCTAAACATTTTACAGGGTTATTCTTAACTGACATGTCACATCATACCCTTTACTAGTTGGGTGTCTGAGCACAAATTACTGTGAAATGCGTTATGCATTTGGTCATGGACATGGCATTCATATAGGGTATTGGATACATCGAGGTGCTTCATAATGACAGCCTCTGTTCCTCTATGGTTTCAGACTAATGCAGGTCAGACTTCAACAATCACTCTTCCGGTTCAAGGAGCAGGAGCATTTCAGCAGCATCTGACCAGTCTCCAGTACCTTGGTAAGCACTGGCTTTCAGACTTAGTGAGTTGGATCTGGGAGTTATAGCAGATAATTGTATGATTCCTGGTACCTCTTAAGAACCATTCAGATTAGTATTTTATTTTTAAAGTAATCCTGCAAACATAATATCCAAGAATTGTTTAGCAAGACATTAATCACTAAAATTACCAGTCTAATCTGACCTAATCTGGAAACTTCTATTGTACCATTAGGGGTCTTTGAGAGTCATTGACACAAAATGATGGTCACTACTAAGCAAAAAAGAATTCTGTAGACATATGCCTGTGGATGGAACCAGTCGATCCAAAGGATCAGTGATATGAAGACAGGCTGCAGAGGAAGATCTATCCAAAGATGTCTCACTGATGTTTGGTTGTCTGAAGTATAATGGAAAGATGGTATCTGTGTAACAAAAGGCATAGACATGTCTGTGTAGGGTTCATTAAGTACCTTTAGAACATATGACATGTAATTCTGAGACCGTCTTGCAAATTGCAGAACAAAGTAATTGCTTTGAAGGAGGAGGTAGGGACAAGAGGGATGTTTATAGGGAACAGGCAGGTTTTAATTAACAGGGAGCATGAAAGGATTTTCCCAGAATAGGCTTTTTCACAAAAATAATGCACAGATGCTCTGCACAGGATGGGCTAGTTTTTTTAAAATTTATTAATTAGTACTATTACTACTGTTGTTTAAATTGTCAGAATCAAGCTTATGCTATGATTGTGATTTTAGTGCCAAACCAGCCTGGCCAGTTTCTGATACAGACTCCAAATGGCGCACGGCTGATCCAGTCACAGCAAGGTTTGCCGCCTGGAGCTGTCCTTACTGTGGCCGCACCTTCAACAAGCACAGGGACGGCACAGGGAATCGCAAACAAATCAGTAAGCCATCCCAAGTCTGTGTTACATTATGACCTTGGCATATTCAGCGTCCACTCCAAGCATATTTTGAGCAATCGGGTACCTGCTGAGAATGGACTCAGTTACCCAGGCTGTATTTGCTGAAAGGGGCTTAGGTTGTTTCCTCAGTGCTGTTGTTTTGTTTATTATACCAGACTCTTTTTTCGTTTCAATAGGACGTCTGTCTGTTGCTTGTAATGCTTATGCATCATGAAATTGGCATTTTGTGAACACTTAGGTTGTTTAATGGTTTGATTGTCTCATACGTACCTCACTTACAAGGTTCTTCAGTCCCTGGACCATACATGCTACCAGTAGACAATATACACCAAAGACTCCACTCCACTGATCTATCTGCATTTATCTTCTGCGTTCACTGTAAGCCACTTGTTCAGCCTTCCAACAGTGATGCTTGAGGAGAATCCCGCGCACTGTACAACCTCGTGGAATACGGGGACTTGTGTCTCAGAGGTGATTTAAATGAGGACTTGAGGATGTTTGGCCACTTTGCACACTGTGAGGGTAGACAGGACCATATACTGATGATGATGATGCTGATGGACCATGGTGATGATAATGATGAATTATTCGTTTGGCTTAATTATTTTAATTTTCTTTGAGCAGGTAAACCAATCAATTATTCAGCTCGATGGCCTAAACGACAGCAGCTCAGAGGATGAGGAGGAGGAAGAAGAGGAAGAAGATGAGGAGCAGAACGATGAGAATGACGACGCACAGGGCGAAGAAGAAGTCAGTTGACAAAGCACACTTCAGTCTCATAATTTGTAATTAGTTAAATAGTAAATAAATGAATAAATTCTAATTTGCTACTAAATATCAACTTTTTCTGTAGCACCACTGTGATAATGCATAAAGCTTGTCTCTCTGAATTGGTTTTGTATAATATGCTTGTAGCTTGACATTTGTATGTGATTATCAAGATATGGCATGCCTCTCAACAGTGCTGCATACTTGGCTTTATAGATGATCAAAAGCAGATGCCATTTAAGGCAGCTTGAAAGTGTATGCCAAACATAGTCAAATTACCATAAATGGTATTTATATACAAGAAAACTTAGAAGGCTGTTAAAAATGGCAGTTCAACACAGGAGAAAGCACATTTCAAGGACCTGTCAAAGTAAGTAAGTAAGTAGCCTTTATTTGCATCTGACAAGTGCACATGCATAAAACAAGTAAAGTAAAAGGCCCTGAAGCATGACTGTTTGACAGATCCAGAAAGGTTGCATTCGTAATTCCCTAGCTTTGACCACAAGTTGGCAACGGTCTGTATGAAACTTTTCACGTATTTTGTGGTGCAACTTGGATGACGAAGTTGCACCACAAAATATGTGAAAGGTTCAGTAGTGCAATTGGTCTATCCGAGCATTGCGGGTTCAAGCCTGCTGAACATACTCTGCATAACAACTCTGAACAATCGTTGCATACATTGACTCTGTCTACAGATGGCTTGAGGGCCAAAGAGCAGTAGATGAGCACATCCCATTGAAAGCTTTACTTTTGCTATAGTCACTTTGAGCATGTCTACTGACTGATGCAAACATCCTTTTTTAAAAGCATTATGGTGCATTGTTTTACCGGGATTTGTTTCTCTCAGGATCCGCTTTGCTCAGACGATGACATTAGTGACACAGATCCTACAGAAGTCTTTGATGCTGAAAACGTTGTCGTTTGCCAGTTTGATAAGGTGCGTCTTTCTGTTGTTTGATCTTCAGTGGTGCAGTTTAAAGAACGTCTCTTTTGCTAAAAAAATTATGGGAAAGTTCTGGAAGAAAGTAAGATTCAATTCTTGTTGAATTCATGAGGTTGAATTATGCTTTCGTGGATGAAGGTCTCTGCGGGCAGTCTCTCACAGACATGTAGAAACATATTTTTTTACTTGAGTGACAGTTGTTTATCTGAAAACTTTGAAACTGTTTTTTGACCAATTGTGCACATTTCTTATCACATTTTGTGCTCTTATTTTTATAAACTGTTGTGAATTAGAAACAATTTTATAACTTGTATTATAAAATATTAAGGCTTTTGTAATTTTGTTTTTAATTTACCAAAACTTTGCAAAGTCATTTTAAGAATTTAGTAATTTAATAAATTCGCTGTAGTCAAGAACAGCTCACAGCCTTGCACAGAACAACTCCAGTTCAATTCTTAGGTGAAAACACACTCAGAAAAACTAGTAGTTTGGTTGATGGTTGTGTTTTAACTTGATATTCACGGTAGTTTCATCTCTCTATCGTTACAGATTAACAGGAGTAAAAACAAGTGGAAATTTCACCTGAAAGATGGAATAATGAATCTCAATGGTAAAGATCATGTATTCCAGAAGGCTAATGGTGATGCAGAGTGGTGATATGTGTTGTCCCTGCCATTGGCAACACGTGGTGTACATACTGTGATGTCTGAAGTCGTGCAACGTGCTGTCCTCAACTTATGTCGCCCACACACACTCAACATCAAACATTATCCCCACGTACGATTGTTTTAGGCAGGTGATTTGGTGTACTGGCAGTGATCTGACTGAAATGGTTGGAAACAAAGTGACTATACTGGAAACATGTTATGTTCGTCTTGTGTTATGATGGATTGTCTTGGTATCTTTTCTAAGCGTTACAGTTCAGTGTGGACGGTGTCAGAAATGTTTAGTTTTTATACATAATATCAGTTACTGCCTTCCTTCTTTATGCGAATTAGAAAGTCATTCTTATTGGTTTGTGATGCTGCATTGCCCAAAATCTGTCGTAATTTTAAGCTACGACGTATCATATGTATATATGATCTTAAGATGCGTGTAATATTGTTCAGACGGCAACCAAATTTATATCAGCATTCACAACACGACCTAGTTATAACGGTGGTATTTGATGCTGCTCCCAAACTTCCAAATAATGTTAAAAAGCAGGATCCATTGTAGATATCTGGATGAGCAATTTCTTGATGTATCTTGAAGTATGGAGGCTGTTGAAAATTCTTTGCATATGGTTACTGTGTAACTTGCATCCAGTATTACCTTGCATTAGCAGTTCCTTGCAGATTACTTATGTGTCTGGGGTTTACTTAAGAAAGAAATTGACAAGTAACTGTTGAGCTATGCATCCTGCAGGAAAGGTTGTTGGGTAGTTGTGGTCATGCTTGTGCTTCAACTCCAGGACAACACCTGTGATTATAATGCATGCATATGGTTTATTTTTTTTTAAACTCAATAACTTAACCTTTTGAGCTTAAGTCATGCTGCATTTCTGTGGTTCACGGCCTGAAACCAAAGAAACTGACATTATGGTTTATGACATTTGGTGTGGCCTTGTTTTAGTTTTAAATATCATGGTGTGAATGAATAGTTAAACATAAGTAACCATGATACTGTGGTTTCTGATATTTGCGACCATGTTTTTACCTAAATATTAGGCCTTTTTTAATTTCAAATATTGTTGTGTAAATGAATTAAGTACATAAGTATGGTGATCTAATTGGGTTAGTCAGACTTTGCCATCATTTTGGCTGTTTTAGTTGCTTCTCATAATCCAAATAAATTTGGTTTATAGTTATTGAAAGTAATAAAATATTTATGTTCGTCTATTTTGTGACACGTTTCTGAAATAAAATATATCGGTAGCAGTATTGGAACCTGTCATTGCATAAAAAAACTCCCTTATTCCTGACATCAGTTATCTGCAAGTTGCCCAGAGCAACAGAAATCCCTTTCCTTTAACAAGTTTTAGCAAAATTACCAATAGGTCAGTATTTGTGTTGCATTGGAGAACTTTCCATGAAAGAACTTTCTTTTTCGAGAACACTTCCTGAACAACAGGTTTCTAACAGGACTTTCCCAACAGAGTATGGTTGTAGCTTCACATCAGTTGATGCCTGGTGTGTTGTAACAATGCTGTAGCAAGATTAGAATATTTCAGTTGTAGTTACATTTAAAATAGAATATTAGTCATTATGATATCTAAAAATGCCTGTAAAGATATTTCGAGCAACATTTCAATTGTTGAATGTTTTAAATTACCTATAAATATTTCAAGCAACTGACCTACAAGTGGAATTTCCTTGCAAATTTTTAAGACAAACTTATAAAATTGCAATGCAAGTGTTGGTTCATGATAGTGTCACTTAATTTTATAAATAAGATGCCGACAGAAGCACTTAATTTTAAACAAATCGAGCAGTGTTAGAACTTGGATGGATGGCCATTCAAGGAAAATTATAGGGGCCATCCATTTAGTTTGTATGCAGTAATCTGGAAAATTGGCCCCCTTCCCTTCCCTGTATGCACTTTTTTTTTAACATCGCCTACATACGTACGCTTTAGGCACCCCCAAATCCTATACAATGGTCTATATTTAATCCACACAAACAATCGAGGATTAACAATATTGGCATGTTTAATAAAAACAGATAGTACTTATCCGATAGCTGTTCAGTGGCTCATTTTAGTACATGTATATTCGTTTATTATGCAAAACAGGTTGGTACACCACAACCGGAGACATTAACATGATTACTATACTGTGAAAAATGGAGGCAATAAACAATATTGGTTAATCGTTAGCTTTGAGGACTCTGTCAATATGTTTGAAAAGGACCCTTGAGACAGAGGTCCTATACTCTGTGCGGAAGATTGAAGTTGTGTATTCGTGCTCAAAGGCCATGTCGTTGACTAGTCTTTGACGAGAAAAGACCTCGAAGGACGTGAATCGTTCCAAACTACCGCCTGGAGCATCCGGTCCTCCGCCAAACCAACTCGTGTTGCAACCGATATTGCGCCTGCTGACGTCGAGTTCTGCTGAGCAGTCTCTCTAGTCTACGTTGATTGGCTGCTGATGTATAGCCCCACCAGGCTGGGGCGGCGTATAGGAGTCTTGCGAATGTTGTTGCCTCGGTCACTGCGTGCATAGCTGCTGGGGGCAGACCGTTTGCTCGTAGGACTCGCAGGGCATACAGTGAACCTGCACAATCACCCAGAACCTCATCAACATGGGATCCAACACCAACACTTAAGTCCAATAAGGGGCCATCCATTTACCGAGTAGTATGTATGTATGTATAGAGGGGTTAACCCAAATACACATGCTTGAGTATGGGGTCTGCTGCTAATGTATGTATGCATAGGAAACGGGGTGGGGAGGGTGAAACCTCGATAATCTTCCTAGTCCAGTGCTTCCCAAAGTGGTGGTCCGTGGACTGGTGCCGGTCCGTGGACTGGTCCGCGAGCCCTCAGTTGCCGGCCCACAAAGTGAGTCAAGAAACTGGTCAAATTGTCTCAGAATTAAGAAATGGCAATTATATTTTTAAAAGTCACAACTAAAACTTATTAGGCTAGCATTTAAAGGGCAATAGAGTCATAGAATTGGCTAAACATGCATTGAAATCAATTTTAATACATATTTGAGGAATTTAGGTGATTGTAAACAGAAGTGTGAAAATTCCTGCTGGTCCGTGATACTGAAAAGTTTGGGAAATGCTGTTCTAGTCAACCCATATTTTGTCATTCTTTATCTTACAGTGTGTAACAGATGATGCTTGTTTTCCATACTATGTACTCAATAATTGGTCTCAGGTTTTGCATGCAGCCTTTAATATTAGCGTCTCCTAGGTCAGTAAGTATTGGGTGGGGAAGGGTGTTGTGTTAAATTGAATTAATCAAATAAATGTTAAAAAGTTAGAAATAAACTTGGGAATGGAACAACTCAAATACAAAATTATTCCACAATAACGTTACTCAAATGAAATTATTATGGACTTAGAATTCACTATGCTGCTACACTCTGTAGAAATACAGTAATTGATTCACTACATGTTTTTCCAACAGCGCTATAGCAGTTCATTCAGTCATTCATTTCAGATATTTATATAGCGCCCTTCAAGATTTCTACTCAGAGGCGCTCCCGACTACAACGCGCGACACTGAATCGGAGTTTCACGCCGAAGCGCATGAGCATGAGCAATTGCAGTGAAGGACTTGCCCAGGGTCCCTACGCGGCGGCTTGAGGTGGATTCGAACCCGCAACCCTCCGGCTGCAAGGCACCGAACATACCCCTACACCACCGCGCCCCACAAAGCAGTTGTGATATTAGATCGGAAGGTAGCTTCATCTTATATTGTACTCTGAAAGAATTACCAAATTCATGTTTTAAACTAACAAAAATTTTCATTTCACATGTACCAGTATACTAATTGTTGCCCAGATAAATAGTTTTGTATAATATTAACACAAATTACATCATGTTTACACTGAAATAGTTACAGTATTTAATATCCCATTAACCATAATCTAACAGCAACAAATCAGTCATCTTTTATGCTCAAGTAATAATTCAAAAATACAGTACTAACGACTTATAATATACATGGCGACAGGAACTCATTCCCCAAAGCTAATTAATTACCTAACCAATTATTTCAAATACCTAATTGACTGATACCGGACACTGTAACTTGTTAAGTGTGCACATATCCAGACACTACAACACCTTTTAAGCAGCTCACAAAAGCGTTGACTTTGCCAGCCTAAACGATGTTAGACCTCAATTTATAAACAGATCATGGCCTGAACACAAATTCAAAACATTCTTTGTGTGGGAATTGAACCAAATATTTGGCCTTATAGAAATTCAAAACTAAACTCAGATCTTACTAAAAAAAAGTAAGGTAACACCAACATTAACCTGGTTCAAGAACCCACATAATGTCATTAACCACTGAACACTACTTTTATTTGGTTGAACAATGAACATCTTCACTACAGCCCCAACAATCTCTGAACCATATTTATTGTTCATTCACACTTACTGTCTGACAGCAAAAGTTGAGGCAGATGATATACAAATACATTCACTGTGTGCAAAGATGTATCATTCAAATGGTATACTTCAATGACTATATGCTGCTAAAGGCTTTAAGTCATTCTACATACATGTACGTAATTATGTTACAGATATAAAGGTGCCATATAAAAGCTGTGCCACATATGTGCATTAGTTACACTGTTACGAAAAGCTATTACCTAAAACTACTGTACTTAACTCATTACATGTCTGCTACCTAGAAGTCCAAACAATGTACAGCTGTAATTGTAACGAGACATTGCCTATTAGTACAAGCATGTAACTTCAAGTACAATTGATAACGGCATTTTCGATCTCTTGAAAACAAAAAGCTTCATGCATCAAGCTGAGCAAATATCACAGGGAAGATTGTGCTTCAAACCTCCCAATTTTAGTTCATGCAATAGCTGCTGCTCATTTGATGCTGTAGATTAACCACTGGTCATCCTTAGGCTTAATGGAGGACATGTCCTGCCATTCTTATGGATGTCGCACCCGAACTGACCTTCACCTACCTAGTATTTGCCTAGCATTTGAGAGAAGGCTGGTTCTCAACTTAACTTTTTTGGGGAACAATGCAGAGCCGTTCCTTCTCTGTGGTTGGTCCAACAACCTGGAACGAGCTAACACTAGATTTACGACACCTTCCAAACTGTTCTCAGTTTCACCAACTGTTGAAGACTGCATTCTTCCGTATGGCCTGGGTCGGGAGCGCTTCTGAGTAGGGATCTTGAAGGGGCGCTATATAAATTCTGATTGATTGATTGATTGAAAAATATTTACTGATATTACAGTTTTGAATTGTACGTAGAAGGCAATACGAACTTCCCTTGCAACCAAATTGTCATTATACTAATAATACTACTCAAGTCACCACATGTCTGCACACACGCGTACATACACACACACATACACAAAGTGCTGTGACACACATATGAAAATATAATTTTTAGAGACAGAGACAACTCGAGAAACGTTTTCAACCTACGGTACGTTAAATGCACCGCATTAGAACTGTTGGATAATCATATTTTAGTATCTTCATGTGCTTCTTCAAAAGTGCTATAAAAAATAGCTAGATACATACCTGTATGCGTGCATAGATAATAATGACAATAGGATGATTTGTATAGTGCTGTAGCACAGTCGAGGCCGAAGGAAAGGGCTCTTTATATATGCATGCGCATGTATAATACACATTATACAATTATACATACATACTAGAATATGCCCAAAACACATAAGCATTTCTGTAAATGCCAACTTTCTAACCATACCAACCAGCTACTTGTCATACTATTAGAATGAGTTCAACAGTGATGAAATACACGACAAGATCTTTTTAATCTCAAAACTACTAACTTGAATATAACAAGGACAACAGTGTCCTTCCTATGTGTGTTGTGCATCTTTCAAGGACAGCAATCACACAGATGGACAATGCTAATTTACCAATAAGTGTTGTCAGATCCAGCTCAGAATAACAGTTTCATGTTGCATAAGAACTCAAGCCCTGCAATGTTGAGGAAAGTGGCCCCACTCAACCACAAGAAAGCAAAACCTTCTCCAGATTCTAAGCCTAACATAACTGATTTCTGAAGATCACCATAATCACAGTACATACATGCAAAAATATCACATTTGTGGTTCAGCAAAAACATTTGTTCTAATGCTACTGTAGAATAAAACTGACACAAGGCTTTACACAGAACCCTTTGAGGAATAATTCACAGAACTGCATAAAAGTTGGCCAATTTACAACCACCTCACTAGTACTTTTTTAACACACCAATGTTCACAGAAACATGAAATTATATCATCAATGCCGCCAGCATTCACCTCCATCCCAACAGAAAACAAGACATTTCAGGATTTACAACTTAGGTATTCATTTGCTCTTAGATAAAAAAAACCTCGGACTGGGTAAGAGACACCTCAATTTTATGGGCTTTGCTGGATTTCAGATTCGATCATGATCACCTTTCGGTGTGCTGCTCGTTCAACAACGAAGAAGAATATTGAGCCAAGTGTACCAAACGCTGTCAGGATGAGAAGATGCCACTTTTGCACCAGGTATCTTCCATACACAAACGCCATTGCAGAAGCCAGAGCCTGAAATGATAGAACAACTAAGATACAAATATGATAACATAAGTTAAGATCAAGACATTCCAAAAGCCAGAGCTTAAAACATATTAAAGAGGCAAGGTTAAGTCAGGTAAGAGCAGGGTTAAGTTAAGGAATGAGGAAAGTTTTACCAAAGCCATAGCCTGAAATGAAAAAAAAATTGAAACATTAAGGAAGGTTTTAATTAAATTCGTTTATTGAGAAAGACAACTCTAATTGGCACACCGCAATCAGTTACAATGTCAAAGAGTTTATAGAAAATAATAGGTGATTGTTTTACTCATTACGTAGTTGACTTTAATGTTCAAATGAGGAATGGACATTGATCATGCTAACCTAAGGTAAGCTAAGATGAAGACTGTTACAAAAGCCAGAGCTTGAAATTACAGATGAAAAATGTAAGACCAATGCAACTGGAGTCTATTATAACTAGGAATAACCTTCCAGCTCCAAATGTTGATGTCATCGACATCGGTCTGTTGGACCACTGACTCATACAATGGTCCACAGACCTACGACGACCATGACCTATCTGTGTCACTGAAACTCGACGAGTTCCGCTCAGCTCTTCAGAAGTCACCTTTATGCAATATGGACTTCCTAAAATCTCGCGATGCTGATCAACTGGCAAGTTTCTACGACACAGTCATTACTAGCATTTTCAAAAGGATGGTCCTCCTTTGCAAGGAGACCATCCATCAAAGACCATCTGATCCTTGGTTCGATGACGTCTGCCAAGACCAGCAGTGAGTGCGATGCCTAGAGTCCACAGTGTTAAGACTGGGGTGGCCAGATCTTTGTGTCATGCAAAATGGCTTGAAGGGCTTCGGCAGTACCCCCCACTTTAAACACCGGACGCTCTGAATTCTGGCTACATACAATCAAGATCCAGAGTGTTCTGCACCTCATAAACTGTGGCAAACTGTTGATAAGTTGCTTGGTTCGGGATGCATGCCAACGGACAATCTCATTTCAGCGGACGAATTCCATCACTTCTTTGACAAGAAAGTGGCTGATGTGAGAGAATCCACAGCCGACGCTGTGGACCCAACCTACATCTCACCCTTTATCTTAATTCTTGCCTGTTTCCGTTGTTGACATTCTGGGGCTCGTCCAGTGCAGAAGTAGCATGCTACTGATGATGCTATAGAAATTGTCATAATTACAATTACAACCATGTGTAAGAATGACACTTTAGACACGATGTGATCGAAGTTCAAACTATTGATTTAAAAACGTAACTAAAAACACGAAATAAGATTATACCTGAAGCCAACCTTAATAACTTAGCAAATCAACAGGCAAAAACATTTTGTTTCACCCGAAAGTAGATCCTAGGTTTTCAACAAACAGGATTAACTAACAGAGGATTTCATATTGCAATCTGTCTAGTTTTAATGTGAAGGAACTCTCCCAAGACAATCACACTGGACTCACCTGGATAAATTTGTATATGGCACATGCAGATGCACTGTCCTGTGGGTAGAGTGCACCCAGAATAGGGTAGATCTAAAAGACCAAACACATAAATCTGTCAACATATGATGCAATCCGACATTTATTTAGCACCACACTTTTCATTCATTCTACATCTTCGGTTATAAGTCAGTACTATTGAATGACATTTCTCTAGATCTGTCTTCCTCTCACAACATGCATCTTTAATTACCATTGAATCATGTGTTCTTTCACCATGATTGGCTTGGGAGCACTAATGAATAAATATCTTGAAAATGCAATAAAATAAATGTAAAGACTGAAAATAAATGGAAAGACTGAAAGCATAATAAGTGAGCACATAAGAGCCCGCATGATACCGGCACACAAACTCCCTTGGGGAGGGCTCACTATGCACACTGTGAAGCAAGCCAAATGACCAAACAATCACCAACTGCGTTTCAGTAACTTCGTGATTTTGTTTACAAAGCGGTCATCATGATAACTTGTGAGTTATGATAAAGCCTCTACAAAAGTTTCCCGATTAGATCAGATTTACAAGTAAATGACTCACAATTACTTCCATTGCACCATTATCACATGTAAAAGGCATCAGTCAATGGTTGCTTCAAGTGAAATTGTAGTCAAGAATCATTATTCAAGGCAGAAGACAAAGCTCTCTTCTCTGCGATATTATCAGATCCTGGGCATGTCCTTCAAGGGTTACTTCCTCCTAACTGTGAAACTGGATACTCCCTTAGACCTAGTTCGCACAACCGTAATATTCCACACTCTGACCCGCTTACTAGGAAGGGATTTATCATTAGGATGTTGTACAGTTACTAATCATGTTTCACCAACATGTCACTATTCACACATTATTATTATTAATATTAGTACTTTGATGTTTTAGCATTATCACTATATAACTGTTGTCCCTTTGTGTGTTTGCAAATGTCATATTAAAGACAATACTAACTTACTTAAACTCCAGCAGATAGTTAGTTAGTCAAGGACTGCATAAGAAGAGATACCTGTGTGTTGAAGCTGCTGTCTCCCAGACCGAGCAGGAAGGCACAGAACATGGCCAGATATTCGCTGAATAAAAAAGAATTGGCAAAAATTTAAAACATAATTCAAATACTTCAGGAAACTACAGAAATCTAAACTGAAGACTGATATAGAGTTGCTGTCAATCTCTATCCAAAAAATAAATGGTTGCTGTAGCAAAATCCACATTAATTTTGCAATCCACTGGAAAGTTAAACTACAATCTATGAGATCAAAGAAATTGAAACGACAAGTCTGACATTCAGCAAACATTTTTCTGTGTCTTAGTTTCAGATTCAAGTATATGTGCCTGTAATAGATGTTTGAAATTAATAATATAATAATATAAATGAAAAAAAATAACAACAGCAGATGATTATGCTCATGATCACAATGAACAGCCTAATAATGAACGTAAACAAAACAGCTTAGATGTAAATTCATTCTGACATACAGAACAGTCTCTGAAGCTATATGTAAAAATTAAAAATGCTGTAAACCCACTTGGGAACAAGGAATGCTATCTGACTCGTGTCCTGAAGCGGAGATTCATCGGGTGAATTGATGAAGATGAGGAAGAAGCAGATGATATGAACAACGTATCCAAAAAAGACGACAGAATCCCGGCCAAATCCCTCTCTCTGGCGATTTCCGATCAGTCCAAATGCCGCGCCACCTGCAAAATTTCTCTGGTGGTGAAGCAGATGGCAACCAATTGAATTTATTGTGGCACCTGTAAAATTTCTTCCATCAGAAAAATTTATTGGGTCAGGAAAATGTTTCCAAAAAGAAGAAAATACAAATTTAAATGAACAAAAGCTGCTAAGAAGTAAATTTTTCATTATGTAAATTTCTTGTGTTAAGAAATATTCTCCAATAAATGAATATGTTGCAAGAGAAAACCTCTTCATTGAGTAAAAGTCTCCAATGAGTAAAAACTCCTCTGCTAAGCACATTTTTTCTCAGTAACAGAATTTACCCAGCAATAAAACTGTC
Organism: Aporrectodea caliginosa; assembly: GCA_020284085.1. Taxonomy (NCBI): domain Eukaryota; kingdom Metazoa; phylum Annelida; class Clitellata; order Crassiclitellata; family Lumbricidae; genus Aporrectodea; species Aporrectodea caliginosa. Next base: position 347,195 of record JACEVL010000554.1, on the reverse strand, counting down.
CATATGAAAAGTTCTCAAATGGACAAAATTCTCCGGTTTGTAAAGTTCTTCATCAAGAAAGTTCATTCAAGTCTGAATAAAGTGACCAGTCATTAAATATCCCCCATTAGCACACACAGTTAAGGAATTATCTCAGGACTGACAGTAAGAAAATATCTACTGATAAAAATTGTTTCTCTGAGCAAAATCTCTTTCTAAAACTGTTTTACAATTTCTCTTCTGATAAATATTAAACATACAGTACAATTTTCATATAAAAAGCTTTAATTAAAATTTGAAAAGGTATCTAAAACAAGAAAATGTAAATAAAATGTAAGAAAAGTAATGTAAGATTTCTAACTATATCAAGGTCCCAAGGTCACTAACAGCCAATTTTCAGTTTCTACAAGGTGGTTGCAAATGGTTTACAGCTGTGACAAAGATCTGATGTTGTACAGTATTTATTGTCATGTTCAAGTTTTCCGGCACTTCTGATTTTAGAAAAGATAATTTGAATTCAAAAGAGTGGCACAAATCAAGCAGTAGCAGAACTTTGATATTTCCGACTGTATCAGATTTCAACAATGCAAACTTGTATGAAAACTTATGTATTCTGCCAAGTTCACATTCTTAACTAAAATCTATGAGAGCTGCTTTGCCTAAAACTATTTTGATGATTTTAAATAAATTACATCATGATAAGTTAAATGTAGCTCCTAATGTTAACTTTGCTACCCATTAGCTAGCCAATAAAATCCTGAATTTCTTTGCAGATAAAGTTTCTGGCATCAGGTTAAAATTGGCTGACCTGTGGCACTGGCATCCCTCAGGGTTCAATGTTTGGCCCGGTTTTGTTTTCCCTGTCCATACCACTGGGTATAGCACTTGGCATTCGTTCAGTTGGATATTATTTCTATGCGGACGTTACTCAAATTTACATTTAGCAAATTAAATACTTGAAATTTTGGCTTATTAGTATAGCCAATTATTTCTATTGAATTATTGTAGCCACAATTGATATAATTTTCTTTCATGATATAAACTTAGACTTTCATCATTTTAATTAACTTGAAAATTAATGAATAAAAACTTGTTTATGGTAAATGGTCTACGGAAATTATATGAATATATGTGTAGTAAACAGTATCAACTGACCGCAGATCTCTCCCACTCCAACAAAGACTCCGGAGAGGCCAGTCAGTTGCTTGGCTATGCTGCCATAACTTCCAGTATGACCAACTGAGGTTCCGTAAATGCCAGCCCAATAAGACTGCTCCAAACCTGAAATCAGAAAATAACAACATTCAACTTTACAGGCTCTTCATTAATTGATCAGTATTTATGTGACTGATTGACCACTTACTGACTGACCATTTAGTTGATCCAGACATCCATGACAAGTCATTAAAAATTAACTCAATTTACCAAGTACCATAATCATAGTGTAAAAATTTCTGAAGTGCTACTCTAAAGCAAAGCACAGGGCACCAGCTCATTCATGAGTGCTGCATCGTATGAGAGGGGTTGTCCTGAGATCGATGTCCAGTGGAGACTCTCTGGTTGCCATAGAGAGTAGGGAGAGCAGCTGCTAAGGAAGGCTGTGATGCATACTTCATTCAATCAATAAAATAATTCAATCGATCAATTAAATAATTAAATCAATCTGTAAATAATTAACCAGTATTCAACACATCAAACCTCAAGTGAGTTCTCACCAGTGTAGGCAAACAAGAAAGAAAGCAGAAGCATTTCCTTTGTGACAAACATCTGCAAAGAACGCTCTGAAACACAACAATCAAATATCACAATGTAATGCAAAGCAACATGTATCCCAGTTTGTAATCTGCCATTATATAGCACCTGTTCTAGACCAGGTGTTTTATATATAAGATGTCTGAAGGCACCAAGATATGAAACATGTAGCATAAAGTTAGTTGCAAAAGGCACCTACACATGTGTTACCTTAACCTTTCAGATAGTAATCTGTTGAGAAATTATAGGATTAAGTTTAAAGATATAAGCAGCTGAGGTGTTAATGTGTTGGCTTTAACCAGTAGAAGTCCAAGGTTTCGTATAAAATTGACAAAAAACATGTTGGAGGTCATCAAGATCTTCTATACGAGTGCCTCCTTAATATCCTATACAAGTAACATATAGCAGTGCAGAAATAATGAAATACATAAAGCGGAAGTTAATCAACCTCACATAATGTTACGCTATCAACATCCAGTGTAATCGATTTATTCGATAAGATAATTTTTAAAAAGATGTCCTGTCCTATGATTATTGAGATTGTGTTTTCATCTCAGTCGAAGGATATTTTAACCTCAGAGCCATGTTTCTGAAGAGCGTCTCTGGAGGCATATAAACCAGTCTGTTACCTTCGTCTTTCTTTACTCAGTATACTCTGTTGCTATATAAATTCCCATTACATGACAGTGTGATGACAAATTGTAATATCACCTACTCAGAGCTTCTAATGCACCAGTTGGAGCTTTCTCTGGGCTGTAATAAAAGAAGACAAAAGAGTCAACATTAACCGTTCGGTTTCTATGGCAGCGGATTTCGATCTGTTTTCTCTATTGGACCATGACTTTGACTACAGTTTCATTTTAATCAAGCATCGATCAATGCCTCGTGCATTATGATAACGACACTACAGAAATCATTATATTAGTTACACAGTGCTTTGAAAGATTCTAAAAGGCATTGCATAAATATTTGTAATCGTGATTGCACATTCACAGCATCTCTTTAAGTTCCCAGCAAGACAACAAGAGACCACATTAAAAAGAATGGTTTTCAACCACTGGGAAACTACAGGCAGAGAGAGAAGAAAAAGGCTCAAGTCGTGCATTGCATGACAGTGTGTTCCACTATGAGAGGCTGACTAGAAACCAGATGCATATGCCCATACATGCTAAACAGCAGGGTTACTGTAGGTTCACAGATTCACTGGGACTATCCAAACATGGGACTATCCAATAAACTAAACTTTTGGAACTCTACCAAATGACCTGAAATGGACTGATACACCTACAAATATTGTAAATGAGCTAATAAATTCTATACTTATGCACAAATTTCACAGTTAATTCGTATGTATTATATTATTTCTCAGCACTGCAGAGGTTTCCTTGTTATATCACTAGATTAATCATTAGATTAAACCTTACAGATTAGATCACGAGTCCATATGCACTTATTGCAAAGTTTATAGTTAGCAAAGTATTTAATCTCAATACAATCTCATTAATTAAGATACCTAGCAAACTTGTCAGCCACCAGCTGTGCTGTCTTAATACAATGAAAGGAATCTACTGGACTGTTTAAACTTTGAAGGGCTATCATCAGATGCCAAGTTCATCACAAACACGAGCAAAAGAAGTAGGCCTATCTAGATTAGATCATGTAATGTATGCACAATTGTTTTCACTTAAATGCAATGCAACATAGCAGACTCTGACGATGAATGGTAATACCACTTCTTAAACCTCAACGAATACACCCTGTTAGAGGCAAAGAACTGGAGACAATACCTTAGCAAATCATTTGTGCCCTCCCGTTCCACAGTCACGTTTCTTATGAGAAACATAATAAGCATTCCAATAACAGCGACAACTGTCAAGACACCGAAAAGAATCATTCGCTTGCTAGCCTCGATATCTGTTGCATTGTTAAATTCGAAGAAGAAAAACAAGTTTCCAATCAGCAGGCTGAAAAACACCAAACCAATTAAGTAATAACCTTCTCTTTGAGTTAAGTTTAGAATTAGAAATACAATAAACTGGTGAAATTTTAATATCTCTTGACCTAATTATTTGTAGAATTAAACTGCTCATTTAAATGCCTCTCTAATCCAATAAAATGACTTGTAGAGCACCACTGTAAAAATGCTTAAGCTATCAATCAGTGACATGTTAACACTTTGCTATCAACCACTGAATAAAACAGAAATCTTCTGCTCTCACTTAAATATTCAGTACAATAAACTGTTACCGTAGTTAACCCTTGCAACATAATTATTGTCAATTATTCAATTCCTCATAGAACACTGCACCCATAGTTTGCATGTATATATGTATGAGCACTTGTTATAGCACCCTTCAGAGGCGCTCCCGATTACAGCTGAAGCGCAGAGCAATTGCGAATGAAGGACTTGCCCAGGGTCCCTACGCGGCGGCTTGAGGTGGATTCGAACCCACAACCCTCCGGCTGCAAGGCACCGAACATACCCCTACACCACCACGCCCCACGTTGGACCAACTTGATATGTTACACATTCTCCATTTTTGTAACATAATTATTGTGAAATTCAATTCCTCAGAGAGCAAACACTGCACCCAAAGTTGGTGGACCAACTTGAGAAGAAAGAAGATGAAAAGTTGTGAGGTTCTGACCTGCTCTGCATCAATGCCCAGAAGATTCCAGTGTCTCTTCCTCTCGTTTCTGATGTGGAATTGATTGTTAGGAGGTTGCCCTGGGCAGTCCATAAAACTAGAACCAGACAACAAAACAAACATAAGTCACAATAAGACACCAATGTTGTGATATGTGACAAGTCAACAACACAGTTAAAACAAGAATTAAAAGGGTCATTTCATTGGAAGTCATTTTATGGGATTAAAGAGGCATTTAACAATTAGCAGTTTAATACCATAAAATAATCATCCAGAGCTGTTCATAAAATTAGAGGCAGACAAAAAACAAGTGTAACACTGTGACAAAACCATAAAGACTACGATTTTGATTCTTTTAACTCTGTGACACAACAATCACCTCAACTGAATTTCAAAAAGACAGGCCACATAAATGTTATATAGTCTAACTAGACAGTCCAAAAAACTTCTAGCACATGCAGTTTGTTCCCAAACAGTTGCAAGCATTATCATCCATGAGATGAAGAGCCCACTACTAAAATGACACTGTGCACCAGAGTCTGCACTGTGCTACAGCTGCATGAAGGATCCATGGTTCATCCCCCAATTGAGGCTGTATGCACAACTACCGTGGGGCTGTATGAAATTGGTTTAGTGCAGACCACAGATGTCAGGGACAAGTTCAAGTCTGGAAGAGAGGCGTCATAGCAATGAAAAAACTAAAAAATAATAGAATTAAAACTAAGAAAGGATGGCAGAAAAATAATAAAAGAAGACAACCCACATAAGATAAGCAAAATTAGCTTTAATGTAAATTGACAACACTAAGGGTAGCAAATGAACAGTTAAATAATGGTCATAAAATTCAGTGTGGCTAAAATTTATGAGCCATTTAGAATAAATTGAAGAATATTCAATCATGCTGCAATTAAAGCTTGGTTCAAGTTTTCATACCCTAAGCAAAATATGTATACTTTTTTATGATACTTTCATACCTCTACAAAGATCTTTAAATATCGGTTATTATGCACACATTGCATTGGCTGCGAGCAATAAATCCATTTTAGAATCTGCCTTACCGTTCAAACCGGCCTATCTCTATTCCTCCATGCTCACCCCTCACATAAATCGCTAAATATTGAACTCGATCAATGGTTGCTATGACTCTTGATGTGCCCCACAGACAAGCAGCATTAGGCTTTTGAGTTTTCTCAGAGGCAGGTCAAAAACTTCGAATTCGCTGCCCAATTCAGTTCATTATGTCATATCATTAACGTCATTTAGGTCTAAACTCATTTATTTTGACTTGCTTACCCACTGCACCAAATTTATGTTTATCAGATCTATCAGATTCTAACCTAGCATATCCAATGATTTTTTAAGGTAATTTCACTTTTGCAGTGCCCATCATCTGATTAAGCATTATGACAATGGCACTATAGAAGTCATTCAATTAGATGTAGGCTTCATGATATGATATATGATTATAATTGTATCTGTCAAACAAAAGTCTTTACAGCATTCCAAGAGAGATAAAATGCACATACCAGCAGCACCAAGTCCAACCAATGCAGAAAATAAATACAATGTAACCTCCAACGGCTTCAGAAACAGCGCAATGTAGGCACTGCAAATCAAATGAACACTTGTTATATTTAAAAAAATCAAAATCTGTGGCCAAATTTTAACATTGTCTCTAACCTCTGTGTCTCGGGTTCAAATCCCAGTGTGTCATCATATATCCACAACTCATTGTTGAGCCATTTAAAACATTAAGCATAGATTCAAATTATTGAATTGCGTGCATGTGATCTCCTGCCTTATCATCGACTCGTTTGCCATACCTTAAGAGGTAAAGGTACGTATATTTCTGACCTTGTGAATAATGCTTTAAGGACCTCTCAAAATCATTGTAAACTGAGAAAGAATGCCAGAGTTTAAGTCATGACTCCGAGGTTGATTCATCCATAGCACCTGCAGATAACTTGACACTCGGCGAAACGTGGTGACCTTGTTGTTTACCACTAGTCTGTAGAATGTCACATCGAGGCTTCTCTTCCATTGAAACCAGCTTCTCATTTAAATTGGTTCATCACCTCTTCCCTCAGTTATTATAGTCTCACAATCTCTAAATAATGACATTCGTGGCCATGTAGAAAGCCTCTGTAAAGTGCTACAGAAATGTAATCTTGTAACATACAAAACAAATGCAATATTGTAATGCCAAGTGTGTAGTTCATTCATTCATTCCAAAAACTTATATAGCGCCCCTTCAAGATTCCTAGTGAGAGGCGCTAGTTACATGCTAGATTCCTAGTTATAGGCTTTCCTACTGAAGGTCAATTATAGAAACCTCTATTAGCACGCAATTGCTATGCATCACTGCTTGATGCTTTATACATTTATGTATGTATTTATCTAATATATTTATATAGTGCCTTTTAAGAGCCTTCAAAGTTGTCATACAGAGTGTCTTTGAAGGTTCTTTTCAAAGCATTAGACATAAAATAAACAAATAGCTAAATGTAAATAAACAAAAAATCTCACCAGTAAAGTAGGGCACCACCAATCAGTGCCATCTTAGCACCACATACAGCCACAATAGATGGGGCCAGCCAATTCGAAACGGCAAACACTCCATAGATTATAGCAAGGCTAAAAATAAACTACTACAAATTACATCGACAAACAACAAGTTGCACAATTATTATAAAACAAAACTTCAAAATTGATCACTAAAAAAAACCGAAACATCTGTAAAAGAAAACCACAACAGGACCCAATTTTCTTGATGCAAAAGGTATTATGTAATTAGGTTATTATTCATATAATATTGAATTAATATTTAATATAAGTCATGTATTTAGATGTATTATTCATGGCTAGCCAGAAAAGTCATCAGTGGCTTCAGCCATAAAGAAATGAAATAGAAGAATGCGAATTTTCTTCTTTTAGACAAAGTCCTGATTCACATGGACATGTATATTGATCTGTCACACATAAAGGTGCAGTATACATGTAGAGTTATATTACACATACATAATAAGCATCGCCAAATACACCAGTTTAAAAAGAAGTTTATAAAATAATAATCAGCAGTGTGAGTTAAAATTGATCATTGTATTATCAATAACTTTGTGCATGTGTCTGGGCCAACAGGGCACATTTAGAACATAAATCACAAACACAAATAAATACTCTTTGATCACAGACATTTCAACTAAATTAACAATTAAAAAACATACTTCAGATACTTCTGAAGGTTGCATATGTATATACAAACAAATTATAGCTAAACAAATTGCTAAATTATTTAACAAAGCGTGAGCTGATAGAGGCTGAATTTAATAATGCAAATAAAACTTTAAAAACTGTATTTAAAATTGCATAACTTCAAAATTAAAATAAGACCAAGACAGTGGCGTTCCAAGACTGAGGCCACAACAAAGACTGTTGGGTACCAAGAATGAGACCAAGACACTAGGCCCCAGATAGTACAAGACTGAGGCTTTTCAAAATATATTCCATAGAGTAAAATAGACTAAATTTAAAAACAACTAACGTAGGCCTATCAGTTTCTCAGCTTTTCTTAAATGCTAAATGCTATGAATATGAGATGCCTAAGCATAGCATCATCTAGACAAATAATTATCTGTTTAAACTGACACAGGCCAATTTTATAGTGCAAGAAATAAGGACAGTTAGCAGTTAGACTTAGTAAGACAACTTGTTCAAGATAGAATAAGACTTTCACTTCAAGACAATTTCCAAAAGTGAAGGAATTACCTCGAGACCAAGACAATAAATTACCAAGACCAAGACATCAAGAAACTCGTCTCAAGACGTTTCGAGACCATACAACCCTGCAAACAATCAACTATATTAATCTGAAGTACATCTTCACCTTGTGTAACCTTTACCGTTGAATGTCCCATTGGAATCTTTAACTTCACTTTCAAGAACAATTGTCTAAAATGTAAAAACATCAGAATCAGGCAAAATGATGACAAAGCATCGTTTGTGAAACACAGGACCCAGAGTGAGCAAATAGTGCATTTAATGGATAATTAATCTATTCAGCTCCACGTGTGGCTTCCTATGAAAGGCTCAATTATTACCTTCCCATGTGAAAATTGGGTTGTTTTGACAAATATGATCTGTTAAACATTTTCCATTTTTGTAAAATCTGTCATGGCAGACTGTATGCTACTTAAATGTTTTTTTACATAAAATAATGGCTCCCAATAAATTGAACTATTTCTATCGACCATTTCTTCATCCTGTAAACCAACCTTATTCATTCCACCACAACTTTACCTTCTGCTCTGTTTCAAGTCAACAAGAAGTAATAAGCTAAGTCAAGCCCAAACACATCTCTAAGCACAATGGTGTAACATCTGCGGTAGCATCCATAAATAAATCAAAGCAATAGTGGGTGAAAGAGTTGTTCTAGGTCCCTACATATCAACCATCTCAATGGAGTCTCGAACTTATACGAGTCTCGAACTTGTACTCTCCGCTTTACATGCCAAGCACTCTAACCATTCAGCTACCATGCTACACCTGCTAGTGTAATTACGTACCTTTACCAGTGATAGAATCTTGGCTTCACCCTTCGATCTCTACACTATCCATCGCAATGCGTTATTCACGTTATGGGCAACCTTCCCTCTAAGGCAAAGTTTCAAGTGTGCAAGCTTTGCCATCTGCTGCGTGGTGAGTCTGGTGACTGCAAGAGACTTGGGCAACAATTTTTCATTTTAATGATGACCGTGTAATGCAGATGAATGAGATGAATGTACTTAATTTGCCATTGTTTTAAAGCATGGTATAGTACGCTGGGCAGTGTGAATATGTCGCTGTGTGACTTAATTTGTATCTAAATTCGAACTTTAACAAAACTGAACAACTTTAGCCTGATTTTAAAGCATTAAAAAATGCCCACCTGTGAGGTCCACTACGCGGGCGTCACAGATGCTTGTGCGGGCGGGCGGGCGTGCGATATCAACTAACTTCTATAGGCTGTCAAAGCGGGGTCAGCCCGAATCCCCGAAACCCGAATCCCCGAAAATGCTCAAAATACACAAAAGCCCGATTTCCCGAAAACAGTTTTCTAGAAAGCGGCCGATCTCTTCAGAGGTAAATTTTAAACATGACATAGACCTAGCGTAGCCTTGATGTATTCGACATACTGCCTATTCAAATGTTTATTTATTAATTATATTCATTCGAGTCGGACTTAGAAAATAATTTCGGGGATCCGGCCGAAATTCGTTTCGGGAATTCGGGTTTCGGGGATTCGGCCCGCACCCGTCAAAGCAATTCGTCGCTAGGCTAAAATAACTTAGTGTTGTTTAAGGCAAAAAGTCATACGTTGGCAAAGTTTCAAACATTAGCCACACTACAACGAACCTCAACCATAGAACATGTCTGGAATGCAGTGAAGAGAAACATGAAAGACACTCCTAGAACGATTATGTTGAAGAGTTTCCAGTTCCTGCCTTCGGAGGGTCTCGGTCCACTGAACAGAAGTGGTACATCGCTCTCGTCCTCAGCCATGTCCTCGCTTAATAAGGCGCAGCAGAAAATAAATTAAATACAAATCACAGGTTTAGCGACTCATTTACAAATGTCTTGTGAATAAAGCCAGTTTTCCACAACCTGACTTCGTGGAGTCATCTGACTGTTTATAAACTGGGCTCACATGACACTTTCATATCTATGGATGCTTCAGGTCCTCGTGATTGACAGCTCATTATGTCAAGTAAGTAAGTAAGTATATTCGTTTATTGTGTTCACAACAGGCATAACGCTGTAGATGTACATAGAAGAAGCTGGATACCATAATATAGTATGAAGCAGAGGTGCAAAAAACCAAACTTTTTTCAAAATGAAAAGTTGGTTTTTTGGTTTTTTGGTTTTATTTGGTATTTTGTTTTTTTGGTTTTTTGTTTTAGAGATTTTCCTATTTCGGATCATAAAACTCATAAAAATTGCAAAACACCGTTCAAATTAATCAGATGCATATAAATGAAATTAACTAGAACAGTAGAACCGTAGAATGTCATAAAACGAAGTTAACAAAGACCATAAAACAATTGCCAAGAGAATTGAAGAGACGACATTTTTGGCATTTATAATTTTGAAATTTGTAAAAAAAACAAAAAACCAAAATTTGCAGATTTTTGTCTTTTTGTTTTTTTTAAAACAAAAAAAAACAAAAACCAAGCCTTTAACAGCCCTGGTATGAAGTAATAGCCTAGTAAGAGTTGAGGAATAGCATGCATGTTAGAAAGTTTCGTGAGCCTTTACTGAACCGGTTGCAGAAGATTCGCACTCCGGTGTACAAACATCAAGTAGGCCTAGGCGCCTAATACAAAATACGAAATCGTCGAAATCAGTAGGGGCCTATGAATGCTGCATTCGTACTGATTTCGACGATTTCGTATTTTGGGGCGCCGCTAGGCGTAGGCATACGCACTTAGGCCTACGCAAGTGGGTATACAGCGCTGAAAGCCTGAAAGGCTAAGAAATGAAAGATTGCAAATGAAAAAAGTTAAATATTATTCAGTTACAAAATTATAATAGGCCTAACTCAGGTATACACTAGTCTTAATATTAGGTAAACTAACAGTCTAATACCATCTAGTGGTTTATATCTCATACCCAGGAGCGTAGCCATGACTTAAATTCAAGAGGAGGCAATTCCATGTAGAGTCATCCAGATGTATTGGGGTTTGGTCATTCGAAGTTTCAGCATAATTATAAGAAAGCAAGAGGAGGCAACTGCCTCCTCGTGTCTCCATGACTGGCTACGCCTATGGGTCTGTTCCCACATGCGAAGCTGTCTTGCTGGCTCTGCTCCTCATTATTGTATTGTATTGTATTTTTGTATAGTATTTGAACACTTGTTATAGCGCCCCTTCCAGATTCCTATTCAGAGGCGCTCCCGACTATTGCGCGGACGCTGAGTCGGAGTTTCAAGCCGAAGCGCATGAGCAATTGCGAGTGAAGGACTTGCCCAGGGTCCCTACGCGGCGGCTTTGAGGTGGATTCGAACCCGCAACCCTCCAGCTGCAATAGGCACCGAACATACCCCTACACCACCGCGCCCCAGTTGTATTGTGTTGTATTGTATTGTACTGTACTCCACGTTTATATTGCGACCGAGCCACCCGCAGTAAAGATCCGAGAAATTAATCTCTGATAAACCGACCGACCGACCGGGAATCGAACCCGGGCCGTTATCATTATCTTAGGGCTTTTTGTACCCCGGTATCTTCTCTGCACAGTTGTTTCTCCCTTAGGTCCTCGGACCGTGCATGGTTACTTGGTTGTCCCGCGGGTGCGTACTTCTATAGGCCTACTGCCCAGTCTAGAAGTTTCGCTATTGTTGGTCCCAATAGCTAAAACCAGTTACCTCAGTCCCTCAGGACTGATCTTTTTCTCTATTTCTTTTGACCAGCTCCGCCAGCGCCTGAAAACCTCTCTTTACCAGTGAAGACACTGGCCCGGGTCGGGATCGAGCGCCTCTGTTTTTGAGTGGCGCTATATAAATGCTTGATTTCGATTACGATTACGATTACATCGTGGTTGAACGAGCAGCAAAGCAGTCACTCGGAGAAATGTAACTAAATGATTGGCTATAAGATGCACGTGATCAACATCGGTGCTGTGATTGGATAGGCATATACTGATTGTTAACGTCATCTTGTACAACAAACGCTATAATGATGACGTAAAATCCTTGGCCATTGCAAAGCAGAATTTAAAGCCAAGACGTGAAGTGGATGTTTATTTAATTTCAGATATTTAATTTCAGATAATTATTGTGCTTTATATTTTCTATGAGAGAATACTATAAGCACAGAACTGAGAGAACACTTTAAAACACAGAACTGAACATTAGCGTGCATAGACTATTATTTTTAAGATTAGACTAACTTTTTCGTTGGTTTTGGTCTTATGATTATTTAAAGTTGAAGAGGTCATGGGGTTTTCAGGAAATCAACATGTGAAAAAGAAATCCACATCGAAATTATACTTCGGCATGGCCAGCACGAAAGCAAAGCCAACCAACTTCAAAGCCAAGACGTGAAGTGAAGATATTACGAGGTAGGCCTATTTAAATTCAAGTTCTTTATAAGAGAACACTAAAAGACAGGACTGAACTTGATCAAAGATAGTACTGAACAATAGGCTACTTGCATATTTAAACTGAACTTTTAATTGGTTTGAACTTATGGTAATTTGAAGTTGACGAGGGGTGGGGGTTTTAGCAAATAGCAGAGATATATATATATATATATATATATATATATATATATATATATATATAGCGGTTGGACCCTGAAGGAACAATTAGGCCCTTTGCACCTGCAAATAGGCACTTTTGAGTGCGCGCCTAGTTGTGGACTATATAATTATATAGGTCTAGGTCTAATTGTGACCAAGTACTGATCACGGCAGGTGGTCTACCGGAAGTGTGGGCGGTAGGAAAACGCGGGAGCGGATTGAGTTTAAAACGAGGAGTTGAGGTTTAGCTCTGGTCTGAGTAAGAGGGTTTTCTCGAGGACAGTAGGCCGATGTTACGTCTCGACGGACTGAGATTAACAATCGTGTTTAATATAGTGTAAATAGTGGACTGTCAGATTTTCGTTGATGTACGTCAGTGAATGTTTCGTTGTTTGTTCGAATAAAACTTTGAAAAATCTTCACAATTGGCGAGCCTGCCAGGAGATCACAAGTGTTTTAAAAGAAGATTTTTGGGCTAGTTTTTGTATCGGACTTCAAGCAATTCGACGTTATGTCAGCGATGAAAGACTTGATGGCCTTCGGCAAGGAAGGCGGGCTATCCGGAAAGGAGCTTCTGGACTGGGTTACGCAGAAGCAAGCCGAAGAGCGTGAGGACAGGGAACGAACGCATTCTGCAGAAAAAGAGCGGATTGCTGTACAAAAGGAACTGGAGGAAATCGCTTTGTCGCGTGCTAAAGTGGAGCGAGAAACTCAAGTTCTGCAGTTGAAGGCAGCAAAGACCAATGGTTCATCCGATAGCGACGGAAGTCTACCGGACGACGAGAACCTGTTCCAGCGAAGAGGAAGCGACGGAAAAGGCAGGTCGTTCAGAAGTAAGGGTGTCAAAGGTCCGAAGATTCCGCCCTTCGAGGAAGACAAGGATGAACTTGACAGCTACCTCTTCCGCTTCGAAAGATATGCTCAGCTCCAGAACTGGAAGAAAGCCGACTGGGCGGTTTATCTGTCTGCGCTGCTCAAGGGTAAGGCCCTGGAAGTTTACGCCCGTTTACCAGCAGAGCCGTTTTAAGGAGTTTCGGGGCCCTAGGCACAAGCCCTAACCTTAAGCGTAACCCGGTTTCCACCTCAATCTCTCAGTCATAGATACAGAGTATTGCATTAATGAATTGCATTTGCATATGTGTCATTTTGTCAAATTTATTAATATAGTACTAAACTGTTAAAACGGTTAGCACAGCATTCTTTGTACTACAAGTGTAGAATGAAAGTTTAGTTTAACATACGTTGAAGTTCTTATTGCTAATTTGTAGTACAAATTGAAAGTGAGATTTTAAGGAATAGGCTAAATATTTGCTATACATGTATTGGCAGGACATTTCATACAAACATCGCTTTCGCGTTTTGCTGTCAGCAAAGTCTCTTATAAAATATCATCGAAATTCAAAGACTCCAACAAATCGTTCTTGCATCATACGGCTGCGAAGCTCATTCTTGATTAATTTAAGTTTTGAAAAAGAACATTAGCGGTACAGTTTGTCACCATCATTGACAGAAATATTCTCATTGAAATTTCAACGTTTGGAAACGTTGATTCCAGATTGTCATTCTTTATCATGGCATAGAGTACTGACATAGATGGCACTGATGTTTTTGCAAATGACACTGAGTCACTGACATAGTATGGCATAGATTATTGGCATAGATGGCACTGATCTGTTTGGTGGTCAAGATTTTGAGGATAGAACTTTGCGAGCTTTTCACTGTTCAGCATTCAAATAGACCAGTTTGATTAAGAGTGTTAATCTGCTGCTGATTTCTTCATAAGCTTCGCCACGTCAGTTTACTTTAGTGATCAAAGAGTCGATGATTGCAAGTAGGTCTGAATTCTAATTTTTTTGCTCTCATCCATAGCCTAACAATGTCACTCGCAGGACCTTCCAGAAATGTAATTCGCATATTTCTTTTAGTCACTCGTCGTATAGTACTCTACGCTGATTCCAGATTGTCAATCGTGGACTGTCAGATTTTCGTTGATGTACGTCAGTGAATGTTTCGTTGTTTGTTCGAATAAAACTTTGAAAAATCTTCACAGGGGTTTTAGCAAATAAAATTAAATGAAAAGTCCAGATCGAAAGTCAACCGTAGTGTGGCCAACATGAAAGCAAAGCAACGCCAACTTCAAGCGCCAACTTCAACTTCAAGCGACAACGCCGACTTCAACTTCAAACGCCAACTTCAACTTCAAACGCCAATGCCAACTTCAACTTCAAATGCCAACGCCAACTTCAACTTCAAACGCCAACTTCAACTTCAAACGCCAACTTCAAACGCCAACTTCAACTTCAACAGCCAACGCCAACTTCAAACGCCAACTTCATCTTCAAACGCCAACTTCATCTTCAAACGCCAACTTCAACTTCAAACGCCAACGCCAACTTCAACTTCAACTTCAAACGTCAACGCCAACTCCAACTTCAAAGCCAAGATGTGAAGTGAAGATACGAGGTAACATATTTAAATTAAGATTCTTTATTAGAGAACACTTTAAAAGACAGGACTGAACTTTATCAAAGATAGTACTGAACATTTACTTGCATATTTAAACTGAACTTTTAATTGGTTTGAACTTATGGTAATTTGAAGTTGACGAGGGGTGGGGGTTTTAGCAAATAAAATTAAATGAAAAGTCCAGATCGAAAGTCAACCGTAGTATGGCCAACATGAAAGCAAAGCAACGCCAACTTCAAACGCCAACTTCAACTTCAAGCGCCAACATCAACTTCAACTTCAAACGCTGACGTCAACTTCAACTTCAAACGCCAACGCCAACTTCAAACGCCAACACCAACTTCAAACGCCAACGCCAACTTCAAACGCCAACTTCAACTTCAAACGCCAACGCCAACTTCAAACGCCAACGCCAACTTCAAACGCCAACTTCAACTTCAAACGCCAACGCCAACTTCAAACGCCAACGCCAACTTCAACTTCAAACACCAACGCCAACTTCAACTTCAAACGCCAACTTCAACTTCAAACGCCAACGCCAACTTCAACTTCAAACGCCAACTTCAACTTCAAACGCCAACTTCAACTTCAAACGCCAACGCCAACTTCAAACGCCAAAGCCAAAGTCAACGCCAACTTCAAACGCCAACTTCATCTTCAAACGCCAACGCCAACTTCAACTTCAAACACCAACGCCAACTTCAACTTCAATCGCCAACTTCAACTTCAAACGCCAACGCCAACTTCAACTTCAAACGTCAACGCCAACTTCAAAGCCAAGATGTGAAGTGAAGATACGAGGTAACATATTTAAATTCAGATTCTTTATTAGAGAACACTTTATAAGACAGGACTTAA
This sequence comes from Aporrectodea caliginosa, assembly GCA_020284085.1. NCBI lineage: Eukaryota > Metazoa > Annelida > Clitellata > Crassiclitellata > Lumbricidae > Aporrectodea > Aporrectodea caliginosa. Next base: position 331,218 of record JACEVL010000554.1, on the reverse strand, counting down.
CTTTATCAAAGGTAGTACTGAACATTTACATGCATATTTAAACTGAACTTTTAATTGGTTCGAACTTATGGTAATTTGAAGTTGACGAGGGGTGGGGGTTTTAGCAAATAAAATTAAATGAAAAGTCCAGATCGAAAGTCAACCGTAGTATGGCCAACATGAGAGCAAAGCAACGCCAACTTCAAACGCCAACTTCAACATCAAGCGCCAACGCCAACATCAACTTTAAACGCCAACTTCAACTTCAAACGCCAACTTCATCTTCAAACGCAACTTCATCTTCAAACGCCAACGCCAACTTCAACTTTAAACGCCAACGCCAACTTCAACTTCAAACGCCAACGCCAACTTCAACTTCAAAGCCAAGATGTGCAGTGAAGATACGAGGTCGGCCTACCATATTTAATTTCAGATTCTTTATTAGAGAACACTTTGAAGACAGGACTGAACTTTATCAAAGGTAGTACTGAACATTTACTTGCATATTTAAACTGAACTTTTAATTGGTTCGAACTTATGGTAATTTGAAGTTGACGAGGGGTGGGGGTTTTAGCAAATAAAATTAAATGACAAGTCCAGATCGAAAGTTAACCGTAGTATGGCCAACATGAGAGCAAAGCAACGCCAACTTCAAACGCCAACTTCAACTTCAAGCGCCAACGCCAACTTCAACTTCAAAAGCCAACTTCAACTTCAAACGCCAACGCCGACTTCAACTTCAAACGCCAACTTCAACTTCAAACGCCAACGCCAACATCAAACGCCAACTTCAACTCAAACGCCAACTTTAACTTTAACTTCAAACGCCAATGACAACTCCAACTTCAAACGCCAACTTCAACTTCAAACACCAACGTCAACTTCAAACGCCAACTTCAACCTCAAACGCCAACGCCAACTTCAAACGCCAACGCCAACTTCAACTTCAAACGCCAACGCCAACTTCAACTTTAAACGCCAACGCCAACTTCAACTTCAAACGCCAACTTCAACTTCAAAGCCAAGATGTGAAGTGAAGATACGAGGTAACATATTTAAATTCAGATTTTTTATTAGAGAACACTTTAAAAGACAGGACTGAACTTTATCAAAGATAGTACTGAACATTTACTTGCATATTTAAACTGAACTTTTAATTGGTTTGAACTTATGGTAATTTGAAGTTGACGAGGGGTGGGGGTTTTAGCAAATAAATTTAAATGAAAAGTTCAGATCGAAAGTCAACCGTAGTATGGCCAACATGAAAGCAAAGCAACGCCAACTTCAAACGCCAACTTCAACTTCAAGCGACAACGCCGACTTCAACTTCAAACGCCAACTTCAACTTCAAACGCCAACGCCAACTTTAGCTTCAAACGCCAACTTCAACTTCAAACGCCAACTTCAACCTCAAACGCCAACGCCAACGCCAAAGCTTCTGGAATGAGCTGGATTGCACCACCCATGCGATGGACAACCAAAAGGCCTCTTGCGGCAGAGCGCAGAGCAGAGCGACCAGGGAGTGTAGAAACCGATAAAGGTATACACAGTTGATGAACAATCACCCAAACTTTATAATTATATCGTGCGATTTCCATGATTATATGCATTTTAGTAGGCTAATAGCAGAAAATAGGAAAATATAGGGCCTAAGCATTTTTTACTATCGTAGACCTAACGGTTGATTTTTCCGAGCATTCTTGGACATGCATTGATGTTCACGGGAATACTGGTCAAGTTCTGCAACCCATAAAGTATAAACAAAGCAAATTATGTTAATTTCTTCAGCTTCTGGCAGTGCGTATGAGAATCGGAAATTGCGTGTGAACCGCTGAGGCGCTGACATCGAGTGTCCATAGTTTCAAAGACACGTAGCTAGGCTGCGACCTTCTATCCACCCAGGGCGGTGGCGTCACGTTTCTGATGACGTCATTGCGCCATATGATATTTACTTAGCCAACGCTGTAATGGCAGGGCCGTTTGAAGGTCGTCGTAGGCCCTAGGCACTCTTGCTTTCGTAGGCCCCAAGTCCCAACTGTCAGCTCGAAAATTGAAAACGAGTTAATGCGGGAAATGACATCTGAAGACGTTATAAGTCAACTCGTTTTTAATGGCGGGTCAGTGGCAATATTTCTCCAACAAGTTGTGGGCCACGGTGCCGAAGGCGCCTGAGCAAAATGGGGTATGGATCTGGGAGGGAGCTCGGTGAGCCCGTCCCCGGAAAGGTTTTGTAAAACTAAATCTTAAATGGTACAGTCTTTTAGGATTCAAACAGTCAAATTAGGTTTAAACTCTTAATTTTGACCTTCATTAGAAGTCACAAACATCAAATAAAACACATTAAGCCATTAAAATGACAAATTTAAACATTTATTCTCAAATTGTTGTCTTTAGGCATTACTCCGTGGGCCAGAAATGGCCCGCGAACCAGCTCTTTGACACCTCTGTTATAAGAGATATTGCTAATGCAAAGAGCCGTGAAGTTCACATAGTAGGCCTATACGCTATTGCACAGATCAACTTAAAGTTTATATTAATGTCTTAAAGTTAAACTGTTTCAGTACAATTACAAATATTAAATTAGAATTTGAAATTTCCCTTTTTCTCATTTTCGCATAAAATTCAATCAATAAACTTGTTTTTTCAATATCTCATTTTCAGACTTTCGTAGGCCCCTGAAATGTTTGTAGGCCCTAGGCACAGTGCCTACTGTGCCTAGTGGATAAAACGGCCCTGTGTAATGGGTACAGACTTAAAATCACTTAATTGTGAATCATTTCGGTCCTTAAGTTTAGGCTATCCGAGCAACCAAGTGACCCTCACGTATTAGGCCTAGTAGCTAACCGTAGGCCTATACCTACTTGATGATTGCTTCAGAGTGATGGACAGTTAGACACCTGTGAGGCATCACGTAAAGATTATTAAGGGCTTTACCGTGGGGCAGCAGGTGAATAAATATTTGTTCTTGCTTGCCCCACTTTAACGCCCTCAAACTGATCAGTAACCATAGAGAGGACGTATGTATACCTCGACTAAACGCGAGTCTAAACGTAGACTACTCTCTGACGACAGTAACCTACGTCGTGATGACGTACTTGTACGTCGTAGACTTGACCAACATTATGACCTCTGCCGCCGATACCCTGTAGGCCTACAGCAGGCTGTTCTTGGTCACCACAATCGCTACTACTTCGCTAGAGTAGGCCTAGACAGAATGACCAAGGTATAGATTATCATCGTCGTCATCAGCGATGCTCGTGTTTTGCAAAACTGGCACAAAACATCTACGGTAGGTTTAAAAGGTGAAAGCGAGGAAAAGCGAACATTTATGGGTCTTTTGCTGTGGACATTATAGGCTAATTAAGATCGTTCATATAGGCTAAACGTAATTCTTACTGAGTTGGCCTATATTAGGCTTCAATACGAATAATACGAATATTATCGCCATTGTCCTTATCACCATCATGGTCGTCATTGACATCACATTCATCGTCGTCGTCACCACCACCACTCCCACGACCATCACAACAGTGGTAGCCTAATGGTAGAATATTTTCAATGCATATATGTTACTATTGCTCCTTGTTGTAGTTTCTTACTCTTGCATATTGCACTTGCTTGGTTTTTGTTGTAGGCCTATTCTTATGCTTCGACTTGACATTGCGAAGCTGTCCAGTCTGTGGCCTTTTGCACTTCAGCAGAGCTGTACAACTAGTATTGTGCTACTTTAACTCTGTAATAACTCGCACTTCATATAATGTCATTATGGCAAACTTTAGAAGTCGAAGTTACATGTCAAACTCCTACATTCGAAACCAGCCATGAAAAACTACTTGATTCAAACAAGACAAATTGCAATGCGTGATTCTGGACAAAAAGTAGTTAAGTAGATAATGAAGCATAAAATTAAGCCAAACACACCAAACAGGATGTCACGAATATGCCGTTATCAAATTCCGAAAACATGTGAACCAGACTGGCAAAGCAAGAACCAACGAAAAATGTACACAGTAGTGGGAAAACCAGTTTTATCTGCCTGCAAATGGAAAGCCAAACTCCGAAAATAGAAGACACTAGTGTGGCTAGAACCCTCAAGACATAAGTTGTTCAGCAGTAAGGACTGTGGCCTACAGCAATAGCCTACTTGTGTTATTACAAAAGCACTGGCATGCCACTGACTGTTCACTGCCACCAAACAGTCTATGTCTTAAGAGTATCCTAGCCGCACAAATGTTAAGCGTGTGCATGTAATACACAACAACTCTCCCCTGTACACCATGGAAGTTTGAAGCTGCTAACTTAGAATTGTTGAGGATCTATCCAATCACCACCACAAAGAATTGTAAAGCCAAAAACACATGCATACACTCATGCAGACACACCAGCATCCACTCTGAATCGCACATAAATGCATTCCAGAGCCGTCAAATAATACATTTAGCTACACACACCACACCCTCTCACACAAATACATTGTAATGGGATTTCTCTATTAGGAGGTCAGGTTATAGGAAACTATAACTAAGTCCAAACTCCCTATTCGAAGTAGTACATTTATTTCAAAGTCATATTTGTCCATTCTGCTTTCTTTCTCCTACTCAATAACTCAAAGGCACACATCACACTGAGAGTAAAGAGGTCAAGCCTCATGTAAACCCAGTCACTACTAGTACTACATCTTGGTTACCTACATATTCTGTCTAGCTCAAAATGCACGTGTTCAGACCAGTTAGAAAGTCATGTGTGCAGATCCTTTCAGTGGCATTTAAAAAGCATCAAATCTTAACTATTGATAAGTATTGGTATATGTACGTTAATTTGTCGCACTTATAATAAACTTACTTATTTGTATAGATCTCCAAAACAGTCCGTCTCCAGACTAGGAACCTGTTAAGAGGACAACTAATGACTTAGTTGATCATCGCCTAAATCAATTTTAAACTAAACAGCCGATAATCATATGATCAGTCGCTTAGTCAATCAACCAAACAGTCACACATTCACTAATAACTGATCCGTCATTTCTCGATTATTCTACCACTAAATCAATCCATCAATCATAAATTAATCATCAATCAATCGATCAACTAATCACTAGCCAGGTAATCAATCCGCCAATCAGTCATCAATTGATCAATATGTGAGTCAGTCTATCGATGAGCCATCAGTCATTCACCCCATCAATTAATTACTAACTAAAACCATCAGTCATTCAGCTAATTGGCCAATCTGTCAATCAGCAATCATTCACCCTATGAATCATAGAATTATTTAATCTTCAACTCAAACCATCTAGCATTCATCCAATTCCTCAATCGATCATCAATTCGACAAAAGCCAGAACAGCCATGGATGATCAAAGCCCGAGAAAATGCTGACGCGAGTCCCTTGACACACAAGTCTTCATCACACGATCAAAGTGTCTCTGATCACGAAACGCAGATTACGGTGACTGAAGTCATATCCTAGGGCTCTCCAACTTCTGCCTAGATGGCGTTGAAGATGTTAATGAGTCGTCTTTGCTTCCCGATCTTGCACGCACAGCTTCAAGGGCAGCGATGGACTGGCTACATTACATTACCTGACCTTGCCTTACCTTACTCACCTTTCCAAACCATACATTACTTTGGCTTACCTTGCCTCAGCCAATCCTACCTTATCTTATTCGCCGGTACACTTCCGTGATATTTTGGTCGCAGGTTAGATGGAAGAGACAAACTTCGATTGCGGCGAAACGGAAGTGTCAAAGCAGGGCGAAAACGCGACCAACTACTTTCGGTTGGGCCAACTCACGATGATCGAAGGTACGAACGTCGTGAGGAAGAATATCCTCCCCCGCCTTCCACAAGGAAAGACTCTGCACACGCACCTGGCAGATCGGAGGTCTGAGTTCGAAAAGAGGGGCTCTGGATTCACAAAGGATCAGCTCCACGTCCTGTATCCGGAGAGAGGCGACGTCGTCCTGGCCGAGATCGATCTGGCTCTTTGGTTCAACCTGGCTCGAAAGTTCAAAGTACTCCCAATGACGTACCGCGAAGGTTTATGCACCAAGGGAGCTGGTAACACCAACGAAACTACCCCGCTTCTTGGCACCGAGGAGCAATGGTGCCAAGACATGGCAACTAATCACGAAGTCCGGAACTGCTTCTTCCACCTCGTGAAACCGGAAATTGAAACGGAGAGTTTCAACCTTCAGTGGAATCGTCTGACGGAAGCCCTACGTCGATTGGACCCAGACCTTGACCCGAGCGTTATAGAGAGGTACCGTATGGCCGAACCGAACCCGAGGGCAGTCACTGAGCTCCGCGCGAAGATCATGGAACAGTGCTTACAGGAACGGTGTGAGGACCTCGCCGGTGAGGTTAACAAGAAGACCTGTATAATTATCAAGCTGCAATTCGTTCTATTGATGCTGCTGCGTAGCCATTGTGTTTAGGCGTGTCTCTTGGTTTATTTTTTCCGTACAGACACCCGCGCACCTGCGAACAGAGCCAGGAATATCGTGTCATTGGTGAGTTGTGAGTCTCAGATCCCGCCGTAGCCGTCGTCGAGTGCTTATCATCGTCATAATAATTATAGCAATGACAAAGATAATTATAATTATAATATTAATATTATTATTATTATTATTATTATTATTATTATTATTATTATTATTATTATTATTATTATTATTATTATTATTATTATTATTATTATTATTATTATTATTATTATTATGAACAATCTAGCGTGGTAATGTCGAAGAAAAGCAGATGGCGTTGCCGCGTTGGAGAGCTACCGAGAGTCTTTGAAACAGGTAGCTGGTCTCGAGCGTGTCATGTGTTGCATCGGTTAACCTTCGTCCTAATCCCAGGACAAAATCCAGTCCTTCAGAACTCCAAGAACCGCTGGACTCTAATGCAACCGCCACAAAAGCATGCGTTCGGGCTATTGTGGCGTATTTCAATGTCTTGGCGGCGGCTGCTCGGTTTGCGGCCTCGCCCGCTTCGGTTGATGTTGTTGCCAGATGTGACTTTGCGAATGTGTCCGAAACTGTCACATCCCAAGTGAGGCATCTTCCGCATGACCACGGGATGAGTGTCACGCCATCCGGTCGTTTGCCGTCTTCTCTGGTGAGACCCAACGGTTCTTTCTGAGCAGGGATGTTAGCTCTTCCAAACGATCTCCATATGATGTCGTTCAGCATGCTGTGCCGTTGATGTCTGCCAGCGTTTTTTCTGCAGGCTAGACCGTGGAGTCCTCTGGCGTCGACTCTCTCACCACAGTGACACACATGAGGCTCGCACAGTGTCGTCCCGAGTCGCATTCCAACCGCGATCCGTATCACTTCGTCAGTTAAGCGGAGTCCCAATGCAGTAACCGGAGGCGCTAGCAACCAATCTCCCGTGTGTGGTGCCTGAGAGGCCAAGAGACGAGCCCGGTCTATTGTGTTGTTCGCCGATTCGTGCAGAGTTGTCAATGCTTTACTTATCCAGCGGCTATCCCATTCTCTTTGACGATGAGCTGCCGATCCTGTTGGTGGTTCTGAACCTGTGACTAGTGTCCATGCTTTCAGAGCTGTATCTACGAGATCGTCTGAGGCATCAGCTGATTCCGGTGGCAGCATGTTTGCCTGGAGTTCGCTCGTGCTCGCAGCAGATGCCAAGAAGGCAGAAAGTGCCAGCGTAGCCGCACAGCGAATCCCAAGGCCACCATACTTCACCGGAAGGGATGCTTGGAGCCAATTCTCATCAGATAGTTCCACATTCAAAATACTGGACAATGCATTTCTTAACAGTTTGTCAAATCTTGTAAGACTAGGGCAGTCGACGCATAAGGCATAATATTATTATTATTATTATTATTATTATTATTATTATTATTATTATTATTATTATTATTATTATTATTATTAATAATAATAAAAATAATAATAAAATTACTACTAATAATAATAACCATCATCATCAAAATTACCACTACCATCAGACATAACAAGCATCGTTAGCACCATTATCAGCCTCCCTCCACAAAAAAAACCCCATCAAACACCACCTCGACCATCACCACCACTATCATCATTGTTGTCGTTGCTTTCATTATCTAATTATTTATTGAAGACATTCCTTTAGCATCTTACCTGTGTCCAGCAATCATGCATCCCAACGAACACGCCATCACATTGGATCTCGTAACGTCTATCGCTGCATCCGTCTTTTACGCCGGTCGTCTCTCTGTGGCGTTTCAGGAAACCTCGCAGGTCTGAAATTCCAGCCTCGCGAAGGCTGGGGAGCTAAGAAACCCAGGGCTAACTTAGAGCCACTCCATCTACCGGTGCCGAACATCATATACACTCACACGGCAGAGATCTCACAGTGCAGTGTGCCAGAAGAATGCTGCAAACAAGTCAAGAACATCCAGTATCTGCATATGAATGAAAGAAAACCCGACAGTAAGTACAAAGAAATGGACGGACGGAGAGACGGACAGAAGAACGGATGGAGAGAGAGAGAGAGAGAGAGAGAGAGAGAGAGAGAGAGAGAGAAGAAAGAAAAGAAAGCCAGACTGAGAGTAGGTCGGACCAAAGGACGAATGGGTAGAGAGACAGATCAGCAGACGGAACAGTAGGACGGAAGGAAGTATACGATCGGACACAAGTGTGTGATGTTTTTGATAACTCTTCAGGATTTTCGCTTAATTTGCTTATGCATTCGAATTAACCTTAAGCCATTCATTAGTTCGTTCTTTCATTTATTCAATCATTCAGTTATTTTCAATCAATTCGTTCAAATCAGACATCCAACCACTCCTTACAAAAGCGCCACATATATGCCTTACTCCGCGATCCGTGACACCTCGCGGACTTTTGAACTGTTCTATTTGTTTGTAGAATTCGACGATATTGGTTTTCATTATCTCATCGACAGCAAAGGTATCGTTTACGAAGGCAGGAGCATCAGCAACAAGCCAGCGGCTGTCAAAGAGTCAGCAAATACAATCTTACATTGCGTTACCTTCCATTACCTTACCTTACTTTACCTTGATTCACCTTGCTTACCTTACCTTGCAATACCTTGCATTGCCTTACTCTACCTTGCACGTCAGTTTGTAGAAGTCGACGATATTGGCTTTCACTATCTCATCGACAGCTACCTTACCGTACCTGAGTTTAACTATTCTCTCCTTGCCATACCTTTCCTTATCTTACCTAATCTTACTTTACCTTGCCTAACCTTACCTTACCGTGCCTTGCCTCAACTTACCCTTTCTTCCCTTATATAACTTCACCATTGTATGCCTGTTGCACCCAGTATCTTTAGCAATGTTCTTTGAACGTGTTCAGTTGGAATGACAACATAACGAGCGTCGCATTCATCGGAAACTTCATGTATCAAATTCCGACGGTCGAGTCACTTGGGAGCTTTGATCTTCTGATCGCATACTTACGATACAACAATTACATCACCAAGAACTACACCATCTATGGAATGTGCGAGTGCAGGAACACCGACAGTCCTGGTCGTATACTCTACGACGAAATCAACAAGTCCATCCTCATTCACATCGTTGGACACGTTGTAAGTACCTCTTCTATTTCAAACTTTGACATGGGTGTTGAACGTGTTTCGCTTTATTTTTATATCCTAATCTAGTTAAGTCTAGACTCGTTTAGTCCAGTTTAGTCTAATATAATCTAACGTAGTCGAATCTTTGGAATGAACTAAAACGGTTGCTGGACAAAGATTTAAGAACTATCTTCCTGTAACTGTCCGTTTGCTCATTCGCGGTTGTCATTTCGTTGTCAAATTAAGACTGTCCTGTTTCATCCGCCATAGGCTGCCTGTCTGTCATAAATCTTGCATGCTTAATATTTTGCAGAGACATCGACCAGAAAACAAATGCTTCTTCAACGATTCACTGGTAGATGACTGTGGAAACCAAGAACTCTAGGTTAGACGTTGACTTCTAATAGTCCAATGTTGAATGTAGGACTGGCCACTATAGCTCACATACAATACAAAACAATGAAACAATTTTTTATTTGAATGTGGCTCTCTACAAAGTTCAGAAGTGAAGCCGGGCAAACGTTAAGAACCGTAAGCTGAGTGGAAGAGGTAATTTTACTGTTTAGAGCGAGATACGTGTCGGCATGCAGAGTGATAGCAGACATGAGGAAGCAGAGGATTCCAGATGAAGAAATCAGCAACTGGCAAAGAAACATCTGACGTCAATCCATGAGCTCAAAATGGAATGGTTCTGCGCTTGCTATTACTGTCGCTTTCGTATTTGAGCTTCATCCGAAATATTCAACACAAGCGCTAGGCCACATATAACTATCATAGTTAAAACTTGAAGGGGTTTATGTCATCGCATACCTTTCAGCTATCATGGCCGTATTTTCTTTAACTTGTTATTAGAAATTTTACCCGTAGATTGGTTTTCTTTTCGCTTTTCAGGTTCCAGAATCGTTTCCTATTAATCAGAAGGACTTTCTCGTTGAATTTTTACAGGAACTCTAATGATTCATACGAATAAAGTGAGCCGACAGCTTTACTGGAACAAAATATGTCGACATAGAAAACAGTTGGATCAACTCCAACTCGAAAAACATTTCCAGCCTACATTAAGGCGTATCGTTTTATAGTTTGCTCTATGCAGCCATGTTTCAACGCCATTAGAGTACATTTACCTCATGTAACCTCCATTCTTACTAGTAAGTTCAAATGGATGAGGCCTAGGCCTATAGCTAAAATTATATTTGCTGACAGCCGCTCTGGAAAAAAACTTAGGTAAGACATAATCAATGTCCCTAATAATAGCAGCAAAGAGAGCAGCATCAGCCACCAGAGCCATACTGTTCGCTGTTGGCGCATCAAGGGGAAGGAATCCAACCCGCTTTACCCATCCCAGAAACCTTTCAATACGATCGACCTCGCCGGCGCTCAGCAGTCCCACGGTGCCGAAGAGGTGTACAGCAGACGCGCAACGGTGGTCGCTCGCGTTACGACACGATACTTGTAATCAATCAATCACTTTATTTAGTTAACACAAGAACATTTTGCAAATTATGTTGTTCTATTTCTTAAGTTACAACACGCTGTGTAGAGCTCCCTAATTACCAAATGAGTTAAGTGGTGGCAGTCGATGTTACAGTCAGAGGTAGACGGTTTCATGAATAAACAGTAAATACAGCAACAATCATTAACTTAACTAAACTTAACTAACGAATACTATTACACTACCGTACAGTGCATTAGACACGTTGCATATATGTCCAACAATAGATCTGTGTCCAACAATATCAAATGCAGCATAATAATAGAAAATATCTGTGAACTATTGACAATAGTACATGACTATGTAAAATCAAGTTAGCTGTTATCGGTCTTAGTTACAGATAATTGTTTAGAAAGCTTTCAGTGAGATTCAGTTAGTAGTTCTGGTTAACTGTAAGTAACTATTCAAATGTTTCATTGGATAAGCGATATCATTTCTTAGTGAGATTTAGCGCTACATTACAAAATAGTCTTTCTACTTAAGCACTGTATGGAATGCCTGTTCTCAAGCGCAGAAACACTGGCTTGATTCGAGAAACACTGGCTTGATTTTAATAGTCCACAGAGAACATTGGTTAGAGTTCATAAACTTAGAGATAACAGGCCTATATAAAATTATTGCAGCGGAATTGTGGAGCGAACCATTCAAATCCATTGTAAATATCCCCTCTTTATGTCGGCTCATCTCTAGCAGGCTATGTCCCCTTTTTAGGTTGAGTCATTGGGTGCAGTGTCCCCTCTTTAGGTTGGTTCATTGGGTGCAATTCCCCTGTGTCCCTCTGTGTCCCCTTGAGTCCCCTTTATGTCCCTCAGTTTCCCCCGATAACCTCGGAAAATTCGTGTCAATGTCCCCTCTGATGTCCTCCTTCTATGTCCCCGGGACATAGGGTAAGTTTCCCACCTGAGTTTCCCGTTTCCTGAGGCCTATTAGCCGCCTATAATTATAGGGGAGCGTGTTTAGAGGCGGACGGGCTCACTGTGCATTAAGTCGTTGCCGAGTTTACAGTGGTATTAATAAAAAAGTTAATTAATAAGAAGTTGAACTGTTGAAACGTCTTCGTGTTGTTCTTCTCATCGAGTTAGCCAAATATCGCATCGACGGTGGCGGTCAGCAAAAAAACCTCTGTCTGACAGAAGAGATCGATCAACGCGGGCAGAAGAAGGAAGACGAGAGGATTCCAACTCGCCATCCTGGGTACCAGACGAAGAAGAGAGAGAAGGATTCCCCCAAAGCAGATCCCTGCCGAATCTCGAGAGAATTGCTCTGAGGTTTTGCCACAATATTAACATATTTAAAGAACCTAATTGCATTGTAGGCAGGCCAGAGCAGTGTTGAGCCGGATAATAGGGCATTACTTTTTTCATATGCAGCCGCAACCCAGATTCACAACCGATTATATTTCATCGGCCAAGCGAAGCCAATAATAGTCGGTTTTACATTTGCATTATCATGCACGCTTCGTCAGCAAGACTTAGTGAAGAGAGGCTGGGAAATTCCGGATTTGCGGAAGTTTTATGAATCTGTTTTGCAGACGGGTAAGACCTGGTACTATTGCGATAGGTCCTGTCGACAGTCAACTGTTTGCTTGCGTTGGAATCGGCGTCTGTTTCGACTCTGCAGTGATTGGAAAACATCGTTTAACTAGCAAGGTAACGCTAAACCGAGTCAATGTTTAATATGCGAGTATATCGGTTGTTACATGTTACCGTAGTGATGTTGACTGTATCAATTATCCTTACCTTAATTCCTATAATTATGTCTCCATTCCTCCTTATATCCCATATAGCCCTTCTTCTTACCTTCGTTCCTATATACCTCTTCTTATACCACCCACAATACATCCTTTTGCCTTCAGTTCAATATATCGCATGCCTCCATTTACCACACATTACCCTCCAGCCTCCTTTACCCAATCCCTTATTCCCCATAATTACTTCTCTCCTAAGATAGAGTCTGATTACTCGCTACCCGCGTAACTCCTAAGTCATTTCCCATTACATTTTTCGCCAGACTCTCATTTAATCGAATCATCATCATGCCACTAAGATTCGTTCCAATCCTACTTGTAATCTTCAAGTCAACGCTTTTATCATCAGTCGCTTGGACTACTGCTGCTCTAAACTCGTTGGTCTGTGTCTTCCATTGACGAATTCTTGGCTCTGCGCTCTGCAGCCCGGCTAATTGGGCGAATCCTTAAGATTGCCTCTGTTTCGGCTCACACGCATGACATCCTGCGTTGGCTCCCTGTCTTGCAGCACATCAAGCAGAGAATCGCTGTGCTGGTTTTGGCGTTGCCTCCTTGGCCATGCTCCGGTCTATCTACAGTATGTGAGCTCTGTAACAGTTGTCTATATGTTGTGCTAACTCGTAGAGCTCTCCTACTCTACCTCTAGCGGAGAGTTTTTGGTCCCTCGAAGTAGCACCTCAACCTATCAGCGTCGTGCTTTCTCAGTTGTAGGTCCTTCTGTCTGGAATAGTCTATATTGGAGATGTGCCTGTTACCTAGGGATGATTCATCAACGTTCTACAGGCTCCTTAAGACTTATTTGTATCACAGTGGTTGGACTGGAAGCGCCTCTGAGTAAGCTTCTTGAAGAGGCGCTAAATAAATTCTTGAAACAAGTGAACAGGTAACAGGCAGCGCACAGTTACAATCAAATTCTGTTAGCCAGAATAAGGTCGGGTTCCAGAACTATATTATATATATATACAGGCAAAGCACTTTAGAAGGGACTCGGCCCGCCGGTTGGGAGATTTAGGTCTGCGGGACGTACAGTAGGCCTATAGCCTACCTATATAAAAGCTATGCAGTGAAGCGCGTAGCGTTGAATTTTATTCACGCCTTAATTTTATCAATTGTGTTGACGTTATGAGGGCTGAGTATCACTAGTAGGCCTATAACGGACAAGTGCATGGTTTGAGATATCGTCAAAAATAACTGCAGAATGAAGGTAATCTAGAGGTATGATTATAAAAGCATCACCAATATTGATACAATAGGGAAATGTAGGGCCTAGACCGTATACCTGACTCAGCTTTTCTTTCATATTCATCTTTTGTTAAACGATATCCGAGTGAATTTTGAGCGCCACGTAATGTGAATTGTGCGGTTTGGAACGCCCTCCAGACTGGTTATAAACGACATGGGACCAGTTGTTTACGTAACGACCTTGGGCGTTGCAAGTTTTTTATGCACGATTCCCTCTGTCAACATCAATACGAAATTTACCTTTTGTTAGAGATGAGATCATGACTGAGAAAGAAAGAGCTAATTAACACTAATATGAAAGGGTTCATTAGTAGGAATATGGAATTTGAATGAAGCAAAATCTAAATCTAAATAGATTTACATGAAAATATGGTGTATATTGAAATGTCAGAATACCAGACGCATCTTATCTTACTTTCCCATTGCATGATTTATATAAAAGATCATCCAGATTTGTTTCATTTGCACTAATGATTGACAGTCTAGTAATTCTCACCAAAACTTACTCTGACACACCTTACCTCACCATACCTTAACCTACCTCATCATTCCTTACCCTGACCCACCTTACGTCATCATACCTTACCTTAGTTCACTATACCTTCCCTTGACTAACCTGATCTCACCATGAATTTCCTTGACTCACTTAACCTGACCATACCTTACTCTGACTCATATTACTCGCCCATACTTTACATTGACTTACCTTACAGCACCATCCTTTACCACGACTCGCCATACCTCGCAATGACTGACCTCACCTCACCTTACCTTAAGTTAACTCACCTTACCTCACCAAACCTTGGCTGAACTTACCTTACCTCAATCAAACTTTCCCTATCGTATATACTTAACCTTAATCTTCCGTGGTATTTTGTACGCACGTTAGATGGAAGCGACAACCCTAGATTGCAACGTACCGGAAATGTCCAAGCAGCGTGAAAAAGCGACCAACTACTTCCGGTTGGCTCAGCTGACGATGGTCGAAGGTACAAACGTCGTTAGGAAGAATATCGTAAACGGTCCTCCACAACGTAAGACCCTGCACACAATCCTCGCAGACCGAAGGTCTGAGTTCATCCAGAAGGGCTCCGGATTCAACCGTCAACAGCTCGACGTCCTGTATCCGGTGAGAGGCAGCACTGACCTAGCCAAGATTGATATGACTCTTTGGTTCGCCCTGGCACGAAAGCTCCACGTCCTTCCAAAAAAGAACCTAGAAGACTTGCGTACCGATAGCGCTGGCAACACCAACGACACTGCACCGCTTCTCGGTACTCAGGTGGAATGGTGCCAAGACCTGGCAACAATCCACGCAGTCCGGAACAACCTCTTTCACCTCGTGAAACCGGAAATGGAAACGGAGATCTTCGAAGACCAGTGGAATCGTCTGACGGAGGCCTTATATAGATTGGACCCCGGCCTTGACGCAAGCGTCATAGAGAGATACCATACAGCCGAACTGAACCCGAAGGCAGCCATTGAGCTTCGCGCGATGATCATGCAGCAGTGCTTCCAGGAACGGTGCCAGGACATCGACAATTTGGTTCCTCGCAAAAGGAACCGCATCATCCAGCTGATTCTCTTCGTGGTTGCGCTGGTGCTTCTCGTGACTCTGGTCGCCGTTCTTGTTTACTTTCTTCGCTTCAGAAAGCCGCGCACCTGCGATCAGAGCCTTGAGTATCGTGTGATTGGTGAGTCAATATTCTCAGATTTCGTCATCACCGTCTTTTCATCATCATCATCATCATCATCATCATCATCATCATCATCATCATCATCATCGTCATCGTCATCGTCATCGTCATCAAAATAACCACTACCGTCGATCAACATCCTTGCTACCATTATCGCCATCAGCATCAACGAACACCTCCACCATCTCCACTACCAACATCATTGTAGTCCTTGTTTTAATCCATTAATAATTTCAGTGCCTAATTAAGACACTACGTTAGCGGCTTTTCCTGTATTTGACATCGTAACGTAGGCTACACCAACACATCGCATCTCTTCGCGTCTGTCGCTGCAGCCGTGGTTTACGTTGGTTGGTTGTCTATGTCGTCTCAGGCAACCTCGGAGCGCTGTACTTCATGCCTCGAGATGGATGGGGAGCTGAACCAGCTAAGGAACCCATTGACAAACTCCATCTACCGGCGCCCTACATCGTCTACACTCACACGGCAGATATCTCACAGTGCAGTGTGACACAGGAATGCTGCAATCAAATCAAAAACATCCAGTATCTACAAATGCACAATGAAGATGACCGTAAGTATATTCACATACTGTAGAGATAGTCGGACGAACGGATGGAGAGACAGAGAACCAGACGGACAGAAGGTTGAACCGAAAAATTAATGGGCAAAGGGACGGATACAAGGACAGTACGGCGAAAGGAAGTACGATCGGATAAGGACAGTCAGATAGTTAGTTTTTTGTTAACTTTTTCCTTTTCTCGCTTAGACTGTTAATGCTTTCGCATTTACTCTCTTAAGGATGAATCATTCATTAGTTTGTTCTTTCATTTAATCAGTCATTCAGTGATTTTCAGTCAATTCATTCAAACCAGCCAGCTGGTCCCTACAATCCACTGCACCTCGCGGACGTTTGAAATGCTCTATTAAACTTTGTTTGTAGCATTCGACGATATTGGTTATCATTATCTCATCGACAACAAAGGAATCGTTTACGAAGGCAGAAATATCCATGAAATTCCATCGGTCGTCTACGGGTCAGCATTTCAATAGTATATAAACTTACCTTCCATTACCTCATCTTACTTTACCTTGCCTCAATTTGTCTTACCTTACCATGCATTACCTTGCCTTGCCTTACCTTACCTTGTAATTTACCTTACCTTATCCTACATCAACTTGACTCTCCTTGCCTAACCTTACCTGACCTTACTTGACCTTGCCTTGCCTTAGCTGACCTTACCTTGTGTTGCCTTACCTTGTCTTCCCTTATATTGCTTTACCACTGTACGTCTGTAGCAACCAATATCTTTATCTCTGTCATGTGAACGTGTCCAGTTGGAATCACAACATAACAAGCGTCGCATTCATCGGAAACTTCATGTATCAACATCCGACGGATGAGTCACTGGCATCCTTTGACCTTCTGATCGGATACTTAAGATATAACAATTACGTCACTAACAACTACACCATCTATGGAATGTGCGAGTTGAGGCCCTCTCGCAGTCCGGGAAAGAATCTCTACGACCTAATCAACCATTCCAAACTGGATCAGATCCTTGGACACGTTGTAAGTACCTCTTCCGATTGCAATTGACATGGGTATTGAACACGTTTGCTTGATTTTTCTAAACTAATCTAGTCTAAGCTTGGAGTGAGCTTTATTTGCAACGCGTTTTCTGTACCCATTAGTTCTGCTCATTCGCTTGTGTCATTTTGTTCTCAACTTAGTACTTATATCTCTTTCTAATTGTTTATCCAACATAGGCTGCTCTTCTGTCTTAAATCTTACATGACTGAAACATTTTGCAGAGACATCGACCAGAGAGCCACTGCTTCTTCGACGATTCACTGGCAGGTGACTCTCCTGAAAACCAAGGACTCCAGGTTAGCTGTTGACTTCTAATATTATTGTCCAATGTGTAATGTACGACTAGCCATTTACTTTACATACAATACAATATTCTATTCCATCCTATTCTATTTACGAATAAAATGGAATACAATATAACTGAAATTTGATAATGGCTCCCTACAAAGTTCAGACATGAGCGCTGAAGCCTGGCAAACTTTATGAACCGTAAGCAGAGTGGAATAGAAAGCTTTTTCTCTAGAGCGAAAGACAGTTTCGATAGACGAGTTGCCAACATGAGGAAGTAGATAGTTCCAGATGGAGGGAACAGTAGCTGTTAAATGAGCACCCGATGGCAAGCCATGTGTCTCAAAATGGAAAGTTTTTCCAGTTGCTAATGATGTCGTTTTTCGTAATTGTGCTGCATCCGAAATATCGGACAACTGAAGCACTAGGCCACTTCAAACTAGGCCCTATTGTAGTTGAAATAGTTTATGTCATCGCATATCTTTCAGCTATCTTGCATCTTGTTGCAAAATTGCCCAGAAGTTTTCTGACGTTTCTGCTTTTGAATTTGCGCTTCGTTTCTTGTCAATCACAATGACTTTCTTGCTGGATTGTTACAGGCACTCTAGAGATGTAGGGGAAGCTGGGGCTAAAAGTCACAGGGGTTAAAAGTCACAATCGAATTAAACACGTCTGGAATAGCCCTAGAGTATTGAAGTGACACCTAGCGGATAGCTGGGCAAAGCGCCCAAGTAAAAATAGAAACAGTTGTTGACGTTATTGCAGTAATTGAATTTTGTATCAAATTTTTTGTTTTAACGTGATTAAAAGTTGAAATTCGTCTCACGTGGAAACATTTGTTTCGGCAAGTATTTGTCATATTAATAACGGTTTTTTAGCTCGAGTGCTGCATATTTTAGCGAGCTATTTTCGTACAGTGGTTAAACGTGATTGCATGACCGCCATTTCTTGTTCTTACTAGCAATGTCGTGTATGTGGTGTTGGGGTTAAAAGTCACACGGTGTGACTTTTACCCCGAACCGTGACTTTTAACCCCAACTCTGTGGTGATAGCTGTAAATGAATATTTATGAATTGTTGCTAGTCTTATGAGCTGTTTTTAACATTATTCATTTAGCAATAGGCCTACTAAAGGCCTAGTATCGTGTGTATTATTAGTTCTTTTTGTAATTTACTAATAATAGTAGGCCTACTTTGGACTTCATTTGTTAGGTCTGAAAAGATGCGGCACTACAAGCGACAAAGAAGTCAGGCAGCGTTGTTAAACGGCCTCTACCAATCTCAATCTAGGCCTAGGCCTACTTTATGCTCATGACACTTCCCAAACCGTTACAGCGATCACTTAGCCTAATGCGACTATGTTTGTGACTTCTTACCCCAAGCTTGTGACTTTTTACCCCCGACCGGGGCTGAAAGTCACAAGTCAAACCGTGCTGTTCAAAGTGAAAAAGCAGAGCAAAAACACAACGGAATGTTCCTTTCCAAGTATTAGGAACTTAGACGACATAGTTGTCTAATTTTATAGCGGTTGGTTCTTACGCTAGCTAATATATTATTTGGTAAAATTACAAAATATCAATATCTGTGACTTTTAGCCCCAGCTTCCCCTACATACGAAAAATTGATCAATCGGTCGACAGTTTGACTGGAACGAAATATGTCGACAGAGATCACAGCTGGATCAACTCCAACTCGAAAGACATTTCCAGCTGATATTAAGGCGCATCGTTTAACCACTTGCTCTACTCGGCCATGTTTATTGCACCAATTGCTAACCGCATTTTAGTTCAGATTACACAATGGTCTATAATCTCAAGTGTTACATTTAAATGTCTATTGTTTTTCAAACTGTGCAGTTTACAGCATACTGTGCAGTTTACAGTGTTTGTCAAGAGTAAATAATAATAAATGTTTTACGGACAAACTGTAAGCTGCGGGTATATCTCTGGTATGGACGCGAGTAGCTGTTCGAAGCTTTTATAGGAATCCGGAAGAAAGCCCACCTGAACCAGACGTCTTATTATGGCCTGGAGTCGTACTCGCCCAACGAACGCCACCAGACATAATTATATATGAAATAAGTATAGCACCGTTTGATCAAGACGGTCGCCATGGTTCAAGGAACCGACAGCACAAGGTAACAAGGTAACCGTTTACATAATGCACATAAGTGATAGGCTTACGTCTTGTTTATAGTAATCAAACACATTGCTATAATTACCGCATTGAAGTTTGGTACATAGTTTACATTGACCATCATCATTAATTTTGTGTTTAGGCCTACACGGACGATTTAATGTGCATCCAGTCGTAGGCTAGTAGGGTGACAAACCTCTTACCATTTGCTTTATGCTTCTTAGATTTGTCTTTACAGGCATGTAAGCAAACATTGCTTTTTCTTTTTTTTAAAGTTTTGTCTTACAAAATTTATACATGATAGTGACAATAAGTTATGGCAGTAATATATGAACTTGTTTCTGAGTGCTTAACCAAGAGTTAGCGAGACAGCGCTTCATGAAGGAAACTGTGATTACATTACACAGTAATAGTGTAAACCATCAGGTCGTAGATATGAAAAATTCAGTGTGTTACGAAATGCTAAATAACCTCTCCGGTGATAGCCATAAAATAGAAAATATGTCTGAATATTCATTGTTAAATAAAAGTGGCATAATTTAGCGTATTCATCGATTTCTGATCGCATAATTTGATGAAGTTGATCATAGAAGTTTGGTGAAACATAACAGAGACTTAATCATGGGACAATAGGGCCTACGTATTTCCATCCATGATACTGATGAACATGCAATAAGACGTTCACAGACCATCAAACACAAGTCCTTATCTGCATGCTGACAAAAAAGTTCAAGTTTTACAAGAGTGTTTCGATTAGATTATTGGACAGGTAAATTTATACGCAGAGTGTAACTGCGAGCGTATACATGTTTCTATCAATGGGCCTACGCAACCCTGCTCATTTTTCAATGAATTGGTCGGGAGAGATCCTTCACCACCGCTGCCCGTTTGAATGGGCGCCACGCCTCATAAGGTCTTCGTGTGCGGATAGTGTGACAATAATTGTAGAAAAAAGACGGGGGTAAGACATTGATACATGTGGATTGGAATATTTTATCTGCATTTTTCAAACTGATGTCAACGAAATTTGAAAGCAGCAGATTTTAACGCTAGCAGGTTTGGAAGTCATACTCGAATCAAAATTAAGTCCTTAGTTGTGAAAATTCAAGATGCAATAGAAAGCTTAAGGTGAAGACAAATTCATTAATAAACAATTCACACGGTCACAATAAACCAGAGCATTGTCATATATGACATCTTTTTGACGGAAGTGGGCATCATGTATTTTGTCGAAATTTGTAGCCCCTTGAAAAGTGACGTTCTAGGCAGCCGCCTATATCGGTCCAGACTCCCCTCCTCTATCACCTAATGAACGGAAAAATTACCCAATCACATGTCTATTCTTCAACACTCAGCGGCCCATAGGCCTAATGATTGTATTCAGGCCAAAGCAATGTAAAGCCGGAGAATAGGGCTTTAGATATTTTCATAGGCGTGATTCACGGCCGACTATATTCACAGGGCAAGCGAAGCTAATTCTCGGTTTTACCATTACATGTTCATGCAACTACGCCGGTGTCCCGTGATATTCTATCCCCACCCCTAAAGCATATACCCCGAATGGAATGAACCAGTATAGAGTATCCGAGAGGATACACCATGTTCATGCAACTACGCCGGTGTCCCGTGATATTCTATCCCCACCCCTAAAGCATATACCCCGAATGGAATGAACCAGTATAGAGTATCCGAGAGGATACACCATTCTATCCATACCCATCGTCATACGCATCACGATAGCCAAAACGAAAATCCAGTCAAAATCACCAAAAATGAAGTAAATTAATATCAGGTCGACGTACAAACTAAAGATACGCAACTTAAACAGTTTTATGTGTACAATAAATCCAAACAGTACGACTGAATACACTAAGGAATCGCCAATAATGCAAACTAATCCGGATACTCCAATTCGCTAAGGGGGATACTTATTTAGGGAAGATACTCTATTTGTGACACCGGCACGTGAAGACAACCAGGGAATTTCCGTAGTTTAGAAGTTTTATGGATCTGTTTGCAAACGGATAGAAAACGATGCGATGGCTTTAGTCGATTGT
The DNA here is from genome assembly GCA_020284085.1 of Aporrectodea caliginosa. Lineage (NCBI taxonomy): Eukaryota > Metazoa > Annelida > Clitellata > Crassiclitellata > Lumbricidae > Aporrectodea > Aporrectodea caliginosa. The sequence continues at coordinate 309,439 of JACEVL010000554.1, read as the reverse complement.
CAGCTGTTTCCTTTGGATTAGGCGTCGGTTTCGACTCAGTAATGATTGCAAACAATCGTTAAACAAACCAGGTACGGTAAACTGGGACACTGAATCACAATGATTTTTACACGAATACATCAGTTGTAAAGCTAAACTGGGTCGCTCAATAACGTTTGATATTTACACAAATGATCGGTTGTTTCATATTACCATTGTGGAGTTGACGGTGTTAATTATCGTTACCTTCATTCTATATATCTCCATTCCTCCTTTAGTTCATACATTAGCCCTCTTTATGTCTTCATTTACATGCCTACATTTCGAAACCGAAAGGAACTTAAGGGCAGAAATTCTTCAGTACACGAGTTGTGGACTTGTTGAATGATAGTACAGTTTCAGAGGACACTATCTCAGCTTTAGGATGGAAGCTAGGAGAGATAGGCTCACAAATCCTATCCTGAACCCTGCATTTCCCTCTGATGGAGTTTCATTGGAGTCTAACGGAGAATCGTTTGAGATAATCGTTAAAAATAACTGCAGAATGGAGGCTATGAAAAGTTATGACTATAAAATCATAACCAATTGACGAGAAAGGGTGTTGGTAACTTCACACGACTCAGCTTTTCTTTCAGTATACTCCCTCTCCTCACCTTTGGCGATGCATTAGCCGAGTGAGTTTTGAGGGCTCGCCATGTAATGTGAATTGTGCAGGATACAGCCTCCCCTAAATGGTTACTGCGTACATCCCTTGGGCAAGTTCTTCATGGATGATTTCATCTGGCAATATCACGATGGGATTCACCTCTTGTTAAATGTAAGTTCATGACTCAGAGGGAGGAATGAGTTAATACTAAATAAGAGTGTTTTTAGAAGGAAAAAAGAATTTGAAAGAAACAAACTGGTAAACAGAAATGCGTTTAAATGAAGATAAAAAAATGAGGTCTATTGACTGAACAGCACCACGCCGCACCTCAACAAACATCTTATTATATAATTTAAATAGGATCATCCAGAAAAATACCTTACCCTGACAGTGACTCACCTTACCTCACCATACCTTACCTCGACTTACCTCACTTCACCATACCTTTCCTCGACTTACCTTGCCTCGACCGACCGTAATCCGCCGTCCCATTTTAGTCGCAGGTTAGATGGAAGAGAAAAACGGAGTCGATTCCGACGGACCGGAAGTGTCGAAGCAGCGTGAAAACGCGACCAACTACTTCCGGTTGGTCCAACTCACGATGGTCGAAGGTACGAACGTCGTTAGGAAGACAATCCTCAACCGCCTTCAACAACGTAAGACCCTGCACACAATCCTGGCAGATCAGAGGTCTGAGTTTGTCCAGAGGGGTTCTGGATTCAATCGTCAACAGCTCGACGTCCTGTATCCGGTGAACGGCAACGCTGACCTAGCCAAGATAGATATGACTCTTTGGTTCGCCCTGGCTAGAAAGCTCCGCGTACTTCCGAAGACGTACCTCGAAGATCTGCATGCCGAAGGAGCTGGTAAAACCAACGACACTACCCCGCTTCTAGGTACCCAGATGAAATGGTGCCAAGACATGGCTGTGACGAATAGCGGCTGTAGGCCTAATTATGCTTGGGCACTGAAAGACTGATTAGACCCTTTGCACCTGCAAATAGGCACTCATGAGTGTGCGCCGAGTTATAGGCTATTTAGGTAGGCCTATAACTGACCAATGACTGACCAGGGCAGGTGGTCCGCCGGAAGTGTGGGCGTTAGGACAGGCGGGAACGAAACAAGGTTGATCGGGTAGTCAATGTTTAGCTCTTGTGCGAGGAAGAGTGTTCGAATCTTGGCTCTAGGATGTTACGTCTCGACGGACTGAGACTAACCAACGTGTGTATAGATCTATAGTGTAAATAGTTGACTGTTGTAAGATTTCGTTAATGTACGTTATTCAATCTTCGTTTGTTGAATTAAAACTCGGAAAAATCTTCACAATTGGCGAGCCTGCCAGGAGTACTCAAGTGTTAAAAGAAGATTTTGGATCGAGTTTTGAATGTTATGTCAAGCGAAACTGTTGCTATGTCGGCGATGAAAGATTTGATGTCCTTCGGCAAAGAATGCGGACTATCCGGCAAAGAGCTATTGGACTGGGTTACCCAGAAGCAGGCCGAGGAAAGAGAAGACAGAGAACGGATCCGTGTTGCGGAAAAAGAGCGAATTGATAACCAAAAGGAACTGGAGGAACTAGCTTTGGCTCGTGCCAAAGTTGAACGAGACACTCAGGTTCTACAGTCTAAGACCGTGAAGGTGGCCAAGGGATCGGCCGCTAGCGAGGACAGTCTACCCGACGATGAACATTTATGGCAGCGAAGTGGAAGCGACGGAAGCGGAAGAACATTCGGAAGTAAGGGCGCCAAAGGGCCAAAAATCCCGCCTTTCGAAGAGGACAAGGACGACCTGGACAGCTACCTCTTCCGCTTCGAAAGATATGCCCAGCTTCAGAACTGGAGGAGAACCGACTGGGCGGTTTATCTGTCGGCGCTGCTCAAAGGTAAAGCACTTGAGGTTTACGCTCGTTTACCGGCCGAGGAAGCGCTGAACTATGACCGACTTAAGCAAGCGTTGCTGAAGCGCTTCAATCTGTCGGAAGATGGATTCCTCACTAGATTCCGGACCGCAAAACCGGACGGAAGTGAGACTCCGTTTCAATTTCTTTCTCGTCTGGATTCCTATCTGCTGCGATGGATCGAAATGGCCGGGAAAAAGGACACGTTCCAAGACCTGAAGATGATGGTCGTTCGAGAGCAATACATCAACACCTGCTCTAAGGATTTAGCGGTCTTCCTGAAGGAGCGACGGCCAGCTACTCTATTGGAAGTGGCCGAAATCGCCGAGCGCTACACGGAAGCGCATGCAAGACCAGAGGACGATAGTGAAGGTTCATCTCAGGAGCGATGGCCGAGAAGAACAGACCGGAAGTTCAGTACCCAGATGAAAGAACCAGCCAGGCGTTGCTTCGTTTGTAATAGTACGAAACACCTGGCCCGAGAATGCGGAAGGAAAATACCGGTGGCAAGTCTGGAGTTTGAAGATCGTGGATTTTCAGAACAAGGGAACCGAAAGCCCTGGAAGAAGAGGGACAGCCGACGACTCTCTTCAGTGAAGAGCCATGAGTTTGACGGCGATAACCGTCAACAGAAGCTGCTGCCTGCTTCACCGACAACCCGGCTAGAACAACCTGTACCGGCGCAGAGTAGAGGGACTCCAAGGTGTCGAGCACATACCAGACACCAGTGTGACGACTGTCTGATGACCGACGACTGCGACTTGGAACCGATGTGCAACGCCATGCTGTCTGATAGTGTCGAGCTCCGCTGTGGCTGCACGTTGCCAGTCATTGCCGACGCCTGTCGAGACCTGGAATCTGCAGCGTCGATGCCAACTGCCGAAGGTTGGGTCGGGCAACAGAAGGTGCTAGTTCTACGAGACACGGGTTGTTCGACGGTCATTGTCAGAAGGGACCTGGTGCCAGACGAAGCCTTCACAGGTACAACGAAGACCTGCGTGATGATCGATGGAACAATTCGTCGAGTACCAGTGGCCGATATAGAGATCAACACGCGTTTCTTCAGAGGGAGGGTAAAGGCCCTCTGCATGAGAAGGCCACTGTATGGACTGGTTATCGGCAATATTCCTGGCGTACTTTGCAATTTAGTTACCTAATTAACCTAATTGATCAACAATGACTCTGCATTAATCTGATATTTCTGGAGTTGAACTATTGTATTGTGAAAGTAGGTTATGTTGCACGGACTGAGACAAGTCGGTTCTAGATAATTATTGCATAATCGTGTTTAATTTGGCATTAGCTGGTGCACTATGTATAGGCCTGTTAGACTTCGTCGCGCTATTCGTTTTGTTTTGAGAGTGAGAATTCTGTTGTCTTGAATGTCCACTCTTCGAAAAGGGGGAGTCTTGTGACGAATAGCGGCTGTAGGCCTAATTATGCTTGGGCACTGAAAGACTGATTAGACCCTTTGCACCTGCAAATAGGCACTCATGAGTGTGCGCCGAGTTATAGGCTATTTAGGTAGGCCTATAACTGACCAATGACTGACCAGGGCAGGTGGTCCGCCGGAAGTGTGGGCGTTAGGACAGGCGGGAACGAAACAAGGTTGATCGGGTAGTCAATGTTTAGCTCTTGTGCGAGGAAGAGTGTTCGAATCTTGGCTCTAGGATGTTACGTCTCGACGGACTGAGACTAACCAACGTGTGTATAGATCTATAGTGTAAATAGTTGACTGTTGTAAGATTTCGTTAATGTACGTTATTCAATCTTCGTTTGTTGAATTAAAACTCGGAAAAATCTTCACAATGGCAACAATCTATGCCATTCGGAACAACATCTTTCACCTCATAAAACCGGAAATGGAAACGGAAATCTTCGACGACCAGTGGAATCGTCTAGCGGAAGCCCTACGTCGATTGGACCCCGGCCTTGACCAGAGCGACTTCCAGAGATATAGAACCGCTGAACTGAATCCGAAGGCAGTCATTGAGCTCCGCGCCATGGTCAGTGAAAAGTAGGGAGGCCCAAACTTACATGTTGTTGAACTATGCTGCTCCACAAGGCTACCCTTGTTCCACTTGACAAGAAGACTATGTGGTGAACAAATTGACGATATCTGAGCATGTATGGAGGTCGTGCCATTTAGACACTTTTTTGTAGAAATCGCAAAAACCGCACGTCACCTTTTAATAGCTACATTATAAATAAAAATTAACACGCTGAACTCCAAGCACTTTTGTTCTAAATCATAATCGAGATGTCAACTGTATTTGAGTAAATTAAAGAATTAATAGCTTACTTACAAATTTAAAAGCTTGTTTTCAAGTTCTTAGTGTTTAGAAAAAAAGTAAAGCTGTTCCACCACAACCTATTCATGTTTCAATGAATTCGTCGGTTGATATCCTTCACTGCCGCTGTCTGTTTGAAAAAGAGACATTCGTTGGGTTAAATAGTAATATATAAGAGTGATTATTTAAGGTATGACTATAAAAGCATCACCAATTGACGTGAACAGGAGTTGGTAATTTCACACGACTCAGCTTTTCTATCAGTATACTACTGTACTTCTCCCAACCTTTTGCAACGCATTAGCCGAGTGAGTTTTGAGGGCTCACCATGTAATGTGAAGTGTGGAGGATAGAGCTCCTCTAAATGGTTACTGCAAGTTCTTGGGCAAGTTCTTCATGGACGATTTCATCTGTCAATATCACGATGGGTTTCACCTCTTGTTAATTAACTTAAGTTCATGACTCAGAGGGAGTTAATACTAACTAAGAATGTTTTTCGAAGGAAAAGAGAATTTGAAAGAAACAAACTGGTAAATAGAAATACGTTTAAATGAAGAGAAAAATGCGGTGTCTTGAAAGAACAGCACCACGCCGCACCTCAACAAACATTTTGTTACATGATTTAAATAAGATCATCGACAAAATACCTTTTTTGACTCACCTTACCTCATCTTGACTTACCACACTTCACCATACCTTTCCTCGACTTACCTTACCTCGAACTACCGTAATCTATCATCCCATTTTAGTCGCAGGTTAGATGGAAGAGAAAAACGGAGTCGATTCCGACGGACCGGAAGTGTCTAAGCAGCGAGAAAATGCGACTAACTACTTCCGGTTGGTCCAACTCACTATGGTCGAAGGTACAAACGTCGTTAGGAAGAATATCCTCAGCCGCCTTCAACAACGAAAGACCCTGCACACAATCCTCGCAGATCGGAGGTCTGAGTTCGTCCAGAGGGGCTCCGGATTCAACCGTCAACAGCTCACCGTCCTGTATCCGGTGAACGGCAACGCCGAATTAGCCAAAATCGACATGACTCTCTGGTTCGCACTGGCTCGCAAGCTCCGTGTACTTCCGAAGACGTACCTCGACGATCTGCATGCCGAATCAGATGGCAACAAAAACAACGCTTCCCCGCTTCTCGGTACCCAGGTGAAATGGTGCCAAAACATGGCAACAATCTACGCAGTCCGGAACAACATCTTTCACCTCATAAAACCGGAAATGGAAACGGAGATCTTCGAAGACCAGTGGAATTGTTTGACGGATGCCCTATGTCGACTGGACCCCGGCCTTGACCAAAGCGTCATAGAGAGATACCGTACAGCTGAACTGAACCCGAAGGCAGTCATTGAGCTCCGTGCGATGGTCAGGGAACAATGTCTGGATGAACGGTGCGAGGACCTCGCCGACGAGGTGCGCAAGAGGAACCGGATTATTCAGCTGATTCTGCTTTTGGTTTCGCTGGGGCTACTTGCTTTCATTCTTCTGTTCAGACAGACGCGCACTTGCGAGAAAAGCCTGGAGTACCGTGTCATCGGTTATTCGTCAGGTTTCTCTACAGGTGTCGTAGAATATTGATCATCACAGTCGTTATCATCATAATAATAATAATAATAATCATCATCATTATCACCACCACAATCATCATCATCATAATCATCGTCATCATCATCATCGTCATCGTCATCATCATCATCATCGTCATCATCATCATCATCATCATCATCATCATCATCAACATCAACATGAGCAACAACATCATCATCATCATTATCATCACTATCATATTATCATCATCATTGTCGCAGTCGTCGTCATCGTCATCATCCTCATCACCATCGTCAAAATAACCATTCCCACCAGACATAAACAGCAGCATTACCCCAACCATGACAACCAGCATCAATCACCACCTCGGCAATCACCGCCACCACCATCATCATTGTAGTCTCTGTTTCATTCTCTAATCATTTCAGTGTATAATCATGACATTTCTTCAGTGCCTTTTCCTCTAGTTAGCAATAACGACTCGCATCAATTTGGCATCAAACACCTCTCACTCTTTGGCATCTCATGGCGTCTGTTGCTGCAGCAGTGTTTTACGCTGGTCGTATGTGTGTGTGACGCTTCAGGCAACGTCGCAGGTCTGTATTTCCTGCCTCGCAGTGGCTGGGGAGCTGCACCACCCAGGGCTCACATCGACCTACTCCATCTACCGGTGCCAAACATCATCTACGGGCACACGGCAGGAGTCCAACAGTGCAGTGTGACAGAGGAATGCTGCAATCAAGTCAAGAACATCCAGAATCTGCATATGTATGAAAGGAAACCAAGCAGTAAGTACGTTCACAAAGACACGGACAGACGGATGGAGAGATAGAGAGCTAGGTCACGCGGGCAGAAGGTCGGGCGGTTGAAGAGATGGACAGAGTGACAGAAAGAAATACATTTGCAGTAGGACGAAAGGATGTTTGAACGGTCATATACATGTACCTGGAGAAGTCACAGATGTGTATTTTTTTCTTAATTTGTTCGGTTTTTTCTCTTAGATTCTTTATACTTTCACATTTACTCCCTCATCTAAGATTCATTCATTATTTCATTTTTTCATTATTTTATTCATTCATTCAGTTATATTTAGTCAGTTCGTTCAAATCATCCAGTATTGGCCTTACAAAGGCCAATACAGGTCTTCCTCTGCGATCCCTTATACTTCTAAACTGTTCTAATGTTCTGTTGTCCATTGTAGCATTAGACGATATTGGTTATCATTACCTCATAGACAACAAAGGAATCGTTTACGAAGGCAGAAGTATCAAACAGATTCCATCGGCCGTCGACCGGTCTGCAAGTTTACTCTTACTCATTTGCAGTTGTAATTAGTACCCTAAATCGCCCCAGTGCCAAATGCACAAGGCACCAACCAGAGGGGCAAGGCGGTGAGCGAGAGGACTGGCCAGTGACCACTCGCTCTCTTATGGGGAGGCTAAGTCGATGAGGTCGACAACACTCCGCACTCATGTTTGATTCCCACAATTTTTTAATTCCTCCCTCCATCCTCTCATCACTCACCATTATCTGTTCTAAGCCCCTCAATATATGACTCATCAACCATTCCATCGAAAACTGAAGGTCCTCCCTTTCAAGAAATCCTACCCTGATCCGTTAAATCCGCCGTCTTTCCATACATCTATCTATCCATAATCCACCTAAATACCACACACTGAAACAGATCATTGTGTGTCTCTGTCTGTGTCTCTTTGTCTCTGTCTCTCTCTGTGTGTGTCGAGGTCGACAGATTTTAACTAAGTCCCCGTTTCACTAAAGCATCAGGTATACAGTTCTGTCCGATGCGTCTGACTTTCAACTCTGCGTCGAAGCGTTAGACTCCCTGCACAATGTGTAGGCTACATCATTTGACATTGACAGTTCATCAACTAACCAAACCTTATATATGCCTTAGCGCGTCTTGCATTATCTTACCTTTCCATCTCTTGCCTTATATCCCGTTATACCTATGGCATACCTTATTTACTTTATCTTATCTTGCTTTATCTTACTTTGCCTTACATCACCTTGCCTAACCTTACCTCACCTTCCATCACCTTCGCTTCCCTTTTCTTCTCTTTATGTTGCTTCAACACTCTACGCCTGTAGCAACCAGTAACTTTAGCACTGCTCTGCAAACATTTGCAGTTGGAATCACAACATAACGAGTGTCGCATTCATCGGAAACTTCATGTATCAACGTCCGACAGATGAGGCATTGGGAACCTTTGACCTTCTGATTGCATACTTAAGACGCAACAATTACATCATCTGGAACTACACGATCTATGGAATGTGCGAATGCAGGAACACCCTCAGTCCGGGTCGGTATCTCTACGACGAAATCAACAGATCCAAACTTTTTCACATCTCTGGACACGTTGTGAGTACCATTTTCATTTCCGATGGGTCTCGAACACGTTCTGCTTTCTTTTCTGATCTAATCTTCTTAAATGTATACTCTAACTTTACTAGTCTAGACTTATCCAATACAATATAATAAAAGCTATTCTAATTTAATCTATTCTAATCCAGTCGAATCTATGGAACGAGCTATATCGGTCCCTGTATCACGATTTTACAGGACCAAGGTTTTACAACTCTATTCTTGTAACTGTCCGTTCTGCACATTCGCTTTTGTCATTTCATTCTCAACTTCAGACTTACTTCTTTCAAAATGCTCATTCACCATAGGCTGCCTCTCTGTCTTAAATCTGACATGCTTAATTTTGCAGAGACATCGCCCAGAGAACCACTGCTTCTTCAACGAGTCAGTGGCAGGTTTCGCTTTCGAAAACCAAGAACTCTAGGTTGGCTGCTGACTTATAGCTGTCTAATGTGGAATGTACGACTAGCCATTTACTTTATATGGAAGGCTATAATTCTATTCTATTCTATTCTATTTACGAAGACAATAGAATACAATACAACTGTAATTTGATAGTGGCTCACTACAAAGTTCAGAAGTGTGCGCTGAAACTTGGCAAACTTTATGAACCGTATAAGCAGAGTGTTGAATAGAAACGTTTTCTGTCCAGAGCGAAAGACAGTTTTGATACAGGATTTGCCAACATGAGGAAGTAGATAGTACCAGATGGAGGTAACAGTAGCTGTTGATGAACACCGGATGGCAAGCCATGTGGCTCAAAAGGGAAAGGTTATCCAGTTGCCATTACTGCTGCATTCGTATTTGGGCGTTATCCGATATATCCGACAACTGAAGGACTGGCCACTTCAAACTATTATAGTTGAAATAGTTTATGTCTTCGCATATCTTTCAGCTATCATTGCCGCATATCTTGCATCTTTGTTGTTGCAAAAGTGACTAGAAGATTTGTGGCCTTTTGGCTTTTGAATTTGCGCTTTGATTCCTGTCGATCACAATGACTTTCTTGCTTGATTTTTACAGGCACTCTAGCTAGAGATGTACATACGAAAAAATGATAGATCGTTCGACACCTTCACTGGAACAAAGTATGTCGACAGAGATACATTACAAATTGGCCTATTTATGTAGGACTACCGTTATGAACATGGTTTACTTCCAGCATGTTTTAAGGGATTTTTTCATCTAGGATCTGATGTTCATACTCACTACACCAGAAACTTTAACTCTTATCGCCCCATATATGCACACACCAATACTCGCTTATTTTCCATAAAATCTATTGGCTCCACAACCTGGAACATGCTTCCTCTCACATACGTTGTGCCCCGCACCTACGGCACTTTAAAAAAATGCTGCATGCCTTCCTTATTAATGGAAATTAGCTATGACCTACCCTGCCGGATATTCTTTTTCACTGTTAGTTAAGGTTTTCGTTTTTTCTTTATTTTCATAGTGTTTTGAATTGTGTTAATCATTTACTGTGTACTATGTACTATACTGTTTGCATTGCTGTATGAAACTTGATGTTACACTGTTAATCAAGGATTTAGCTATTACTAATTCAGATTTCTGAAATATTGTTTTTAGGTGTCCCTAGTTAGCGGGATCTTGATCCCTTTTGGGACTCCTCTTACAGCCAATCATGATATTTTATGTTCAAATGTTATGTGGTTTTATTTGACATGGCTTCAATAAAAAGAGTTTGATTTGATTTGATTTGATTTGATAACATCTGGATCAACCCCAACTCGAAAGACATTTCCAGGATTTATTAAGGCGCATCGTTTTACAACTTGCTAGACTCATCCATGTTTCCTTACCATTAGAGTGCATTTAGATTATATCTCTCCATCGCAATCCAACACTCCATTGCACTTTGGTGCGCCATCTAGGGTAGAAGTGTAAAGTAAGTAAGTATGTTTTTTTATTGCACCAATTGCTAACCGCATTTTGGTTTACATTCTATATTAGCATATAATTTCAAATGTTACATTTTAATGTATATTGTTTTTCAAACTGTGTAGTGTACAGTGTTTTGGTCAAAAGTAAAACGTCCTAATAATACATGTTTTATGGGACAAACTCTCAGCATCGGGTACAACTGTGTTATGGGCACGAGGACGCATCGAGTACAATCCATTGACAACCACGAAATGGAAAATATTTGTGAATATTCATAATTAATTAAAAGTGGCACAATTTAGCATATTCATCGATTCCTGATTGCATAATTTGATGAAGCTGATCACAGAACTTTGGTGAAAATCACATAGACTTAATCTTGTGACAATACGTATTTCCAGCCATACTCATGAGCATCCAATAAGACGCTCACAGACCATCAAACACAGAAGCCACCAAATCTGCGGACAAAAAGTTTCAAGTTCTAAACGACGGTTTCGATTATAAATATTTGATAGGTGAATTTATACGCAAAATGTAAATGTGAGCATACACGTTCTTCTATAAGCTTAAATACTGTACGACCGCAGCCTTGCTAATTTTTAAATGAATTGGTCGGGTGAGATCCTGTACCACTGCTGCCCGTTTGAATGGGTGCCACGACATTTAAGGTCTTCGTTCATTCATTCATTCTTCGTGTACGTAATCGTAATCTCAAAACTTCTAAAGCGCCACTGGAAAGCCAAGCGCAGGACTTTGCTGCCACAGATTAAAATCTCTTAAATAAGCCACCATTGGGAGGTGAATTGCAGGCATAGTAATCAGGTAAGTACAATTGGAAATATTATGCGGCAAGTATCTCGTTGGAACGAGATGTAGACAGCCCCAATGCAGGAAGTAAGAAGTATTTGGGGCAAGATCTCCATGCCAGTGGTCTAATGCCCCCAGACTCCCCTCTTGCATCGCCGACCTTACAGACAAATTACCCAAACACGTGTCTATCCTTGAGCACACAGCTGCTCATAGGCCTAATAATTGTAGGCCTACTCAGGCCTAAGCAACGTAGTGCCGGAGAATATGGCTTTAGATATTTTCATAGGCGTCCGCAGCGATGATTCACGGCCATTCACAGGCCAAGCGAAGCTTATTCTCGGTTTTACCATTGCATGTTCATGCAACTACGCCGGTGTCCCGTGATATTCTATCCCCTCTAAAGCATATCCCGGATAGAATAAACCGGTGTAGTGTATCCGGGGATAAACCATTCTATCCCCCATCGTCATACGCATCACGATAGGCAAGACGAAAATCCCGTTAAAATCACTAAAAACGAAGTAAATTAATTTCAGGTCGAAGTACAAAGTAAAGATACGCAGAGCCGGCTTTAGGTATAGGCGATATAGGCGGCTGCCTAGAGCGGCATTTTTCAAGAGGCGGCAAATTCCAGAAAAATAAAGCAAGAAAAGCATATTTTTTCTTGAAATTTAACTATTAAATGTAAGTAAAAGGGCGGCATTTTTGTCCTTGCCTATAGCACAAAACTGTCAAAGGCCGCCTCTGAAGATACGCAACTTAAACTTGTTTATGTGTAGGCCTATAATAAACCCGAATAGTACGACTGAATTAGTGATGTGAAATCATTTTTTACCGGTTAAAAACCCGGGTTTTTTACTAGTAAAAATCCGCATTATATTTTACCGTGGCACAAAATGGTAAAAATATGGTAAAAAATTATTAAATGCAAAATGCTTAAAGTTTTACTTCTTTACACTTATTGAATATTAGAATGAATATTATAAGTATTAATAACAAAATTCACTTATGGTTTTCAATGTCAGCTTTGCACATCCAGTTTGCGTCAATCTCTGATATCATCATGCCATTTTTACCTGTTTGGTCTGTAACCGTCTGTAACGTCTGCTTCTATAATATCTGTGCTATCACCCATTCATAACACGCCTGTTTAATTGAGCTTCCTTTCCATTATTTGTAGTATGATGTTTTTTGGAAACGAACTTTGTATTTAGCAATTCAGTAGGACTACTAAGGCATTTCAGTAAGGATCCTGAGTGGCCGAGTGGGTTGGTGCCCGCTCGTCACGTCGGCACCCCGGGTTCGCTTCCCGGTCGGGTCGGTTTATCAGAGATTAATTTCTCGGATCTTTACTGCGGGTGGCTCGGTCGCATTATAAACGTGGGGTACAATACAACACACAACACAACACAATATACTGGGGCGCGGTGGTTTGGGGTATGTTCGGTGCCTTGCAGCTGGAGGGTTGCGGGTTCAAATCCACCTCAAAGTCGCCGCGTAGGGACCCTGGGCAAGTCCTTCACTCGCAATTGCTCATGCGCTTCGGCGTGAAACTCCGACTACAGCTGCTGCAGTAGTCGGGAGCGCCTCTGAATGGGAAATCTGGTAGGGGCGCTATAACAAGTGTACAAATACAATACAATACAATACAACTGATAAATGGCTTAACACACCTTTCGAAACATGACCAAGATATTACATCACTTAAAAATTTTTTGCCGTTTTTTCCCATATTTTACCAATTCGACCGGTAAAAATATTTTACCGGTAAATTTGCAACACTAGACTGAATAAACTTAGAAACCGCCAATAATGCAAATTAAACCGGATACTCCATTTCGCTAAGGGGATACTCATTTGGGGGATGCTGTCTTTGTGACACCGGAAAGCGTAGATAACCAGGGAAATTCCGTAGTTAAGAAATTTGATAAATCTGCTTGCAGCCGGGCGAACACTTTGCGATGGCTTAAGTCGATAGTTTGCTTTAGATTAGGAGTCGCTTTCGATTCTGCAGTGATTGTAATACATCGTTAAACAAACCAGGTACGGCTAAACGGGGTCACCGAATCACGTTTGATATTTTACACTAATACATCGGTTGTAAAACTAAACTAGGTCACTCAATCACGTTTGAGTTTTACACAAATGATCGCTTGTTTCATATTACCTTTGTGGAGTTGACGGTGTTAATTATCCTTACCTTCATTCTATATATATCCATCCCTCCTTTATTTGATACATTAGCCCTCTTTTTGTCTTCATTTATATGCCTACATTTCGAAACCGAAAGGAACATATTAAGGGCAGAAATTCTTCAGTGCAAGAGTTGTTGAATGTTACAATGATCTGAGTTTCAGATAACACTATCATAGATTTCAGAAGGAAGCTAGGAGAGATAGGCTCACAAATCCTATCCTGAATCCTCCATTTCCCTCTGCCTACCTCGCCGTTTCAGCTCTAAACACCACACACCTTAGCCTTCTGCCTGTCTGACTCTCTGAATTCTGACCCTCTGCCTATAGATTATGTTTTGATTGAGCGCCCGTGAATAAGCTTGTTGAATTTGATCTACGCCTCAATGTTATTAATTTGTTAACGTTCCAAGCATAGGCGCCGACTTTTGGTTTTGTCTCTGGGTGTCACTGCCTGGTTCCTACCCCAGTAGGCCTACCCGTGAAATTCTTTTATATTCAACATTGCCATAGGTGAATTTTAGTACATTTTGGGAAAATAAATCAAGGGTTACGTGCTTAGAAAAAGTATTTGAAACTCACTATTGTGATATCATGCAATGTTGGGTAGGCTATTTGTGTTGTCCTGCTTCACAAGTTGTGAGATTACTGTAAAGATAATGTAAAAATTTGAATTTAAGGTCTGAATTCTTCTGGGTGCCAGGCACCCACTGAACTTTCTCTCTGGGTGCATTGGCACACAATGCTCCAAAGGAGTCGGCGCCTATGGTTCCAAGGGATGGAGTTTCATTGTAGTCTAACGGAAAATGGTTTGAGATATCGTTGGAATGGAGACTATAAAACCATCACCAATTGACGTGAAAAGGAGTTGGTAACTTCACACGACTCAGCTTTTCTATCAGTATAGGGCCTACTACCTCTCCTCACCTTTGGCGACGCATTAGCCGAGGGAGTTTTGAGGGCTCACCATGTGATGTGAATTGTGCAGGATACAGTCTCCCCTAGATGGTTACTGCGCAAAGCCCTTGGGCAAGTTCTTCATGGACGATTTAATCGGTCAATATGACGATGGAATTCACATCTGGTTAAACTTAAGTTCATGACTCAGAGGGAGGAGTAAGTTAATACTAAATAAGAAATACGTTTAACACTAGAAGCACCGAAGGGGTCATTCTGACCCCTTTTGGGTTTTAGCGGAACGCACCTCGGCCCCAGATATAGCCCGGGTCCTGTAATTTCATGACTTCTCCTAACTTCTTAGGATATACTCTCTGCCAAAATTTGAACTCGGGGGATTCACAATTTCTGAGATTTTCGCTGTTCTACCTTTAAGCACCGAGGGGTCAATCTGACCCCAGTATTAGTAGTTTAGTACTTGCATGTCAGGCTACGCATTTCTTGTTTTTTTATTCAATAATATTATAGATCAAAGCTAATTACGTAATCAACTGTGAGAAGATGGGAGATCTGGTGAGAGGATAGGAGATCTGGTGAGAGGATAGGAGATCTGGCGAGAGAAGAGGAGATCTAGTGAGAGGAGAGGCGATCTGGTGAGAGGAAAGAAGATCTGGGTAGAGGAGAGAAGATCAGATGAGAGGAGATCAGATGAGAGGATAGGAGATCTGTCGAGAGAATTAGAGATATGGCGAGAGGAGAGGACATTAATTTGGCAATGGGAAAGAAGATCTGGAAAGAGAAGAGGAGATCTGGTGAGTGGATAGGAGGTCTGCTGGTGAGAGGAAAGAAGATCTGGTGAGAGGAGAGATCTTGTGAGAGTATAGTAGATCTGGTGAGAGGAGATCAAGTGAGAGGAGATGAGATCTGGTGATTGGAGAACAGATCTGGTGATAGAAGTGGCTATCTTGAGAAAGAAGATCTGGTCAGAGAAGAGATCTGGTGAGAGGGTAGTAGATCTGGTGAGAGGAAAGGAAATCAAGTGAGAGGATGGGAGAACTGGAGAGTAGAAGGATGACTTGGTGAGAGATCTGGTGAGAGGAAAGAATATCTGGTGAAAGGAGAGGAGATCTGGTGAGAAGATAGAAGATCTGGCGAGAGGAGAGAAGATCTGGTGAGAGGACAGGAAATCTGGGGAAAGGAGATGAGACCTGGGAGTGGGTAGTAGATTTCTGAGAGCGGAGGAGATTTGGGGAGAGGATAGGAAATCCGGTGAGAGGAGAGGATCTCCTATTATCCCATTCCAACTTACTTATCACACTTGTTTATGCTTATGTAATTTATGTTAAAGAAGTTGGTAGTCAATTTTATTGAATTTGCAATTGATTTTGCATTATAAATTATGTGGGGTCTAAATGATCCCTGCGGTGCTTCTAGGAAGTTCGATTTCTCGGTATACTTCTAGTGTTAAATAAAGAGAAAAGTGTCTTGACTGAACAGCACCACGTCTCACCACACCAAACAGCTTATTACATGACTTAAATAAGATCATGAAGAAAAATAGGCTACCTTACCCTGACGCACCTTACCTAACCAAACCTTACCTCGACATACCTCACTTCACCATACCTTTCCTCGACTTACCTTGCCTCGACCGACCGTAATCCGCTGTCCCATTTTAGTCGAAGGTTACATGGAAGAGAAAAACGGAGTCGATGGCGACGGACCGGAAGTGTCTAAGCAGCGAGAAAACGCGACCAACTACTTCCGGTTGGTCCAACTCACTATGGTCGAAGGTACAAACGTCGTTAGGAAGAACATCCTAAGCCGCCTTCAACATCGGAAGACCCTGCATACAATACTCGAAGATCGGAGGTCTGAGTTCACCCAGAGGGGCTCCGGATTCAATCGTCAACAGCTCAACATCCTGTATCCAGTGAACGGTAACGCCGAATTAGGCAAAATCGATATGACTCTCTGGTTCGCACTGGGTCGAAAACTCCGCGTACTTCCGAAGACGTACGTCGACGATCGGCATGCCGAAGGAGCTGGCAACATCAACGATGCTACCCCGATTCTCGGTACCCAGGTAAATTGGTGCCAAGACATGGCAACAATATACGCCGTGCGGAACAACCTCTTTCACCTCAGAAAACCAGAGATGGAAACAGAGGTCTTCGACGACCAGTGGAATTGTCTGACGGAAGCCTTATATCGACTGGACCCAAGCCTTGACCCAAGCGTCATAGAGAGATACCGTACAGCAGAACTGAACCCGAAAGCAGTCATTGAGCTCCGCGCGATGGTCAGGGAACAATGTTTGGATGAACGGTGCGAGGACCTCGCCGACGAGGTGCGCAAGAGGAACCGGATTATCCAGTTGATTCTGCTTTTGGTTTCGCTGGGGCTACTTGCTTTCATTATTCTGTTCAGACAGACGCGCACTTGCGAAAAGAGCCTGGAGTACCGTGTCATTGGTGAGATGTCAGTCTCAGAGCCCTCTGCAGTCGTCGTAGAATTCTCATCATCACAGTCGTTATTATTATCATCATCATCATCATCATCATCATCATCATCATCATCATCATTTTGATCATCATCAAAATAACCTCTACCATCATACATAAATAACAGCATTACCACGAATTACAGCATTACCACAACTATCACAACCGGCATGAATCACCACCTAGACAATCTCCGCCGCCACCGTCATCATCACTGTAGTCCTTGTTTCATTCTCTAATCATTTTAGTGCATCATAATGACATTTCTTCTGTTCCATATCCTGGAACGTTCCATTACCGAATTTAGCAATCATGCGTCGCATCGAACACCTCTCACTTTTTGGCAATTCATGGCGTCTGTTGCTGCAGCAGGGTTTTACGCAGTTCTTGTGTGTGTGTGTGTGTGCCGCTTCAGGCAACCTCGCAGGTCTGTACTTCCTGCCTCGCAGTGGCTGGGGAGCTGCACCACCCAGGGCTCACCTCGACCTACTCAATCTACCGGTTCCGAACATCATCTACGGGCACACGGCAGAAGTCTCACAGTGCAGTGTGACAGAGGAATGCTGCAATCAAGTCAAAAACATCCAGAATCTGCACATGAATGAAAGGAAACCCAGCAGTAAGTACGTTCACAAAGACTTGGACATTCGGACGGACAGACAGACAGAAGGATAGAGAGACATTGAGCTACGCAACACGGACAGACGGTCGGACGAAAGGACAGATGGTCAGAGGGACAGAAACATGAAATACAGTTGCAGTAGGATGAACGGTGTATACCTGGAAAATTCAATATGTATGTATGAGCACTTGTTGTTATAGCGCCCCTTCAAGATTTCTACTCAGAGGCGCTCCGACTACAGCGCGGACACTGAATCGGAGTTTACGTGGTATTGTATTGTATTGTATTTTCGTTTATTAATCAACTATAGCTGTCATAACGCAGCTAGTTAACGGTAACGCATGAACAATTGCGAGTGAAGGGCCCAGGGTCCCTACGCGGCAGCTTGAGGTGGATTCGAACCCGCAGACCTCCGGGTTCAAGGCACCGAACATACCTCTACACCATAGAACGAGTATGCGCATATTACGAATATTAAGAATTTTAGAAATTTACGAATATTGACGAATATTAAACTGGCCAACGAATATTAAATTTCTTGTTTTTTTAATTCTTCAAAATCCGGAAATTAGAAGGCCCTAGTAAAAAATTCAGTGCCACAAACTAGATATTAGAGCTAGAACAAGAACGGTTACTTGTTATAGTTACTCATCTTATATCAGTAACTTCACTTAGTCTATAATTGTTTGAAGTCTCATACACAATTCAAATTGTTGGCGCCCAAGCGAACGATGCCAGTACCGTGTTCTACACAAACAAAGATTGTATGACCCAGATCTCTCTAATTCTCTATCCCTGCGCTCACGATTCCTAAACTGAGTGGGAGGAGGATCTAGCCTTCAGCCGAACCTAATTAATCAAATTAAACGCATCAATGGAACTTCGGAACATCAGTCATCCAAACATAGCCTAAATGATATAGAATTACCGAGCGTGTGGGTTTCACCG
Organism: Aporrectodea caliginosa; assembly: GCA_020284085.1. Lineage (NCBI taxonomy): Eukaryota > Metazoa > Annelida > Clitellata > Crassiclitellata > Lumbricidae > Aporrectodea > Aporrectodea caliginosa. The sequence goes on along the minus strand of JACEVL010000554.1, from coordinate 290,804 downwards.
CTGAGAGAGAAACAGATCGAGACAGATAGAGAGACAGACACACAGAGAGGGAGAGAGATAGTAGAGAGACAGTGAGAGACAGACCGACAGAGAGGGAGAGAGTTCGTACGATTTCTTCCCCTCTCTGTCCGAGAGGGAGAGAAATCGTAGAAAGACAGACAGAGACAGACCGACAGAGAGGAGAGATCAGAGAGAGAGACAGACAGACAGATAGAGAGAGAGACAGAGAGAGAGTCATGGTCGGCTTTATACAGAGTTCTTCAAGAGTAGGGAACGATTTGGGTAGGAAGCCTAATTAAGCGTACCAGCTTACGTACCACGGCTCTAAGTACAGCGCCGCGAAACCAGTGCATATATTCTTAAATTACTATTCTTAAATTAGTTCGTAAAAAAGCGGAAACAGTAGGCCTAACGTCATCAACGAATATTTACGAATATTTACGAATATTAAAATGTCCTAATATTCACGAATATTTACGAATATTAAAGCCGAAAGTCACGAATTCTCGTTCTATGCCCTACACCACCGCCGCCTCAGGCGGTGGTGTTGGGGTATAGATAGTTTTTCTAATTTTTTTCGTTTTCTCGCTTAATTTGTTTATACATTCGCATATACTTTCTCATCTATATTAAAACTAAATTTTTCAATATTAAGTGCATTGTGGAATACATTACCTGTTCATATTCGATGTTTGCCGATTTTACAATTTTTTAAACAACAACTGCGCAGTTTCTTAAACGACACACGACTCTGGTTCCTTCTGGGTCTACCGGTTGTTTCTCAATACCCATGTCAATGTTTCATGTCTGTATTTGCTTTTCCTGACTTTTTGGGATTCAATAAACGAAGAATGGATGAATCTATGATCTGTTCATTGTTCATTTTTTCGTTCTTTTATTTATTGAGCCATTCAGTTTTTTCTGTCAATTCGTTCAAATCAGCCAGCCACTGCTAACAAAGGCGGCTTATATACCTTCCTCCGCGCTCCGTGACATCCACGGACTTCTGAACTGTTCTATTATTCTTTGTAGAATTCGACGATATTGGTTATCATTATCTCATCGACAATAAAGGCATTGTTTACGAAGGCAGGAACATCACCCGGATTCCATCGGCCGTCTACGGGTCAGCAATTTCACTCTTACTCATTTGTAATTGTAATTAGTAACCTAAATCTAAACCTAATGCACAAGGCACCAACAAATGATGCACCATCCCAGGTCGTTATTAAGTAAAAATGCAGTAGATCCGTTCGCTAAGACGGGAAGAGGTAACCGTTGATGGATCTCCTAAATGATTTAGCTCCACTTGCGCCCCCTAGCGAAATCAACTATAAAATGAGCACACTGATCGTAAATTATCGGTGGGAATATCAGTGGGTGAGAGAGACGACTGGCCAGTGACATCCCGCTCTCATAGGCCGAGGTTAAGACAATGAAGTCGACAACACTCCGCACCCATGTCTGATTTCCACAAATTTTTAATTCCCCCTCCGTCCTCTCATCAGTCACCGTCATCTGTCCTCAGCCCTCAATATATGACTCATCAACCATTCGATCGAAAACTGAGGGTCCTCCCTTTCAAGAAATCCTACCCTGATGATGGCCTGATCCGTTAAATCCGCTATCTTCCTATACATCTATCAACCTAAATACCACTCACTGAAACAGCATTTTGTGTCTCTGTCCTTTCTCTCTCTCTCTCTCTCTCTCTCTCTCTCTCTCTCTCTCTCTCTCTCTCTCTCTCTCTCTCTCTCTCTCTCTCTCTCTGTCTGTCGAGGTCGACAGATTTTAGCTAAGTCCCCGTTTCGCTAAAGCATCAGGTATACAGTTCTGTCTGATGTACCTGACTTTCAACTCTGCGTCGAAGCGTTAGACTCCCTGCGCAATGTGTACATCATTCGACATTTACAGTTCATCATCTAACCATACCTAATGCCTTGGCTCGTCTTGCGTTTTCTTACCTTTCCATCTCTTGCCTTATATCCCGTTATACGGAAGGCATACCTTATTTACTTTGTCTTACCTTACCTCGCATTACCTGACCTCACCTTACTTACCTTGTCCTCCCTTTATGTTGCTTCAACACTCTAAGCCTGTTTCAACAAATAACTTTAGCATTGTTCGGCGAATGTGTTCAGTTGGAATCGTAACATAACAAGCGTTGCGTTCATCGGAAACTTCATGTATCAACGTCCGACGGTGGAGGCACTGGCAGCATTTGACCTTCTCATCGCATACTTAAGATACAACAATTACATCATCAAGAACTACACGATCTATGGAATGTGCGAGTGCAGGAACACTCTTAGTCCGGGTCGATATCTCTACGACGAAATCACCAGGTCCAACATGATTTACATCTATGGACACGTTGTGAGTACCTGTTCCATTTTCGATGGGTTTCGAATACGTTCTGCTTGCTTTTTCCAATGTAATCTACTCCAATCTGCTCAAATCTAGTCTAGCCTAGTACCGTCTAATCTTGCATAATCTAATCTAATCTAATCTAATCGAATGTGGTCGAATCTATGGAACGAGCTTTATCGGTCGCTAAACCAAGATTTTTCAACTCTCTTCTTGAAACTGTCCGTTCTGCGCATTCGCTTTTGTCATCTCATTCACTTACTTTTTTAAATTGCTCATCCACCATAGGCTGTCTTAAACCTTATAGGCTATGCTTGATTTTGCAGAGACATCGACCAGAGAACCACTGCTTCTTCAACGAATCAGTGGCAGGTTACTCTTTGGATAACCAAGAACTCTAGGTTGGCTGTTGACTTCTAATAGTCCAATAGGGAATGTAGGTCTGGCCATTTATTTTACATACAATACAAAAAAATGCATTAGTACTGTGTTTTGACAGTGGCTCTCTACAAGAGTTCAGATGTCCCAGGCAAACAGGAGCCGGATGGAGAGCGGAAGAAGTTAGTTTTCTGTTTAGAGCGAAAGACACCCTGGGTAGAGTGGTTGCAGGTATGAAGAGGTAGAGAATTGCACATGGAGGGGCCAGCAGTGGTAAAAGAACACCCGAAGTGAAGCCATATGGCTCTAAAAGGAAAGGTTGTCCAGTTGCTAATACTGTTGCTTTCATATTGGGCTTCGTCCGAAATGTATGTATGTACACGTATGAGCACTTGCTATAGCGCCCCTTCAAGATTTCTACTCAGAGGCGCTCCCGACTACAGCGCTGACACTGAATCGGAGTTTCACGCCGAAGCACATGAGCAATTGCGAGCGAAGGACTTGCCCAGGGTCCCTACGCGGCACCCTAAGGTGGATTCGAACCCGCAACCCTCCGGCTGCAAGGCACCGAACATACCCCTACACCACCGCGCCCGAACTGTTCGAGAACTCAAGCTCTGGGCCACTTAATACTATTATTGTTGAAAGGGTTTGGCGTACTTATGTTATCGCATACCATTCAGTTATCATGTACGTATTTCCTGTAACTTGTTTTATAAAACTACCCAGAAGATACCCCGAAGTTTCCTTTTCGCTTTGAAGTTGTTGGATCGTTTCCTGTCAATCACAGTGACTTTCTTGTTGGATTTTACAGGAACTCTAAAGATTTATACGACTGAAAGGTAAATCAGCCGAGAGCTTTGCTGAAACGAAATAACGTCGACAGAGATACCAGCTGGGCCAGCTCCTACTCAAAAGGGATTTCCAGCTGATATTAACAACTTGCTATACTCATCCATGTTTCAGCATCATTAGAGTACATTTATGTCATAATTATATCTCCATCGCAATCCAACACTCCTTTGCAATTGGTGTGCCATTGAGGATAAATGTTGGAAAGGCCTATATGGACATGAGCTAAATATGCAGAAGATCACTCCACTAAGGGAGAAAGGCAGCAGCCTACGGTAATCTATGACCTTCGCTCTTGTCCATTGAGTCTTCTCCTGTTTCACGTGATAGTGATTAATTCGAGATGTAAAACTGTAAATGATCAGGATTCAAGGTCTGACTGCGTACTGGAGGAAACAATTCTCAGAACTCTTTTGTTCTTTAAGTTTCAATTTCGTTATAGTAGTAAATTAAATTGTTATTCTAACCGTTTAATCTGCCGATTTCTGATGCATTTCTAATGAGTTCCACATTCAGTATCGTTAATGCACGCACCTCCCGAAGTTAGCATCTAATAATTTATTTGCGCCGTTTTCATTCTGCATATAAGTGATATTTATTGTTTACAGTAATCAAACACATTGCTATATTATATGAAAGTTTGGTACATACTTGACAATGACAACCATCATGTGTGTTTACAAAGACGATTTAATGTACATCCAGTTGTAGTCGGATGACAAATGTATTACCATTGCATTTATGCTTTTTTGAGGTGTCTGCCAAGGGTGTAAACAAATATTACATTAAAAAAATCTTAGCCTAAAGTTTTACATGATAGTGACAATATGTCATGGCAGCAACATACATCTTTGCATTTGAGTGCTACACTAGGAGTTTGCGAGTGTTTGTGCTACATTAAATTAAGGAAACTTTTCGTTACGTTATAGACCTACAGGATTGTAGTGTAGCCTAAATCATCAGTTCGTAGAATGCGAAATAATTCATAGTATAATGTAACGCAAAATAACCTTTGGATGTGTCATTACGAACTCAGAATGTTTAACTTATTAATGCCAGCAATAATCGAGTTACAGTGATCGAGACGAGTTCAGACCAATGCATATGTCAGATATATTCGTGAAGACACGGGAACGAAACGCTAATTCTGCGTATTTCACCAATGTACACGTAATTATTCCGACTAACAAACATAGATTACGCAGTCTATTACAGACATAGTAGAGTGAAAGTGCGCCCAAATTACGAGCTGCATCCGCCAACTCTACAACTGAGTCACTGTTTAACTTGGCCTCATTTTCTCATATCATCATTCAGACTTTCATTAGCCACGTTCAGTCTTCAAGCTGTTTTTATACAGTCATTTGGAATAAAAGTGGAATAATTCACTATATTTATCGATTTCATCGGACGCACACAACAGATAAATACGAGTATATATATCCGAGTGGGGAAAGTTCACGTTTTCAGGAACGGTACGGATTAGAGACTTTGGACAGGTAAATGTTTACGAAAAATGTAAATGTAATCATTTTCTACACGCTTTTATATAGCGACTGTATAACCTCGACCCTGCTCATTTTACCTCTCGCACTCTACGTCAGATGTTATTCAATGCGCTATCGGGCCCCTAGTAGGCCTATAATACTTTAGAGGTGAATGATATGTCGCAGACAGGTCGATAGTTGGGCCTATGCAACGATATAAATCTAACATACATTACAAGCATTATTATAATTACCTCTTCTTAAACCTAATTAAGATAAAATTGATAATATTTTTGGCACCGGCCAGCAACTTCCTATGATTGACTATTCCCTTTTTAACGATAAGTTTCTTCCTATGCCTTTTCAACCTCTGTTCGTAACCTGGGTGTCACTCTTGAGAGCTCTCGCTCTCTCTCATTCTCTGACCACATTACTAATCTCACCCGCTCCTGCTTTTACCATCTCCGACGCCTTAAGACAATCCGACGATCTGTCGCTTCTTTAGATTTTACCTCAATGGTTCATGCCTTTATTTGCACTCGGAGTGACTACTGTAATTCCCTCGTGTTACCTCAACATACCTAATCTTACCTTCCTTTATCGTAATCTTCCGTGGTGATCTCGCAGCAGGTTAGATGGAAGAGACAAATGGCGTCGATTGCGACGGACCGGAAGTGTCTAAGCAGCGCGAAAACGCGACCAACTACTTCCGGTTGGTTCAGCTGACGATGGTCGAAGGTACGAACGTCGTTAGGAAGACTATCCTCAGCCGCCTTCAACAACAGAAGACCCTGCACACGATCCTCGCAGATCGGAGGTCTGAGTTCGTCCAGAGGGGCTCCGGATTCAATCGTCAACAACTCGACGTCCTGTATCCAGTGAACGGCAACGCTAACCTAGCCAAAATAGATATGACTCTTTGGTTCGCACTGGCTCGAAAGCTCCGCGTACTTCCGCAGACGTACATGGAAGATCGACGCATCGTAGGAGCTGACAACACCAACAGCACTACCCCGCTTCTAGGTACCCAGGTGGATTGGCGCCAGGACGTAGCAACAATTCACGCAATCCGGAACAACCTCTTTCACCTCGAGAAACCGGAGATTGAAACGGAGATCTTCGAAGACCAGTGGAATCGTCTGACGCAGGCCTTATATCGATTGGACCCCGGCATTGACGCAAGCGTCATAGAGAGATACCGTACAGCCGAACTTAACCCGAAGGCAGTCAAGGAGCTCCGCGCGATGATCATGGAACAGTGCTTCCAGGAACGGTGCGAGGACCTCGCAGACGAGGTACGCAAGAGGAACCGGATTATCCAGCTGATTCTTCTCGTGGTTGCATTGGTGCTACTCGTAATTCTGATCGCCGTTCTTGTTTTCGTTCTTCTCTTCAAACAGCCTCGCACCTGCGATAAGAGTTTGCGTTATCAAGTCATTGGTGAATGTCTTAATTATTCTACATCTTCATCGCCGTTGTCGGTATCACCGTTGTCACCTTCATCATCATCACCGTCACGATCAACGACATCCACCATGAACACGTCACGACCACCATTACGAACACCTTCACCACTACCACCACCACCACCACCACCACCACCACGACGAACGACAAATGAGGACCAGGAGGACAACCATCATCACAGGGACCATTTTTTTACAGTGACAATTTATATGACGCCGTAACCCAGCTACATGGGCGCCTCACAGTCAACTAACAGCAGTGTAGGTCTTACAGAACAGATAAGTCTTGAGTCCAGATTTGAAAGAGTCAATTGTGTTAGCCGCTCGCAGGGCAGGAGGAAGACTGTTCCATCATCTGGGGCCGGCCGCCGAGAAAGCGCGATCGCCAAAACGGGCTTTCATCCGTTTTACGCGAAGATCTCTTTTACCATTACCACCCCCAACAGTTCCACAACCAAACCATTCGTTTATCATCTACTACGATATCATCGAATCAAACATTGCACCAAACACGACTCACTTTTTGGCATCTCATCTTGTCCATCACTGCATCCGTGTTTTACGTTGTTCGTCTGTCTATATGGTGTTACAGGCAACGTGGGAGCTCTGTACTTCCTGCCTCGTAGTGGCTGGGGAGCTGAGCCACCGAGGAAACCCATAGAGCGACTCCATCTACCGACGCCCTACATCGTCTACACTCACACGGCAGAGATCTCACAGTGTGGTGTAACAGAGGAATGCTGCAATCAAGTGAAGAACATCCAGTATCTGCATATGAATGAAAGATTCGACAGTAAGTACATTGACAATCAGACGGACGAACGGACATATGATGGAATGATGGAGAGATACAGAGATTGAAAGACAGTGGGACGCTCGGATGTCTACCTGCTGAAGTCACAGATAGGTTCTATTTTTTTTTAACTTGTTTGTTTCTTTCGCTTGATTCGCTTATGCACTAGAATTTACTTTCTCATCGATGGGCCATGAAGTAGGTCGTTCTTTTATTTATTCAGTCATTCAGCTATTTTCACTGAATTCATTCAAATCAGCCAGCCATGGCAGTCAGACCTTACGAAGACGCTAGGTTATAGGCTTTCTCCTCGATCCGTTAGATCTCGCGGACTTCTGAACTGTTCTATTTGCTTGTAGGATTGGATGATATCGGTATCCATTATCTAATCGACAGCAAAGGAATCGTTTACGAAGGCAGAAACATCACCCGGATGCCAGCGGCCGTCCTCGGGTCAGCAATTTCACTCTTGCATGTTTGCAATTGTATTTAGTAACTCAGATCAGTCTTATTCACCAACAAATGATGCACGAAAACCAGGCCATAATCAAGTGAAAATCGACGAGATCAGTCAATCAAAACTGAAAGTGGTTATCTTTGGTGGATCTCCACTTGCGCCCCCTAGCGATATCAGATGTAAAATGAGTACACTGACCGTAAACTATCGGTGGGGAAGTTCAGACGGTAAGAGAGATAACTGGCCGCCCGCTCTCATAATTATACCGAGAGTAAGACAATGAAGTCGCCATAACCTCGCATCAATGACTGTATTCCGCAAATTTTTCGTTCCTCCATCTCTCCTGTCGGTCAATCATCATCATTTGTTCCAAGCCCTTCAATCTATGACTTTGTAAGGAGGGCAATATCAAATTACAGTTGTATTGTATTGTATTGTATGACTATCCAGTATCCAGCCTTTTCATTGAAAATCTTACCCTGATCCGTCTTCTCATTATTTATATCGACCAAAAAACCACACACCGTAACATCTTTTATATGTCTCTGTCTGTGTCTCTCTTTCCCTCTGTATCTCTGTCTCTCTCTCTCATTTCCTGCTATTAAGTGACTCTTTAGAATTTCGTGTCTACAATTTCTTATATACCGAAAGCCGCTTCTCGAGGTGATGTCAAGACAGCATTTCTGAGTATTTGCTTTATCTGTTACGGGCTGATCTTTTGGATGTTGAGCTGATTACGGCTTGGTTTTCGTGTGCCATCGGTTAATGCCTTGTGCATGAGACACCGGCGCAATAGAAGTTGCTAATTACAATTTATGAAGCATCGGTTAATGCTTTTATCTGATATGACTGACTTTAAACTCGGCGTCGAAGGATTAAGGCTCTCTGTACAATGTCTCATTGCGCCGGTGTCTCATGTGAAATTTACATTTCATCATCTAACATTACCTGGCGTGTCTTCCATTATCAAACCTTTACAAGCATTATCTTCTATCTCACCCTATCTTATTTGATCTAATATGACATTCAATAATTCTTATCGTTAAACAACATGCATCGGAAACCTTACAAATTTACATTACCTTACCATATCTTGCTTTACCCTACCTGGCAGTATCCTACCTCGCCTTGTCTCAACTCGCCTTACCATGCCGTACCCTAACTGACCTCAGAGTACCTGATTTTACCTTGTCTTAACTTACCCTGCCTCAACTTACTTTGCTTCAACTTGACTAACCTTACCATACCTCTCCGTACTTACCCTATCTTTTCCATCTCACCTTACATACCCTACCTATCTTTACCTCATCTCACCTTGACATTTCCTTACCTTATGGCACCTTGCTACACCATTTCTTATCTTGTCTAAATTTATCTTGCATTAACCTACCGTGCTTTACTTTTCCTTGCCATACTTCACCCTGCCATATCTTACTTGCATTATCTACCTTATCTTTCGTTTCCGTCCCTAATTTTGCTTTACCATTGTATTCCTGTAGCAACGAATAACTTTAGGACTGTTCTATGAAATTGTTCAGCTGGAATCGAAACATAACGAGCGTCGCATTCATCGGAAACTTCATGTACCAAACTCCGACGGTCGAGTCACTTGGGAGCTTTGACCTTCTGCTAGCATACTTAAAAGACAACAATTACATAATCAAGAACTATACGATCTATGGAACGTGCGAGTGCAGGAACAACACCGACAGTCCTGGTCGGATTCTCTACGACGAAATCAACAACTCCAAACTGAATCATATCCACGGACACGTTGTAAGTACCTCTTCAATTTCTAATTGATATGGGTTCTGAACACGTTTTACTTGATGTTTCTAATTCAATCTAAGTCTAAACTAATCTAGTCTAATCTTTGAACGGCCTTCATCGGTCGCTCAAAAAAGATTTTAGAAACTGTCTTCCTGTAACTCTTCGTTCGTCTAAATCAGTTGTGTCATTTCGTTCTCTTAAGACTTACGGTATCTCTTTCAAATTGTTCATCCACCATAGGCTGCCTATCTCTGTCATAAACTTTTCATGCTTAATAATTTTGCAGAGGCATCGACCAGACAACTTCTGCTTCTTCAACGATTCATTGGCAGGTGAATCTAGGAAAGCCAAGAACTTTAGGTTAGTTGTTGACTTTCCATACAATACAATACAATAAAACTTAATTGATAGTGACTCCCATAAGAGTTCGGAAGTCAACACTGAAAGTGGACACACAATTAGAGCTATAAACAGACTGGAGGAGGTACATTTTGTGTTTAGAGCGAAAAACAGCCTCTGTAGACGAGTTGCAAACATGAGGCGGTAGATGGAGTTGGAGCCAGCAACAGTTAATGAGCGCCAGACGTGAAGCCATGTGGCTCAAAAGGGAAAGGTTATTCATTTGCTGATACAATTGCTTTCGTATTTAAGCTTCATCCGAAATATTCTACAAATCAAGCATTAGGCAACTTCAGACCATTATAGTTGAAAGGGTTTTGCGTATTTATATAATCGCATACCTTTCAGCTATCATGGCCGTATTTCCTGAACCCTTTTATTACAATGTCATAATCGACCAGCAGTTTCGCTTTCTTTTCCTGTAACGTTTCCTCTTAATCACAATGACTTTCTTGCTGAATTTTTACAGGAACTCTAAAGATGTGCATTCGAAATTGGTAAATGAGTCTACAGCTTTACTGAAACGAAATATGTCGCAAGGGATAGCAGCTGGTTGAATTCCAATTCGAAAGACATTCCCAACCTACATTACGGCGTATCGTTTTAAAACTTGCTCCACTCAGCCATGTTTCAGCACCAGTAGAGTACATTAATCTCATATATCTCCATTGCAATCCAACATTCCGCGGCAGTTTGGTGTATCACTGAGGAGAGAATTGGGGAAGGACCTATGGACATGAGCTAAATAAAGAGACTGTTACTGTCGGGACCTTGAGCAAGTCCTTAACGCGCGATTGCTCCACGCCATCGATGTTCTGCCGTATGGTCAGCTGCGCAGTTCTGAGCTTTGGATTGAGGGAAATGTCAAATATAGCTGTTGAAAAAGTCTTAAGCGATTGAGCATTGTTTTACTAACTGATGTAATATATTATATTGTATCTATCAATTTATATAGCGCCTCTCGCAGTGCACACCAATCACAAGCGCTCAATATTCGTTCGTAATGACTTTTATCATCATATGGGCTAGCGCAGAGAGCGCCTCAGAGTACATATCTTGAAGTAGTGATATGTAAAAGCTCAATTACATTACAGCACTAGTGCAAATCATCAGCTCGTAGAATGCGAACTAATTCGGTGCATTATGCAATGCAAAATAACCTCATTGCTTTTAATGTTCAAGATGTTCGTGTACAGTCCGTTGATTTCCACGAAATAGAAAATAATTATGTTTTAATATTCATATTGAAATAAAAGTGGCATAATTTAGCATATTTACCAATTTCTGATCGCATAATTTGATGAAGCCGATCAAAGAAGTTTGGCGAAAAATAACGTAGGCTCAAGCTTGGAACAATACGTAATTCCAGTCATATTAATGAGCATCCAATCAGACGCACACAAACAGATAAATACGAGTCCATATCTGCGGACAAAAAGTGTGAGTCTTCAAGGACGGCTTCCACTGGAAACTTTGGATAGGCAAATGTATGCGCAAAATGTAAATGTGAACCTACACGTTTCCATATAGCGACTGTGTTACATACAACTCTGCTCATATTTCTGCTCATATGTACATACGCGGTGGTGTAGAGGTATGTTCGGTGCCTTGCAACCCTATACGTTGCGGGTTCGAATCCACCTCAAGCCGCCGCGTAGGGACCTTGGGCAAGTCCTTCACTCTCAATAATTATTGCTCATGCGCTTCGGTGTAAAACTCCAATTCAGTGTTCGCGCTGTTCAAGGAGCGCCTCTGAGTTGAACATCTTGAAGGGGCGCTATATAAATATCTGACACGTGAAATGTCGAATGAATGAATTTCAATGAGAATTAATCGGGTGATTATTTGAGCAACCGCTGTCTCATTTGAATGGGTACCACAACCTTTAAGGTTGTCGTGTACGGACCGTGCTAGAGCTACAGTTTGACCTCCACCCTGTTCAGTTTTCAGTGTATTCATCAGGGGAGATCCTCTACCACCGCTGTGGTTGCTACGCCATTTCAGGTTTTCGTGCACAGACCTTGCTAGCACGAGATTCAAATCTCTGAGAGAGGCCAACAACGAGATGTGACCTGCCTGCGTGGCGGCCACATAAAAACAACTTCACAGAGATTGCGGCAAGTATCTCGTAGGGACGAGATACAGACTGCTCGAGTGCAGGAAGTAAGAAGTATTTAGGGCCAGAGCTCCCCCGACAGTGCTTTAATGCCCCACGCTCCCCTCCTGCATTGCCGTACGAACAGACAAATTACCCAATCATTTTGTCTATCCGTGAGCGTACTCATTGGCCCGTAGGCTTGATTGTACGCTGGTCTGTGCACTGTACAGCCGGAGATTTTTGCATAATTATAGGCGACCGCAGCTATGATTCACAACCGATTAATCCATATTCATAGGCCATGCGAGGCTAATTATCAGCTTTACGATTGCATATAATTACTGCGTGCTTAAAAAGTGACGACCAACAGGGAAATTCCGGAGTTTGGGAACATACTGAATGTGTTTGGAGACGAGTTCAAAACGTTGCGATGGCTGCAGTCAACAGTCGGCTGTTTGCTTTGGAATAGACATCTGTTTCACCTCACCAGTGATTGCAGAACATCGTTTAACTTTAACATACCAGGTAAGATTAAACTGGGTCACTGAATCACGTTTGATTTTTACGCGAATACATCCGTTGTAACATGTTATCGTTGTGACGTTGACGGTATCAGTTATCCCTACTTGAATTCCCATATACCTCCATTCCTCCTTATACCCCACAATAGGCCTACCCTTCTTCCTTCCTTCGTTCATATACCACTTTTTATACCACTCATAATCCTTATTGTCTTCATTTCTAGGCCTATATTACGCATGCCTTCGTAAGCTGCCAAATACCTCGTTTCCTCCTTACCCAATACCCACACTCTTATTCCCAAATAGTACTTCTCGTTGCACTGGTAACTCCTATCTCTGTTCCCTTCCCTTTTCTCTCCTTGCCCTCACTTACTCGAATCCGCATGCCACTAAGATTCCTTCCTCCTACCCTAATCGCAGGTTTCAAATCACATACGTCGCTCAGTCACAATTAAATCCTGTGAAACAGAATGAGTTCAGGTTGAGTTCTGGATAGAGATCCAAAACTTCATTATATAGAGAGGCACCAGTAACTCCCAAGAAGTGGCCCGGCCAGCCTGTTGCATGATATGACTAGAGTCACTGAATCTCTGACGGTGATAAACTCCGCCACTGATTGTACTGTGTCAGTGCCAGTCCCGAGCCTGGATGAAGAAGGAGGGCGACGCTAATGATCTTTGTTGTCACAGTGTCGTTAAACTGAAACTAGCGTAACGGTGATTGACCGCGAAGTACAGTGCTTCGGTATAATTATAGCCGCATTATCTCGCATAGGTTAGTGAACCACGTTTGTAATTGCAATTGTAATAATTACAATTGCAAGTATTGTAATCTGACATTTATAAAACACCGTAACTTCAAGAAAAAGCTCCTTAGTGGCGTTTCCAATTCCGAATTAGTGAAAATAACTGTCGAATAATACACGTTAATAACGTCTCTTTTTGTCCCAGGTCCAACATACTTGGGTCGGCGAAGACACACATGTATGTAAAAACAGTGAAGTGCTAAAAGTTGAACAGTACGAACTTTAGGTATAGGCGATATAGGTGACTGCCTAGAGCGGCAAAAACCGGAAAAAATTAAGCAAGAAAGGCATATTTCTCTTGAAATTTTACTGCTAATAGAAAAAGGGCGGCATTTTGTCGTTGCCTATAGCACACAACTGTCAAAGGCCGCTACTGACGTTGAATTTAAACATTTGATCTACAACTCAATGTTATTAATTGTTCTGCCTTGTCAGATCTTACCTTGACTCCCAATACCTGACCTTGCCTTACCATTTCTTTGACTTACCGTATAGTACAGTGACTTACTTACTTCATCACCAATATTTACCTTCTCTAACCTTCCCTCGAACGGCCTCGCCTCATCTTACGCAGCTGTCATCTGCTGTCCCATTTTGGTCGCAGGTTAGATGGAAGAGAGAAATGGAGTCGATTGCGACGGATCGGAAATGTCTAACCAGCGCGAAAACGCGACCAACTACTTCCGGTTGGTCCAACTCACTATGGTCGAAGGTACAAACGTCGTCAGGAAGACCGTCCTCAACCGCCTTCGACAACGCAAGACCCTACACACGATCCTCGCAGATCGGAGGTCTGAGTTCACCCAGAGGGGCTCCGGATTCAACCGTCAACAGCTCAACGTCCTGTATCCAGCGAGTGGAAACGCTGACCTAGCCAAAATAGATATGACTCTCTGGTTCGCCCTGGCGCGGAAGCTCCGTGTACTTCCGAAGACGTACGCTGAAGATCTGTATGCTGAAGGACATGGCAACACCAACACTAACCCGCTTCTAGGTACCCAGGTGGAATGGTGCCAAGACCTGGCGACAATCCACGGTGTCCGAAACAACCTCTTTCACCTCGAGAAACCGGAAATGGATACGGAGATCTTCGAAGACCAGTGGAATCGTCTCACAGAGGCCTTATATCGATTGGACCCCGGCCTTGACCCAAACGCCGTAGAGAGGTACCATAAGGCCGAACTCAACCCAAAGGCAGTCATTGAGCTCCGCGCACTGATCATGGAGCAGTGCCTCCAAGAACGGTGCGAGGACCTTGCGGACGAGGTGCGCAAGAGGAACCGCATCATTCAGCTGATTCTCCTTGTGGTTGCTCTGGTGCTACTCGTGATTCTGGTGGCGATTCTTGTTTTCGTTCTTCTCTTCAGACAGCCGCGCACCTGCGATAAGAGTCTCAAGTACCGCGTCATTGGTAAATGTTTACTTTGTCTTAATTATTCTGCGTCATCACCGATGTCATCCAAGTCATCGTCGCCATCTTCATCATCCTCATCATCATCGTCATCATCATCTTCACCACCATCACGGTCAACGATAATTAGCATGATAACCACCACAACCACCCCTGCGACCACCGTCCCTATACCCGGCGAAAGGCCAATGAGGACATCACGCTCATCACCACCACGACGTCACCGCAACTATCACTACCACTACTTCTACCACCCCACTACCACCACCACCACTACCACCAAGACATTCCTTTACCACTTACTCCGATGTTAAGCAAGCAATCATCGCATTAAATACCATTCACTCTTTAGTATCCCATCGCGTCTGTTGGTGTGGCTGTTTTTTACGCTAGCCGTTTCTCTGTGGGACTTTTCAGGCAACCTCGGAGGTCTGTACTTTCTGCCTCGCAGTGGCTGGGGAGCTGTGCCACCCACGGAACCCATAGACCCACTCCATCTACCGGTGCCGTACATCATCTACACGCACACGGCAGAAATCTCACAGTGCAGTGTGACAGAGGAATGCTGCAATCAAGTCAAAAACATCCAGTATATCCAAATGCACGTCAGAGTGGATCGTAAGTACACTCACATGGGCAGAGGACGAATGAACAAAAGATGGACGGACGGATGGACAAATGAACAATTGTAATAACGTCCATTAGCGACGATCAGCTACATTCCCTATTCTTCAGGCCTAAAGTCTATCTTGAAATGTTCAGCATATTAACTATTCCCAAAAGGCTCTCCATAAATGATGGAGCGCTCCTGAGTAGGTTTCTCGAAGGGGCGCTATATAAGTTCTCCTAATGAATGAATGAATGAATGAATCCGGCAAATGCCCTGTCCTTGAAAGGCATAGTAAACGTGAACCATGTTTCTCGATACTTAATATAGGTCCTTCTCTTTATCTCGCATTGCTCTTGAGTAAGCTATGTTTAAGTACATAAGAAAAGAAAACGTTTACAGTTCAGGATACGATGCTCAGTCACAAGTGTAGATCTATGTGTTTGCATTAAACACTGACGATACAGGCGCTAATGGTTAAGAGATATAATGATAACAATAATAATTAATATTAATTTTTATATTCAATGCAATTAATAATTAGATGTGATAGTTAATTATGTTAATAATAGCCACTAATAGTTAATTATGATTAATGATACTTAAAAATGAATTTTGAAAATTAATAACAATTAACAGTAATTGATAAAAAAATGAGTGATAATTAATAATATTTAAGGATAATTAACGATAACTGATAATAAATTATCAAAGCTACAGCAGGGCCAAGGACAATAACAAGAGTAGGAGCAAGAGGAACAGGAACAATAAGAAAAATGAGGTCAAAAACAGGAACAATAAATAAGAGCAGAAAAGAATATTAAGATCATTTGAAGCAATTAAAGAAAAATAATTATAAAGAACAATGAGAACAGTGAGAAAAAATTAACAAAGGATATTCATGCACTTTACTATTCAAGTTTTTGGGACGTGTGACACTTCGTCGACTTCTTCACTGTTCTATTGTTCGTTGTAGCTTTCGAGGATATTGGTTACCATTATCTCATCGACAATAAAGGAATCGTTTACGAAGGCAGGAACATCACCCGGATTGCATCGGCCGTCTACCAGTCAGCTATTTCACACTTACTTATTAACAATTGCATTTAGTAACTTCTATCGGTAATTTTCACCGGTGAATAATGCACAAGGCATCAACCGATGTCGCACCAAAACCAGACAGTAGTTAATTAAAATTCCAAAAGATCAGTCCGCTTAGTTAGAGAGGCCACGGATTTCCAGCTCGATTCTGCTCCACTTCCACCCCCTTCCAAAACCAGCAATAAACTGTCGGTGGTAGATCAGGCGGTGAGAGATAGAGAACTGGCCACCAGCATTCATATGCGGAGACCAAGATAGTGAAGTCAGTAACACTTCAAAATTCCACGCAATTTTCCTTAGTCTTACCTTATAATTAACACTGTATTGCTGCTAACAACCAATTATCTTAGCACTGTTTTGTTCAGTTGGAATCGCAACATAACAAGCGTCGCATTCATCGGAAACTTCATGTACCAAACTCCGACGACGGAAGCACTGGCGGCCTTTGACCTTCTGATCGCATACTTACGATACAACAATTACATCATCAAGAACTACACCATCTATGGCATGTGCGAATGCAGGAACACAGCCAGTCCGGGTCGGATACTCTACGACGAAATCAACAGATCCAACCTGAATCACATCTCTGGACACGTCGTAAGTACCTCTTCCCTTTCTAATTGGCAGTACTCTTCAAACCAAGTTAACACTTGCTATTTAATGACTTTTTGGCGCACCATGAATGTAATTATTGTAATGCATAAAGAAAGAATCGATGCTTTCTTCAAATAAAACCATCGTGAATTTAGAATCATATTTTAGGATCTAATCCAAACCAAAATCAGCACCCATCATATCAAGACTCAGATCTCATTATGAACCTATGATCAAAATCTAGGCTGTAGCATCAAATCTAATCTAATGGCATGTGTGCCATATTGATAAATTGTATGCCTAATACTTTCGTAGAGACATCGACCACACAACTACTGCTTCTTCAACGACACACTGGCAGAAATGGGGGAAAACAAAGAATTATCTGTAAGCCGGTTACTTCCTATTGTCTAAAAAGAAACGCAATAGAAGCTGGATTTTGTTATCCATTACATCTTCTACCTCATATAGCAGCTCCTCTGCCTCCTCCGTTATGGTCTCCCTGCCATGGCAACCGGATCCGGATCTTTCATTGCTTTTCTCTGGACATGCCCGCTGACACGACAAGACGCTCGTGAATAAGCGGGTGCCCTGCGCTTAGCCTAGAGTAGCGATTTAGCAATTGAGAGTTTGCAATTATGTTTACGATTACAATTATTACCTTTACGCCCTCTGTGCACAAATCCCACGGTTGAGGGAAACAGGGTCAGTGAATAGCAGGACTTGCCGTTTACTTTCCAGTTCATGTGAACGTTAAGCTCGCATATCCCAGTGGAATATATAAGTAAGTAAGTAAGTAAGATACCGCTCGTCAGCTGTTCAATTATTTATGGATAAACCCAAGGTTCGAGGCATCGCAGGACTGTCCTGTTTATCTCAACTTACGTCTGTAAAAATATTTAGCACACGTTCACAACGACACTTGCGTGCAAACAATTTGTGCAAGATCGTTACACCATCGGGAAAGAAATTCAAGGATTTTGCCAGTTAATTCATGGTTCAAGTCCGGGTGCGTCATCGTAAATCGTTGTTTCTCATGTAACCCAAGATAGACAGGTTGTCCTGTAAGGGTTGCTAAAATCTGTTGCTTTCGTAATTGGGCTGCATCCGAATTTCCGAAATAATCGACAATCAAGCACCATAAAACCATTATTGTCGAAAGTGTCTGTTGTGTAAATATAGCATCATAAACCTTTAAGCCATCGTGCACATGTCCGTATTTTCGCAAATGTATTGTTTTAAAATTGACCCGAATGTTCGTTTTCTATTCGCTTTTGAAGTTGGTGGATCGTTTTCTCTCAATCACAATGACTTTCTCGTTGAACTTTTTTACAGGAATGTAAAGATGAATGCGAAAAACTGATGAATCAGTCGACAGGTTTACTGGAACGAAATACGACGAACGAGATAACAGTTGGATCAACGTACTCGAAATACATTTCCAGCCTACATTAAGACCATCCCGTTTTACATCTAGCTATAGAGCTATCTTTCAGCACCATTACTTTATGTTTCACTTCTCTGTCGATTGCAATCCAACTCTTGGTTGCACTTTGTATACCGTTGTAAGCAGAAGTGGAGAACGAAAAATGGAAAAAAAGGAAAATAATTATAGGAAGAAATCAACAACAGTTTTATGGGTATTGGAGCTTGCAATTGGGGATAATTGTCTAGTTTGCTCGATTTTAACTAGTTTAATCACAACCGTAAATTTGGACCGAGAACTCTAATTTCTTGTTCAAATATCTACATTTGGGTCCTAGATCTGTGAACGTGGGCCCAGACCTGTAAATTTAAGCCAAGATTAGTAAATTTGGGTATCAGATATGTAACGTTTGAACTAAATATGTAAGCCTGAACCCTAATACCTACCGTAACTCACTCTTTCATTCACTTAACGTGATTTGATATATCACTATGCAATTTCTATGAGCTCACCCACAAGTTTCGCGACTGTCAATTGGTTCATCCCTCTTCCAGTGATAATGACGAAATCAAGACAATCACCATTCAATTTCTTGTGTTCTTCAAGTTTCAATTTCGTTATCTTAGTCAATTGACGTGTTATTCTAACCGTGTAATCTGTCGGTTTCTAATTTCCAATGAGTTCCTCATACAGGATCTGAAATGGACGCACCTGTCGAATCCAACATCTTTTGATATCAGTGGAACCGGTATCGTAATGCACAGCAGTAATGTGTACTGTAATTAGCATTCGAACACCATATTCAATTCGATGCAGATTTTTACATTGACCACCATTATATATATTTTCAGAGACACTTTCTTGCCATTATACATTAATGTGTGCAGTGCTGACAAATTTGTTATCGTTATCTTGATGCTTCTCTAGAGGGTTGTACACAAGTGTTAGGCTTTTCTTGTACCTTTTATATTTGTACCTTTTTTACCTTGCTACTTGAGAGCGGTTACATAATTATAATGACAACAATACATCTTTTGTCTTGGAGCGTTATTGAAGCGCTTGTGAAAGGATGCGCAATAACATAACATAATAACATAACATTGCATAACATAACATATCATGACATAGCAAAATATATAAATTAACATGGCATTCCATACCATAACATTACATAGCACACCAGAGCATAAGAAAGGCCTTCATAAGAAGGGTCTTAAGTGGTTCAGAAGACACTTGTAAGGGTAAGTTTGTGTCAGAGCCACAGCAAGTTAACCAGTAACACGTGTAGCATGCATTTTCCGAGGTTCTTCTTAAAGGTTTTACAGTGTCCACTTAGATAGTACAGTACTGTCATCAGAGTCCGGTTTGTCAAAAAAGAAGTGCGTGCCGGAAATATTATATATAAATATTAAATAAGACAGGTTTGGTTAACCGCACTTAATTTTTTTGTTCGCGATTTGTTCCTTGCGTCGCACCGCAGAACCAGGCGCAGTGGATAGCCTACAGACAGTTAATCGGAGTTTGCAAAATGAATGCTCTGATTCACGCACAGAGAACAATCACAATGTAAAATTTACAAGTCATCCTCCTAGCATTACCTGACGTGTTTCGTATTATCATATCATTACATACCTAATATACCATCAGTACATCGTACCTTATAGCCCTGATTCACATCCGATTATATTCATTGGCCAAGTGAAGCTAATTGTGGACTTTGCGATTACATTATCATTCACGCTTCGTCGGCAAGTGAAGAGAATCTGGGAAATTCCGGAATTGCGGAAGTTGTATGAACCTGTTTGCAGACGGATAAGACGCGTTGCGATAGCTTTAGTCGATATTCGGCTGTTTGCTTTGGAATAGGCGTCGGTTTGAACCCTGCAGTGATTGAATAACATCGCTTGACAAACCAGGTAACGTTAAACTGAGTCATTGTTTCATACACGAATATATCGGTTGTTACATGTTGCCGTTGTGACGTTGATGGTATCAATTATCCTTAATTCCTATAATCCTACATACCTCCATTCCTTCTCATAATTTTACAACCCTTCTTCTTACCTTCGTTTCTATATGCCTCTTCTTATACCACCCACATTTATTATATACTTCCTCAGTTCCTCTTGCCTTTAGTTCAATATATCGCATTTCTCCATTTGCCACCTACTACTTTCCTGCCTATTTTAATCCATTCCTTATTCCCCGTTATTACTTCCCTCCTAAGATAGAGGTTCATTCCTCGCTACCCTCGTAACTCCTAACTTATTTCTCCTAACATTTCTTTTATACCCTCATTCATTCGAATCATCCTTATGCCACTAAGGTTCTTTCCTATCCTACTCACACTTTTGTCAGACTAGGTTTATTCAGAATCCACGCTTTTGTCATAGCAAGTTATACATTCACTTGATCCTTCTTGACTACTGCTGCTCTATACTGGTTGGTCTGCTTCTTGCATTGATAGCCCAAAAAGACCGAGTTCTTCGCTCTGAAGCCCGGCTAATTGGGTGAATCCTTAAGTTTGCCTCTGTTTCGGCTTACATGCATGGCACTCTGACCTGGATCCCTGTCTTGCAGCACATCAAGCAGAGAATCGCTGCGCTGGTTTGACGTTGCCTTCCTGGCTATGCTCCGGCCTCTCCATGTGAGCGCTCTTGTCCTGTGGCTGGTGTGCTAGCTCGCAAGGACCTCATGCTCTGCCTGTAGCGGGAAGCTTTTGTTCCCTCGAACTAGTATCTCAACCTATCAGCGTAGCACTTTCTCAGTTGTAGGTCCTTCTGTCTGGAATGGTCTACCGTTGGAGATGTGCCTGTTACCTATGAATAATTCATCTACTATACGTTCAAAGACTCCTTTATACTTATTTTGTATCACCGTGGTTGGACTGGAAAAGCTCCTGAGTAGGTTTCTTTAAGGGGCGCTATATAAATTCTTTAAAGAAATTAATTCAAATAACAGGCAACGAACAGTCACAATCAAATTCTGTTAGCCAGAATAAGGTCGGGTTGAGTACTGGTTCGACATCCAGAGCTTTATTATACAGACAGGCAAAGTACTTCAGAAGGGGCTCGACCAGGAAGTTGGAAGATTTAAGATTGAAGTCATTCAGACTTGAAGGACTGCTTTATCTCGCATAAGTTTATGAACAATGTTTGCAATTGTAATTGTTATCTGACACCACTTCCAGAAAAACTTATCGGCGGCGCTCCCAACACCAATCAGATAAATGACTGTTGAATTATACACGCTTAGTACGCAGGTTCAACACACATGGGTCTGCGGGACCTGCACCTATATAAAGTCGCCCAGCGTTGAATTTTATCTACGCCTCAGTTTTTTTAATTGTGTTGACATTAAGTAGGCCTATCATTGGAGTATAAAGGACAAGTGGTTTGAGATATCGTCAAAAACAAATGCAGAATGGAGGTAATCTAGAGGTATGATTATAGAAGCATTTCCAATTGATGCCAGAGGGAAGTGGTTACCTAACGTGCTCAGCTTTTCTTTCAGCATAATACCTTTCGTTATCTTTTGCCAAACGATACCCGATTGAATTTTGCGAGCCATGTAATTATTGTGCTGGTTGGAACCTCCCCCGAAACTTTCATTGCTTATAAAGACCTGGGACAAGTCTTTTAGGTAAAAAAACTGGACAGGGCAAGTTTTTCATGAACGATTTCCTTTGTCATAACCGCATTTACCTTTTTTAAACGTGGGATCATGACTCAGTAGTGAGTGAGTTAATACTGAAATAAAAGGGTTCTTTAGAAATGTATACGGGAATTTGAAAGAAACAAAATTTAAATAGAAATCGGTTTAAATTAAAAGAAAATATGGCGTAGCTTGAAAAGACCTTAGATCACACCGCACATGATCGTAATCCCCCATTGCATGATTTAATTAAGATCATCCAGATTTGTTTCAATGATACTCATGATTGACTGTGTAGTGCTTCTCACCGTATACCTTACTCTGACTCAATTTACATTATCATACCTTTATACTGACTTACCTTACATCACCGTACCATACCTTGCAACGATAGACCCTACCTCACCTTAATTCACCATGATTCACCTTAACTCGCCATACCTTACCTAGACTCACCTAATGTCACCATACATTAACTTCACTGACCTTACCTCACCTAGCGTTAACTGACCTTACCTCACCATGCCTTGCCTGAACTTACCTTACCTCTACCAACCCTACTATCTTACTTTCCCTTAATCTTACGTGGTATTTTGGACGCAGGCTAGATGGAAGAGACTAACCTAGATTGCGACGGACCGGATATGTCGAAGCAGTATGAAAACGAGACCAACTATTTTCGGTTGGTCAAGTTGACTATTGTCGAAGGTACAAACGTCGTTAGAAAGACTGTCCTCGACCGCCTTCAACAACGCAAGACCCTGCAAAAGATCCTCGAAGATCGGAGGTCTGAGTTCATCCAGTGGGGCTCCGGATTCAACTGTCAACAGCTCGACGTCCTGTATCCGGTGAGCGGCAACGCCGACCTAGCCAAAATAGATATGACTCTTTGGTTCGCCCTGGCGCGGAAGCTCCACGTACTTCCAAAAAGGTACCTGGAAGACCTGCATGCCGAAGGCACTGGCAACACCAGCGACACTACCCTGCTTCTCGATACCCACGTGGAGTGGTTTCAAGACCTGGCAACAATCCACGCAGTCTGGAACAACCTCTTTCACCGCCTGAAACCGGAAATGGAGTTGGAAATCTTCGAAGACCAGTGGAATCGTCTGACGGAGGCCTTATATCGATTGGATCCCGGCCTTGACCCCAGCATCATAGAAAGATACCGTACGGCCGAACTAAACCAGAATGCAGTCATTGAGCTCGGCGCGATGATCATGGAACAGTGTCTACAGGAACGGCGCGGGGACCTAGAAAATCCTGTTACTCGCAAGAGGAACCGGATTATCCAGCTGATTCTCCTCGTCGTTTCTCTGATGCTATTCATGATTTTGGTCATGACTCTTATCTACTTTCTTCTCTTCAGACAGCCGCGCTCCTGCGACCAGAGCCTTGAGTATCATGTGATTGGTGAGTCATTATTCTCAGATCTCGTCATCACCGTGGCCATCATCATCAGAATCATCATCATCATCATCGTCACCATTATGATCCTTATCATCATCAGCACCATCACGGCCACCGACAATCACCATGAAACCAACCACTATACTGCCACCACCGCCATCATTACCACTACAACCACGACGAATGACGACGGAGGAGCACCGCGATCATGACCAAGACGACGACGACCACCACTACACTACTACTACCACCACCAAGACATTCCTTTACTACCTACTCCGAAATTAAGCAATCGAGCATCGCATCAATATACAACTCACTCTTTGGCATCGTTTGGATATTGACCTGACTACTGATAGGTTTAAGTGTATCATAGGTTGATCTCTTGTGCATTAGACGCCGGCGTAATAGAAGTTACTAATTGCAATTACGATCTAATCGCGTTCTACACTGAAGCCGTGTTTTACGTTGGTTGTATGATCATGTCGTATCCGGCCTCCTCCGAGGTCTGTACCGTACTTCACTCCATCCGTGTTTTACACTATGACGTTTTAGGCAACTTCGGAGCTCTGTACTTCATGCCCCGAGAGGGCTGGGGAGCTGTGCCACCGAAGGAACCCATAGATCCACTCCATCTACCGACGCCCTACATCATCTACACTCACACGGCAGAGATCTCTCAGTGCAGTGTGACACAGGAATGCTGCAATCAAGTCAAGAACATCCAGTATCTGCATATGAATGAAAGATCCGACCGTAAGTACAGCTGGAAGGATGGATGAACAGAAGGGACATAAGGACAGATGGGCAAAAAGACAGATAGACAGATGGACAAAAAGACAGATGGACAGATGGGCACAGAGGCGGATGGACAGAGGGTTAGGTAGACAGAGGGACAGATGGACAGAAGGACGAATGGACAGAGAGACAGAGGGACATATGGACAGGTTAACAGACAGGCAGGAGGACAGATAGACAGTGGAAGATAGAGAAATAAATGGACAAATCAAAGGATGGACAGAATGGCAGTGGGACGGATGGCTAGAAGTACAGAGGGACAAATGGACAATTGTGAAGGCTCTCTTTATCGACGATCAGTTACATTTTCTAATCTTGTCACGATATCTTGAAATGTTCACGTGCATTAAGTATTTCCAAAAGTGTCTCCATAAATGATCCGGCACATAGCTTATACTTGAAAGGCGTGGTAAACGTGATCTATGTGTCTCTATCACGTAATATTGCTCTAGTCTAGGTTATGTCTAAGTACATAAGAAAAGAAAACGTTAACAGGTCACAATAAGATGCCTAGTCATAGTTGTCTTCTGCACGTCTGTGTATTGTGCATAAAACACCGGCGATACAGAAGCTACTGATTGAGATAAAATAATAACAATAATAATTATTATATAATTATTATATTTACTGCAAATGATAATGATATGTGTAGTTAATAAAGATAAAAAAATTAATAATAGTTAATAATGATTAATTATGCTTAATAATGATCACTGATAACAAATGACAAATAATAATTCTTAATAATAATTAGAAATAATTAGTAATATTTATTGATAATTAACGACAATTGATAATAATAAATAATAAAAACTGCAGCGACAACTAAAGCAGGAATAAGGACAATAACAAAAACAGGAACATGAGGAACAATAAGAAAAACAATAACAGGAACAGTAAGAACAAAAAATAAGAACATAAAGAACAATTGAAGTAATTATTCTTTATAGCATTCGATGATATCGGTTTCCATTATCTACTCGACAGCAAAGGAATCGTTTACGAAGGCAGAAGCATCAAAGAGATTCCATCAGCCGTTCACGGGTCAGCAATTTCATTCTTATTCGTTTGCAATTGTAATTAGTAACTTCTAACCGTAACTTTTTACCGTTGGTATCAACGGATGTCGCACCAAAACCTGGTAGAAATCAATTAAAAATTCAGAAGATCAGTCCGCATAGGGAGGCAACCTATGGGGGATTTCCTACATGATTCATCGCCACTTGCGCCACCTAGGAAATCAGTTGTAAACTATGGGTGGGACGATCAGGCGGCAAGAGATAGATTGCCACCAGCAATCATATTCCAAGGCTAATACAATTAGTAAAGTAAGTAAGTAAGTAAGAAGTATAAGTAAGTATTTCCTTTTGAGAAGCACTAGCAAACGCACAGCACTGTACATAGCAAGATTAATACATTCAAACAAATAAACAAAAAGTTATATATATACAACCAAAGAATTGAATGAGAGGTCTTATTGTACATCAGGGGAACACAGAGGAAGAAGAGCTAGGGCTAGTCATAGGGGAAACTGAAGCCGCTAACACCACGCCAATGGCTGATTTCTGCACAATCTTCCTGAAGCCTTTCATCCACAATCAATGAACCACTCATTAACATCGATTAAAAGGTACGCCAAGTTAAGTTTGTGCATGGGGAAGCCTGTTCGCATACCGATGGTTGACTATTGTAGACATTTAAATATTGGGCAAGAAAGATCTGTGCACTGGACCTCAAAGAGCGTGCCATCAATTCAAATTTGCAGCCTTACTGAAAGACCTAACCCGATAAATTCATTGAAAACATGAGTAGGGTCAAGAAAATACCTAGCATTATGCTACATTCTTACGCTATCTCACCTAACCTTACTAATCCTTATCTCACCTCGCCTTACAATGCTTCACGTTACCCTTGCCTACCTTACCCTACCTTTCCTAACTTCACCTCATCTCACCTTACATTACATTATCTTACCTTACCCTTACCTAACCTTACATTACCTATACTCACACTGCTGCATTTTACCTCAGCTTAAGTACATTACCTCATCGCACCTTACCTTGCTTCACCTTTCCTCACTTTGCCTTACCTTCACTTACCTGATCCAAACTGATCAGACATTAACACTGCATTGCTGTTTGCCCTGCTCTCTTCAGTTGGAATCGCAACATAACGAGCGTAGCATTCATCGGAAACTTCATGTATCAACATCCGACAAATGAGGCACTGGCGGCCTTTGACCTTCTCATCGCATACTTAAGAATCAACAATTACGTCATCCAGAACTACACCATCTACGGAATGTGCGAGTGCTTGAATACCCTTAGTCCGGGTTGGTATCTCTACGACGAAATCAACAGATCCAAACTGGATCACATCTCTGGACACGTTGTAAGTACCTCTTCCATGTGCAATTGGCAGCGCTCTTAAAACAAGTTTTTACTTGCTATCCAGTCTAGTTAATGACTTCTATGGGGTCACCTTCATAATACATTAAGCACGAATCGATGTTATCTTCTAATGAAACCATCATGAAAGCCAAAGTTCATCAAAGAAACCAGGTGAAATGCAACAAATCATTGAAACCAATGAATCATTCGATATTCTATTCCCTCTTTCAAGCTGACATAGACGCAACTTGTTACAAAAAGGATCTCGACACTATAGGGGCTAACTTTAATAGTTACCGAGTATTCATGTTGAGGAGAGAACTAGATTCGTAAGGAAAGTAGAGAATAAGCAAGCCGAAACCGCTCAGTCTAAAGTTAAGACTTCGATGACATTAGAGAAATGACAAAACGCACAAAACGCTGCAGTGAATTCCACATTCTTAGACAGACCAACGATCGACAACGCCCGAGAATTCAATGCTCTCTTAGGGCGCGACACAAAAGGAGTCAGGAATATCCTCTGATCGCTAGGTCAGTAAAACGGCCAATCAGGTTATTAGACACAGCTTCAGTAATTGCACAAGATACATGTTTTATTTCATTTTCCATAATTATCCTTCAATTTCGCCCTAACCAAATTCAATCAAAAGGATTCTAATGCATTCCCTTCCAATCATCTATAGGCTATATTCCAATGAATAAGATCTAATCTAGGTTCTTAATCCAGGGGTCTCCAAAGTAAAGTACGGCCCGCGGGCCACATCCGGCCCGCTAAGGCCTTTAATCCGGCCCGCGGAACTCTCCTTGAAGAAACAAACTAAATTGGGAAAATTGATCATTTTAACGCCAAAATCCATGTCGCTGTTTATAAATATCTGCGTATTTTAGTATTATCATTTGGTGACGTCATTTTGTATATGACTCTTGTCTAGTCTACGATATGGCATCTATGCGGAAAGCGTATTTGTAGATCCTACAGTGCTACGGGTCCAATGCTGTGAGAAGCCAGTAGAAACACGAGTTATAAATAGCGTGACCTAGTTTCTGGCTTCCGTCGTCACTGGTAACAAAATGGCTACCGAGGGCGCTCGTTTCGAATGGCTGCCAGGAAATTTTCGTAATTGCGTCGTTGAATACAACACAAACGACGATGGGTAAATAGCCTTATGCAAGAATAATGGAGTACAAAATTAGTTAAAATGCCATTAATTTATTAGATCATTTACCAGTAAAATGCAGATATTTGAAAGATCTTCAAGTTCCCACAAACGAATTGGGCTCTGATAAAGAACTCCTGGAAAAGCTCATAAAAAGAGCAAACGCTTTGGTTACCTAGAACAATCCTTTCCAGCAGTCTCTGAACTTGCTAATTTAGCCGAACTATTCTCCATTACACAACGCCAAAGACAACTCTCAATTTATTCCCAGATACTTATATGAAATATTTACAATTTTAAAAGTTTCTAATTATATTATCCATTATCACTCATGTAAGCATTTCTGCATTTTTGTCAGATTGGTTTTCTCAACAGAACGAATTTGCACGTTCCCGATCTAGTGTTTATCTTACTTACTTCTACGGAAGCCAGAAACTAGGTCACGCTATTTATAACTCGTGTTTCTATTGGCTTCTCACAGCATTGGACCCGTAGCACTGTAGGATCTACAAATACGCATGCGGAAACTAAGACGTTTTTAGGAGGCCGTCGTCGTCGTTCAAGATTAGAAACATTTCTCAAAAGAAGTAAATATTTTATCTTCCGGATTTTAACATGTCATCAATGTCGATTCAAGGAAGAAAAAGAAAAATTGACTTCGAATGTAGGGGTTTTAAGGAACAGTGGAATGTGGACTACTTTGTCATTAAGTCAAACGATAAGGCACTGTGCCTAATATGCAATGACATCATAGCAGTGCTTAAAGAGTACAATGTTCGGAGACATTATGAATCCAAGCATTCATCGCATTACTCACAATTCACTGGACAGCTGCGCACCGAGAAATTTGACAAATTGAAGAAAAATTTGTCATCGATGCAGTTCGTTTTTACAAGAAAGTATCTAAGTCAATGAGATCTGAAGTCAATGAGATTTATAAGTCAATGAGATTTTTTAAGTCAATGAGCTCTGAAGTCAATGAGATTTATAAGCAATGAGATTTTTTAAAGTCAATGAGATCTGAAGTCAAGCCTGTTGCACAATACTTTTACTTTATTTTATCTTGCCATATTGAAAAATTGCATGCCTAATATTTTTGCAGAGACATCGACCAGGCAACCACTGCTTCCTCAACGACTCAATGGCAGTGTAACTCGGAATAGCAAAGAACTATTTGTGAGCTGGTTACTTTCCTAATGTTTAATAGGGAACGCACTAGAAGATGGTTCTTTGATCCCCTCGCAGCTTCCTGCTCCTCTGCCTTCTCTATCTGATTAAGCAGGTGCTCTGCTTCCTCTCTCTGGTCTCTCTAACAACCGGACTCGGACCTTCCCTTGACTTCTCTGGAAAAGACCTCTGACACGACAGGCAACTCTTGAATAACCTGATGTCCTGCGCTTAGCCTAAGTTAGCGATTTAGCACTTCAGAGTTTCCCATTACGATTACGATTACTCTTGAGTCTGAAGTAGACAAATCCCACAGTCCAGGAAACGGGGCGAATGAATAGCAGGACTTAAACTTTCCAGCTCATGTAAAGCATGCATATCTTTAGTGGAGTATATGGGAGACGCTAAAAGAGCCGCTCTCCAGTTCTTTAACCGGCGATGGATAAACCGAGGTCATAGACACTGGATCGATGCAGGTCAGAATTTTTCTTTTAACATCAGCTTACGTCTGCAACAAATTCTAGCACATGGGAAAGAAACCCAGTCGAAATGAAGTATTTTGCCAGTCTGTTCCTGGTTCGAAAGTCCGGGTGTCATGGTACTTCGTTGTCTTTCATGTTCCCAGGGATTCAAAGGTTGTCCGGTTGGGATTGCTATTTTCGGTTGTTTTCGTATTTGGGCTGCATCCGAGATCAACGACAATCAAACACCATGATATTATAATTATTATTGTCGAGAGAGTATTTAGAACAATTCTGGCATCGTAGATGTTTAACCCTCCTGTCCGTCGTTTCATAAAGTATGTGCAGTTTTCATGAATGTGTAATTGTCTTAAATCAGTAATTTTCTTGAATCTGTAATTTTCATAAATGTGTAGTTTTCTTAAATGTGCAATTTGACTTTGACCCGAAGATTCATTTTCTTGTCTTTTTTGAAGTTCGCGTATCGTTTATCTCAATCATATTCTCGTTGGAATTTTTTTACAGGAACTGTAAACCTGTATACGAAACAAATGATAAGTCAGTCGACAGGAGTACTGGAACGAAATACGACGTACCGAGATAACAGACTGGATCAACTCCATCAACGTACTCGAAATACATTTCCAGCCTACTATAAGGCGCATCTCTTTTTAAATCTAGCTACAGAGCAATGATTCAGCACTATTACTTTACATTTCGCTTCACAGTCGATTGCAATCCAAATCTTGGTTCCACTTTGTATGCCACTGAGGGCAGGAGTGGCGTAGGACCAATGGAAATAAGCAATATATAGGAAGAAATCAACAACAGTTTGAGCCACAGAGAATGCCTTCAATGGGGATAGTCGTAGTTTGCTGCGATTTTTAATGAATTTTATTACATCCATAAATTTGGGCCTAGAACTCTAATTGTTACCCAAATTCATAAATTTTGGCCCAAGGTCTGTGAATGGGGGCCCACACCTGTAAATTTGAGCAAAGGTTTGTTAATTTGGGTATCAGATAATTATGTAAATTGTAAATCAGATATATTGTGGAGCGCGGTGGTGTAGGGGTATGTTCGGTGGTTGCAGCCGGAGGGTTGCGGGTTCGAATCCACCTCAAGCCGCCGCGTAAGGACCCTGGGCAAGTCTTTCACTCGCAATTGCTCATGCGCTTCGGCGTGAAACTCCGATTCAGCGTCCGCGCTGTAGTCGGGAGCGCCTCTGAGTAGAAATCTTGAAGGGCGCTATAACAAGTGATCTTAATAAATAAATTAATTGTTAACTTGAACCCCTAAAAGGCCTAACTAACTCACCTTTTTGTTCACTAAACGTGGTTCGTTGTATCGAGATGCCCCAGATATAGTGGGTGCAATTTTGTATAGGCTTTTGAGATTATACACTAATGTGTACATGGCTGACAAATTTGTTATCGGTATCTTCATGCTTATAATTATACAGTCTTGAAAAAGTTTCAATTCTGTTGTCTTTGTCAAATGACGCAATATTCTAACTGTGTAATTAGTCGGTTTCTGATTTCCAATGAGTTCCTTATATAGGATCGTACACGAACGCACCTGTCTAAGTTCAAAGGTAATGTCTTCGGTAGCACTGGTATCATAATGATATTAATATTCTTTATTAGCTCAAACTGACAAGTACGCAACAAGATTACATCACAGAGTAGTAACAGACCACAACAAGTTAAACAGGAGTCGAATTTAACTGTATGGCTGCAATGCAAGGAGCCCATCTGTCCTGTTCCACATTTTACCAACGCAACCAATTATTGAATTGAAGGCTGAGATAACCCTATGGTCATAGCGGGTATCGAACCCTTCTGATCTTTGTGCCTGCGTGTTACTATTCAATCATCTCACCACTCCAATGCACACACGTTCGTTTATTCAATTAATCAATCAATCATTCATTCATCCATTCATTACGTGAATCTGTATACCTTCTCAAAGTTCTCTTCAAGGGATTACTGAGATGCGTTCCCAACCCCAGCGCTGCCCGGTAAATCATACGCATTGTTAATGGTAATCAAGCACATGACTACATCATGTGTAAGTTCTGTCTAGCTGCGAACATACTCATAGGCCAGTAGGAACTATTGTGCGCAGACCTGATAAATGTAGAGCCTGAGAATAGGGCTTTACAATTTTTCATAGGCGGCCACAGCGCTGAACCGCATCCGATTATATTCATTGGCCAAGCGAAGCCATATTGTCGGCTGTACAACTGCACATGAATTTTGTACACGCTTCGTCGGCAAGTGAATACAACCAAGGAAATTCCGGAGTTTGGGAAATGTTATAAATCTTCATACGGTTAAACATGTTACGATGGCTTTAGTCCATAGACGGCTGTTTGTTTTGGAATAGGCGTCGGCATCGACTCTGCAGTGATTGCTAAACATCGTTTAACAAACCAGGTAAGACTAAACTGGGACGCTGAATCACGTTTGATTTTACACGAATACATCGGTGATTACATGTTATCGTTGTGAGGTGGACGGTACAAATTATCCATACCTGAATTCCTATATGCCTTCGTTTCGCCTTATTACCACGTAACCCTTCTTCTCAGCTTCGTTCCTATTATAATAATTATGCCCTTTCTTATACCGACCTTTACCTTTCTTCTTGCCTTCAGTTCCATATTATATCCAATGCCTCCATATGCCACCCATTACCACACTGCCTCACCTACCACAGTCCCTATTCCCCATAACTACTCATCTTCTGAGATAGAGGCCATTCCTCGCTACCCTCGTAACTCCTGATTCATTTTCCTTTTCAATCTGTACCTTCACTTTTTCGATTCATCCTCCTTCACCTATGATTGCTTTCTATCCTACTCGTCACTTTAATTCACAGGCGGCGCTCAGTTGCAATCAAATCCTATGAAACATTGTATTGTATTTTCGTTTATTCAAAACTGGCTGTCATAACGCAGCCAACGACAAAAGTGCGTAACTTATGGTTATAAGTAAAGAGCATTGACAAGTTTTAGATATGGATATTGTTCATATCTGTCCTGGATATGTATTGTTAATGTGTTGGATTGCTATACACTATATGGGATGTGAGACCACACAGGGCGGCTAGTAAGTGTTTTTGTGCAGCATGCGCGGTAGAAAGTTCTTTCTGTCCTTTGCTGGCATGACGAAAGGGTGGGGCCTAGGTCGGAGGTCATATCGACTTATCGGTCGATCCCTGGCACATTCGGCGTAAGACATGCCCGGGATCATTTATGATGGCGTTGAACAACACGTCATCAGCTCGGCTGGCCAGGCCATCGACAGTCGGGGCGTCCCCCGACAGAAACCCCGCTCTCCTCAGTCGCTGAGTGAATCGCTCCAGGCGATCTCGGTCTGCTGCTCCCATGTACCCCCACCAGGCTGGAGACGCATGCATCATTCTCGCCATGGTGGTAGCACGCGTCACCACGTGCTGGGCCTGTGCTAGCATACCACGTCCTCTCAGAGTTTTCAGAGCATACATTGATGAAGAGCAGGAGCTGAGGATGCTGTTGACATGTTCAGTGACTGTCAGTTTCTCGCCGATGGTTATCCCGAAGATCTTCATAGTCGTCACTCTCTTAACACCCGAGACCGATGGCTGCGAAGCGAGGGAGGGCATGTTTCGGCGCACGACAACCATCTCGCGGGTTTTGGCGGAGTTGATGCGCAGGTTCTTACCATCAGCCCAAGAGTGGATATTGCGGAGCTCATTCTGGGCTGTACTGATGTTTCGCGACCCAATAAGCAGGTAAGAATCATCTGCATATGCTAACAGCCGGTTCAGATCGTCCACAGGATGGAGGTCGGCTGTTAACAGAATAGGGTCAGGTTGAGTTCGGGATCGAGATCCAAAACATCATGATACAGACAGAGCTCGGCCGGTTGAATGATTGAACTGAAGTCATTCCGACTAGTTTGACTTTCAAACGGTGATTGACCGCCTAGTGCTCCAGTAGAAAGACCGCATTACTTCGCATAATTTCACGAAAACGCGGGTAATTGTAATTATAATTGTCATGTGACATTTATAAAGCGCCACCTCAAAAGACTCATCAGCAGCGCTCCCGACGAGAATCATCGATATCACTGTTGAATAATATACGCTAATAACGTGTCTGTATGTCCCAGATCCATACATACATAGGTCTTCGGGAACGTACACTTATACAAAAGCCACGCAGTGAAATGCGAAGCGTTGACATTAAATCATTTGAACTACACCTCAATGGTTTCAATATTACTGTGTTGACGTTATGAGGGCGTCAGTATCATTGAAGTAAAACGGAAAAGTTGTTTGAGACATCGTCAAAAATAACGGCAGAATAGAGGTTATCCAGTGGTATGATTGTAAAGGCATTACCAATTGACGTCAGATAGAATTGGAAACTTTACCTGACACAGCTTTTCTTTCAGCCCTCCTCTTTTGCAACACGGTAGCCGAGTAAGTTTTGAGCTCTCGCCATGTAATGTGAATTGTCCTGGCACTTACTGTGTAACGCCCTTGCGCAAGTTGTTCATGAACGATTTACTCTGTCAACATCAATACGGGATTTACCTCTTTTACTATGAGCTCAAAACTCAGAAGGGGGTGAACTGATACCTAAAATAAGAGTGTTTATTATACATAACCTACCACACTTGATTCATTTTAATTAACCATGCAGATGTACTTTACCTTGACAGCCATTCACTCACCTCACCATATCTTACGTTACCATAATCTGCCGTCCGATTTTGGTCGCAGGTTAGATGGAATTGACAAACGCAGTCGATTCCGACTTACCGGAAGTGTCGAAGCAGCGCGAAAATGCGACCAACTACTTCCGGTTGGTCCAGCTCACGATGGTCGAAGGTACGAACGTCGTTAGGAAGACTATCCTCAACCGCCTTCGACAACGCAAGACCCTGCACACAATCCTCGCAGATCGGAGGTCTGAGTTCACCCAGAGGGGCTCCGGATTCAACCGTCAACAGCTCAACGTCCTGTATCCGGTGAGCGGCAACGCCGACCTAGCCAAAATCGATATGACTCTTTGGTTCGCACTGGCGCGGAAGCTCCGCGTACTTCCGAAGACGTACGTGGAAGATCTGCATACCGAAGGAGCTGGTAACACCAACGACACTACTCCGCTTCTCGGTACCCAGGTGGAATGGTGCCAGGACCTGGCAACAATCCACGCAGTCCGGAACAACCTCTTTCACCTCGTGAACCCGGAAATGGAAACGGAGATCTTCGAAGACCAGTGGAATCGTCTGACGGAGGCCTTATATCGATTGGACCCCGGCCTTGACCCAAGCGTCATAGAGAGGTACCGTACAGCCGAACTGAACCCGAAGGCAGTCATTGAGCTCCGCGCGATGATCATGGAACAGTGCTTCCAGGAACGGTGCGAGGACCTCGCTGACGAGGTACGCAAGAGGAACCGGATTATCCAGCTGATTCTCCTCGTGGTTGCTCTGGTGCTACTCGTGATTCTGGTCGCCGTTCTTGTTTTCGTTCTTCTCTTCAAACAGCCTCGCACATGCGATAAGAGTCTGCAGTACCGCGTCATTGGTGAATGTTTACTATGTCTCAATTATTCTGCGGTTTCACCGCCGTCGCCATCGAAAATCATCGTCGTCATCATCATCACCATCATCATCATTATCATCATCATCCACCATCCACCACCACCGAAAATTGCCAAACATCACCACAACCGCTACTGCCAAAAAGGCCACCATTACCACCAACACCACGACGAATGACGACAGAGGACCACCCAGATCATCACCACGACGATGTTGTCATACAACCAGTACCACTACTACCACCAAGACATCCCTTTACCGTCTACTCCGATTTTAAGCAATCGAGCATCGCATCAAATACCACTCACTCTTTGGCATCCTCTGGATATTGATCTGATTACGGCTTAGTTGGTATCAGTGTGCCATCGGTTGATGCCTTGTGCATTAGACACCGGTGCAATAGAAGTTACTAAATATAATTACAATCTCATCGCGTCCTTCACTGTAGCACGTGTTTTACGTTGGCTGTTTGTCTATGTCGTCTCAGGCTCCTCGGAGCGCTGTACTTCATGCCCCGAGAGGGCTGGGGAGCTGATCCAGCTAAGGAACCCATTGACCGACTCCATCTACCGACGCCCTACATCGTCTACACTCACACGGCAGAGGTCTCACAGTGCAGTGTGACAGAGGAATGCTGCAATCAAGTCAAGAACATCCAGTATCTACATATGAACAAAGATGATGACCGTAAGTACATTCACAAAGACATGGAAGGACGGATGGACAGATGGACAGAGGGACAGATGGACAGATGGACAGATGGACAGATGGACAAATGGACAGATGGAGATGACGGTACATCAAGGTAGCAAGCTGCTTAAGGTTGAGAGGCAGAAGACACAGATGATAGATGGACAGAGATGATAGACAGAGAGGAAAGGACGGATGACAGCAGATGGACAGATGGACAAATGTCAGATGGACAGAGGGACAGATTGACAGATGGACAGAGGTCAGATGGACAGATAGACAGAGACTCAGACACATAGGACAGATGGACAGGTGGACAAATGAACAGAGTGACAGATGCACAGAGGGACAGATGGACAGATGCATTAGACGAGAGATGATGCAGATGGACAGAGACAGAAGACGTCAGATAATAGATGACAATAGCAATGGACATATTTTTCAATAACAATAATCATTAATATAAGGAATTTAGGATGCAGTGATTTCCAATTGCAGGAACAGAAGGAAAATGTACATATTCAGGATGGAACAGATTAAATATAAGGTACAAACGACAGAGGGAAAGAATGGACATAATGATGTTAAGGATGCTTTCCATACAGCAGGATACGACAGATACAATCATTTATGACGGGTCAGAATGGTTAAGACTAATTACAGACATAATTAAAAAATGACAATTATTGAAAATGATGTACGAACAGAACAGATTAACAGTAATTAATAATAATTAGCAATAGCTAATAATATTTAATGATAATTAACGATAATTGATAATAATAAATAATAAAAGCTGCAGCGACAACTACAGCAAGGACAAGGACAATAACAGGAACAGGAGCAAGAGGAACAGGAACAATGAGAAAAATAAGGAACAATAACAATGAACAATAAGAACAAAAAAGGTAGAACATAAATTGAAGTTGGAATTGAAGCAATTATTCTTTGTAGCATACGAAGATATCGGTATCCATTATCTAATCGACAGTAAAGGAATCGTTTACGAAGGCAGAAATATCAACGAAATTCCATCGTCCGTCTACGGGTCAGCAATTTCTCACATACTAATTTGCAATTGTAATTAGTACCTTCAATCGGTAATTTTTACCGGTGTATAATGCACAAGAAATCAAATGATGTCGCACCAAATCCTTGTCGACATCAACTAAAAATCCTGAAGATCAGTCCGCTGATAGCTCCACTTGCGCCGCCTAGGGAAATCAGTTGTAAACTAAAGGTGGGACGATCAGGCGGTGAGAGATAGATTGCCACCAGCAATCATATGCCGAGGCTAAAACAATGAAGTCGCTAACACCACACCAATGGCTGAATTCCGAACAATCTTCCTTAAGTCCTCCAGCCGTTCATCCACAATCAATGGACCGCTCATCAACCCTTATCTTTCCTGGCATCACCTCATCTGGACTTACCTACCTTACCTTACCCTTACCTTACCTTACCTTAACCTGACCTGACCTTACTTACTTGACCTCCTGACCTCACCTTACCTTACCTTACCATACCTTCATACCTATCTCACACTGCTACTCCTTACCTCACCTTACTTGCTGCTACTCCTTATCTCACCTCTTACCTGGCTTCACCTTTCCTCACTTTGCCTTTCCTGACCTTTACCTGGACTAACCTTACCATACATGACCACTGTGTTGCTGTTAGCAACCAATAACCTTAGCACTGTTATCTTCAGATGGAATCATAATATAACGAGCGTCGCTTTCATCGGAAACTTCATGTATCAACATCCGACGGATGAGGCACTGGCGGCCTTTGACCTTCTCATCGCATACTTAAGATACAACAATTACGTCATTGAGGACTACACCATCTACGGATGGTGCGAGTTGTTGCCCTCCCTCAGTCCGGGAAAGAATCTCTACGACGAAATCAACCAATCCAAACTGGATCAGATCTCTGGACACGTTGTAAGTACCTCTTCCATGTCCAATTGGCAGCGTCCTTAAAACAAGTTTTTACTTGCTATCTAATCTAAGCTGGATGACCGACGCCAATTATCTATGGCGTCCATTATCATAATACATAAATACACAAAAAAATCGATGCTCTCTTCAAATGAAACCATCGTGAAAGCCATAATTCATCAAAGAAACCAGGTGAAATCCAACAAATCATTGAAACCAATGAATCATTCGATATTCGTCTATTCCCTCTATCAAGCTGACATAGACGCAACTTGTTACAAAAAAGTTCCCGACACTATAGGGGCTAACATTAATAGTTACCGAGTATTCAGGTTGGAGAGAAAACTAGATTCGTAGGGAAAGTAATTTGCAGAGGATAAGCAAGCCGAAACCGCTCAGTCTAAAGTTAAGACTTCGATGACATTAGAGAACGGATAGAACGCATAAAACGGTGCAGTGAATTCCATATTCTCAGACCAACCATCGACAACGCCCGAGAATTCAATACTCTCTTAGGGCGCGACACAAAAAGTGTCAGGAATATCCTCTGAGTGCTAGGTCAGTAAAACGGTCAATCAGGTTGTTAGACACGGCTTTCAGTAATTGTACAAGATACATGTTTTATTTCCTTTTCCATATCCTTCAATTCCACACTAAACAAATTCAATCCAAAGGATTCTAATGCATTCCGTTCCAATCTACTCTATATTCTAATGAATCTAATCTAATCTAGGTTCTTAACAATACTGAAAATAGAATCGAATCTAATCTTGATTCTAATCTAATTTAGAATAAAAAATCTAGGATCTAATCCGATCCAATATAACCCGCATCATATCTAGACTCAGATCTCGTTATGAATCTTTAATCAAAATCTAGGATCTAGACTCAAATATAGATAGGTCAAATCTATAAAGCACTCAATCAAAATCCAATGACTTCTATAGCGCCGCTATCATAATGCACATCAATCGATGGTAGCTTCAAACGAAACCGTAATTAGAAATCCAGTCAATGAGATCTGAAGTCAATGAGATTTTTAAGTCAATGAGAGATCTGAAGTCAATGAGATCTGAAGTCAAGCCTGTTGCATAATACTTCTACTTAAACGTCTTGTGCCATATTGATAAATTGTATGCCTAATAATTTCGCAGGGACATCCACCAGACAGCCATTGCTTCTTCAACGACTCAGTGGCAGAAACTCGGGAAAACAAAGAACTCTTGTAAGCTGGTTACTTTCCTATTGTCTAATATAGACAGCAATAGAAGCTGGCTTCTTTGATCCTTCGCAGCCTCTCTTCCTCTGCCTCTCTCTCTGCCTCCTCTCTGTCTCTGTCTGCCTAGCAGCTCCTCTGCTCTCTCTCTCTGCTCTCTCTCTGCCTGGTCTCTCTGGCAACCGGACTCGGACCATCCCTTGACTTCTCTGGACAAGCCCTCTGACGCGACACATCGCCCGTCAATAACCTGATGCCCTGCGCTTAGCCTAAGGTAGCGATTTAGCATTTTAGAGTTTACTATTATGATTGTGATTACGATTACTCTTGAGCCCGCAGTGACAAATCCCACGGTCCAGGAAACGGGGCGAGTGAATCGCAGGACTTAACCGTTTACTTTCCAGCTCAGGTAAAAGTAAAGCTCGCATATCTTCAGTGGAGTATATGGGAGGCGCTAAAAACTGCTCTTCAGTCCTTTAACCGGCAATAGATAAACCCGAGGTCCTGCATACTGGATCGATACATCTCAGAACTTTCCTTTTTACCCCAGCTTACGCCTGCAACAAATTCTAGCACATGGTGACTGACAGTGATTCAATTTATGCATGGTTGTTTCACCACTGGAAAGAAATCAGTAGAAATCAAGTATTTGCCACTTCATTCAGGGTTCGAATACCAGAGCGTCATGATTATTCGTTGTCTTTCATGTTCCCAGGATAGAAAGGTTGTCCGGTTGGGGTTCCTATTTTCGGTTATTTTTGTATTTGGGCTGCATCAAGCAATTTTCATGAGATTATTATTGTTTCAGAGTCTATTGAACATCGTAGATCTTTAACCCTCATGTCCGTCGTTTGACCGCGTAAATTCGTTTCATCTGTGTAATTTTCTTAAATGTTTAATTTTCTTGGCATTGAAATGTGCGATGTTCTTGAATGTATAATTTTCTTGAAAAATGTCGTAATTTTCTTAAATGTAACCTTTTCTTAAATGTGTAATTTATTAAATGTGTAATTTTCCTAAATGTGTAATTTTCTTAAATGTGCAATTTCAACTTTGACCCGAAGATTCGTTTTCTTGTCGCTGTTGAAGTTCGCGTATCGTTTCCTCTCAATAACATTCTCGTTGGAAATTTTTACAGGAACTGTAAAGATGTATACGAAAAAATGATAAGTCAGTCGACAGCTTTACTGGAACGAAATACGACGACCGAGATAACAGCTGGATCAACTCCATCAACGTACTCGAAATACATTTCCAGCCCTTTGTGCTTTGTTAATGAAGAGCAACAGTGGCAGGAATCAAATAGAATAATCGCTCAGTTCTTCTGCTGTCATAAGCTGAAGGACGTGTATTTTTGTTGTAACTTGTAAACATTGAAATTTACTAATTCAGCGTTGTGCTCCTGTTTTTTGTTTGCAAGTTCTTAGCTCGGCATTTTGTAAATAATTGCTATTGTTAAAACATATCATATTTCGTTATCAGTGACTTTTGACCAATCTTGATTTTTTTGGGGAAGATCTTGGGATTTCTGAAAATGGAGAGTGGTCGCACTGAAAGGCGTGCTTTGGTTGGACCAGAAATAGCTTATGACAGCTGGTAGCAATAGACATCAGAGGCCTATATTAAATGTAAGATGTCTGTGCTGGTAGCACTTGCCGTAAACGGTGTTTAACAGCAATTCAAGTTGAGTAGAAAAAAGATTTCGGGCTAATTTTACTTACTGAAGTCACCAAAATTCCACCTCTCGCTATCGCTATCTGAAAACACTGCTTTTCAACAAATCCTATCCGAAATCCCTTCACACTTCTGCCCTTTTGACCTGAAGTCTGAACGCCCAAACAAGGTCTTCGTGTACGGCCCTCTGCCTGAGCCTGACGCTCTGGAAGAGCGACCCCAGCCTATCGTAGGGTGTTTTTATTGAGCGCCTGTGAATAAGCTGGTTCCCGCGACTTCGCTTTTGTGGGCGCTGTAGTAGTTACGAGTTTACGATTACGATTACTGAAAACGTTATGGATATAGCCTATATAAATTTTTGCATAGGAGTTGCTTAAAAGACTAAAATCTTGAAAGGCTTTACTCGATATGTGGTACTAAAGCTCTTTCGTCGGCAATTCACGGTGATGATAATAATTATTATAGTCGGTGACGTTTTAGTTAGGCCTACTTCCTGTTAGAGCAGTTCTATCCGTCGAATATAGGTCAAGGATTTATTTGTTTGCGGATAGCAGGATAGATGCCAACTTCAATCAGTAATAAGTAAGCTAATCCGTAATGAATTTACAGCGAAGTACAACATTCTAACAATGAATCGTGTTTGACTCGTATTGACATTACATGGGTTGATTGTTGTTACCGCAATGTTGATGTACAATTAGAGTGCGGGTATGCAATTGGTTTTATTAAAGAATATACTTACTTACTTTTAATGCGCACTTTATAACGACACTTTTCAGTTGGTAGCACCGACTATAATAATTATTGTCTTCACCAAATAACCGAGTGAAAGAGAAAGTACCGCATATCGAGTAAAGCCTTTTCTGCATTACTACTCACCTCCTGCGATACAGGCTCATTCCTCGTTACCCCCGTAACTCCTGATTCAATTTCATTACCTTTTCTCTCCGTACCTTCACTTTTTCAAATCCTCGTCCTTCACCTCTGATTCCTTCCTATCCTACTCGTGGCTTTAATTCACAGGCAGTGGTCAGTTGCAATCAAATCCTGTGAGACACAGTAGGGTCAGGTTGAGTTCGGGATCGAGATCCAAAACATTGTTATACAGTTAGGCAAAGCACTCTCGACAGAGTTCGGCCGGTTGCATGAATTAACTGAAGTCATTCAGACTTGTTTGAATTTCAAACGGTGATTGACCGCCTAGTGCTCCAGTGGAAAGACCGCATTACTTCGAAAATGAATCAGGAGTTGCGGGGTAACGAGGAATGAGCCTGTATCTCAGGAAGTGAGTAGTAATGCAGAAAAGGGACTGTGGTAGATGAGGCAGTGGGGTAATGGGCGGCATATGGAGGCATTGGATATAATATATAGAACTGATGGCAAGAAGAAAGGTAAAGGACGGTATAAGAAAGGGTATTATGTATACGCACGAAGCTGAGAAGTAGTGTTACGTGTGGAATATGGAGGAGTGAAAGCATACAGGAGTTTAGGTAGGGATAACTGATACGGTCAGCGTCACAAAGGTAACATGTAACAATCGATGTATTTGTGTAAAATCAAACCTGATTCACATGACATGGCGAGAGCTCAAAACTCACGAGGCTACCGTGTTGCATAAGTTCACGAAAACGCAGGTAATTGCAATTATAGTTGTCATGTGACATCTATAAAGCGCCACTTCAAGAATCAGTCATACAAGTAGGCGCTAACCAGACAGCAGAAGCGATTGAAATCATAATCATTGAATAATATACGCGAATAAGATGTCTGTATGTCCCATATCCAACATAGTGTACATGTATATGTCTTCGGGGACGTGCACCTATACAAAAGCTACGCAGTGAAGTGCGAAGCGTTTACATTAAATCATCTGAACTACGCCTTAATGGTTTCAATATTATTGTGTTGTCGTTATAAGGGCTTTCGTGTCATTGTAGTCTAACGGACAAGCTGTTTGAGATATCGTTAAAAA
The DNA here is from genome assembly GCA_020284085.1 of Aporrectodea caliginosa. Classification (NCBI taxonomy): domain Eukaryota; kingdom Metazoa; phylum Annelida; class Clitellata; order Crassiclitellata; family Lumbricidae; genus Aporrectodea; species Aporrectodea caliginosa. The sequence goes on along the minus strand of JACEVL010000554.1, from coordinate 248,137 downwards.
TAGTTCCAGAATGGAAGTTATCCAGAGGTATGATTGTAAAGGCATTAGCCTACCAGATATTGACGTCATATAGAATTGGTAGCCTTGCCCCTCCTCATCTTTCAACACGGTAGCCCAGTGAGTTTTGAGCTCTCGCCATGTAATGTGAATTGTGCTAGCCCGAGACACTTACTGCGTGACGACCTGGGATAAGTTGTTCATGCACGATTTCCTCAGTCAACATCAATACGGTATATATATATCAACCTAAGGAACACCTGTGCTCATTATATATGCAAAACATTAGTTCACAAGTACTATCTTTGATAAAGTTCAATCCTATCTTTTAAAGTGTTCTCTAATAAAGAATCTGAATTTCAATATGGTACCTCATATCTTCACTTCACATCTTGGCTTTGAAGTTGAAGTTGGCGTTGGCGTTTGAAGTTGGCGTTTGAAGTTGGCGCTTGAAGTTGACTTTGGCGTTTGAAGTTGGCGTTGGCGTTTGAAGTTGAAGTTGGCATTGGTGTTTGAAGTTGGCGTTGGCGTTTGAAGTTGGCGTTGGCGCTTGAAGATGGCGTTGGCGTTTGAAGATGGCGTTGGCGTTTGAAATTGAAGTTGAAGTTGGCGTTTGATGCTGGCGTTGGCGTTTGAAGTTGAAGTTGGCGTTTGAAGTTGAAGTTGGCGTTTGAAGTGCGCGTTTGAAGTTGAAGCTGGCGTTGGCCTTTGAAGTTGAAGTTGGCGTTTGAAGTTGGCGTTGGCGTTTGAAGATGGCGTTGGCGTTTGAAGTTGGCGTTGGCGTTTGAAGTTGAAGTTGGCATTGGTGTTTGAAGTTGGCGTTGGCGTTTGAAGTTGGCGTTGGCGCTTGAAGATGGCGTTGGCGTTTGAAGATGGCGTTGGCGTTTGAAATTGAAGTTGAAGTTGGCGTTTGATGCTGGCGTTGGCGTTTGAAGTTGAAGTTGGCGTTTGAAGTTGAAGTTGGCGTTTGAAGTGCGCGTTTGAAGTTGAAGCTGGCGTTGGCCTTTGAAGTTGAAGTTGGCGTTTGAAGTTGAAGTTGGGGTTTGAAGTTGGCGGTTGAAGTTGAAGCTGGCGTTGGCGCTTGAAGTTGAAGTTGGCGTTTGAAGTTGGCGTTGCTTTGCCTTTATACGGTTGACTTTCGATCTAGACATTTCATTTTTTGAAAAAAAGAGGGCGCCGTTGTACGGCTGCCAGCACGTGTTTATTTTCGTTTACATTATGCTAGTTTTCTATACGATAGTGACACTTTTTCTAACTGTCTAATCGTCTGAAGGAAGACCTTTACATCAAGGTTTTATACAAATTGATAGGAAAGAGTTTGTTTCGGTGAATGTTGGATTAATTGCTTTTTAAGAAGAAACTTTCACATTTCGCCGTCGTTGTTGTTGCTGCCAGTAAGAATTTTTCGTTTTACTTTGACCAGTTTTCAATGCAACACTGACTTTATTTCTTCACCTAAGCTGGCTAAAGGAAGGTCGTAATATTGAGGAATAGCTTATATTCTAGTTCATCAGGAAGTGGTTTTTATTCGCTAGCCTAACTGGTGGATTATTATTTCCATTTCCTTTTAAGAAGAAAGAGATCCGTTTTCAGTGCGACCACTGTCCATTTTCGGAAATCCCAAGCTCTTACCAGAAAAATCCCAAGATTGGCCAAACGTGTACCAAAAAATCCCAAGTTACCGAAAAGGATAAAGATGTGATGAAATATGAAATGCGTTTTAACTTTTAACAATCACAATTCTTCACAAAAATGCCTAGTTAAGAACTCGCAAAGAAAAAACCGGAGCATAACATTGAATTTACAATGTTTACAGGTTACAATAATGATAAATGTCTTTCAGACTGAACGAGTTTTTCTAATCTGATTCGCTGCCACTGTTGCAAAGTACGGTAAAAACTAGTCTGTAGACCTTTAAAAAATCCCAAGATTGTTAGGCAAAATCCCCAGATCCCAAGTCGGACCCCCAAATTCCCAAGATCTTGGGAAAAATCCCAAGCAGTGGTCGCACTGTCCGTTTTATGACCCTACCTAGAGACAGGTGACGTCACCGTGGCAGCCATTTTTTTTACACAGCAATGGTACATTACGTCAGCGGGAAACTCCATGACGTCAGCGGGAATCCCCATGACGTCTACGGGTAACCCCAGTTTTGAACGATATAGATACACACGCAATGAACTGTATGCACTGAGGAGATCCCCTGATGTTCGGCGTGGGTCTGCAGCCTGTGATACAATACAGAGGATCGCCGAATGTTCCTTGCTCAGTGGCGTAGCCACGCCCGGGCAATTATGGGCACTGCCCGGGTTGGATTTAATTCTGCCCGGGTTGTGCAAGCAGAGTTTCTCTCTCTCCTTCTCTGTCTGTCTCTGTCTCTCCTTTCTCTCCCTGTCTATCTTCCTCTCTCCTTCTCTGACTGTCTCTGTCTGTCCCTGTCTCTACGATCTCTATCCCTCTCTGTCCATCTGTCTCTTCTCTGTCTCCGGTTTATCTCTTATCGCTATCTCTGAACCCCCCGCACTCAGTAATTCTAAGCAATTTTAAGATATTTGTGGGTAATGTCAGTATTATGTTTCACAACTATGCGCTGCTTGGACTTTGCACAACTTTGCTTATAGGCTGAGCCACGGACCCCTTGATAAAAGATAATATCCAGAGGTCCTTGGCTGAGGGAATAGGGCATGGAGATGAGTCTAAAGTCCTTGTGTGTTTGTACACTTCCCGGGCCAATGCAGAATTATATTAATGTTGCTGTGTTTGTGTATAATATAATTTAAATTTCTTTCCGGGTTAACCATGGCTGCTCTATAGACCAAAAAAGAAACGCAAAAATGAAGAATTGGCAGCAGCATCGTCTGGATCGCAAAAGTTATCAGCGCTCGGATTTATTATTAGCCCAAAAAGGAGGAACACGGCTGTCTCATGCTTGGAAAAATCAGATGACACAGCTTCTACATCAAATTCAGATACTAATCAGCAAGCCAATCCACCACCATCAGACGTCGTTACAAACACAAGAAATGATCGGAACAAAGAAGCTCAACCTCTACAAAAGTTTCCAGAGGACATTTCCAAAGGAGAACTACATACCCCGGTTCAACCTAAATTACATGTCAATACTAGAGGTCGCAAGGTTTCTACTTAAAATTATGATTAGGCTAATGTTGAGTTGGTCTGCGCAGCTGCCCGGGTTCCATTTTGACTCTAGTTACGCCACTGTCCTTGCTGCATTATCGTGGTCACAGGGCAGGCCGACGCTGCTGTGAAAATAGGAGATGGCCGTACGACAGACGTGATTTTGAAGGAACTGAAGCTCCTCGACCGTTTTATGTTCATCAAGTTGAACGAGAAAGAAGTAGCAGTTTGTACAACGTGATGACGTATGACAAGGAGATACCCGTTCGTATTAGCCGAACGCGCCTGATGTGTTCACGTAGGACATGGGATGAGCGACAACGACAGCTTGTTTACCCAATCACCAATTCACCTGGGCAACAGAAAAAGATCTGGAGAATCAACCAAGACGCCATGCATCCCTCCATCTACTTGGTGAATCCCACTAGCTTGGCGAAACCTCATGCCATCGAACATTTAACTGCAGATCTACACACACACAAATCTGATATAGCCATTATCGCTGAAACCTGGTTCAAAAAACAACACACAGACGCTGCGATGTGCGTATCGGGCTACGACCTATTCCGTCGGGATAGAGAACATCGAAGGGGAGGAGGGGTGGCTATTTACTGCAAAAGCTACATGAATCCAAAGCCCTTCCAACCATCCAGACATTATCCACCTGAAATTGAACTAACATGGATAACCATCAACTTTGACACTAGACATTACTATATAGGAGCACTATATCATCCGCCCAAACCAAAATACAAAACGGAGCAGCTCATTTCATTAATCGATGAGACACTGGACGAAATAAATTTAATACCACAAGACTCCATAATCATACTCGCAGGTGACTTCAATCAAATTTCCCCAATCGAAATACAGGCAATGGGACTGAGAGCAGAATTTGAGGGACCCTCTCATCAGGGGCACGCTCTCGATAGGATTTACACCTCATGCATACTTTATAAAACCTGTCAAGCAGTCACTTCTTTAGTCAGTACCAAACATTCAGCCATAATTGCAACACCAGAATGCATTTCAGAAAGACAACCGGTTCAGCCAGCAGTTGAAACGGATAGGACGGTTTCAAATTTTCGCCTGCGCACACCCCATCAGATCGCCCTATTTCAGAACTGCATGGCTGATCAAACATGGCGATTCATATCGGACAATGTTACGGCTGAGGAAGCTTTTGAAGAATTCTACTCTATCTTTGCGACTTTCTATAACACCTACTTCCCTTTAAAAACCATCACAAGGAAAAAGAAAGATCCTCCCTATATGACGCCGGTCGTTAAACATCTGCTGCGCAAACGGAATAAACTGTTCAAACAAAATCGAGTGGAAGCTGCTGCTGCTCTGTCCGAAAGAATAAACTCAATGATTATCCGTTTCAATTCTTCGACTTTTAAAAACGCAAAACGGGGCTCTAGAGAGATGTGGGCGGAGGTCAACCGCATACGAGGTACAGATAGACAGTCGGCCACCGCACCTGAAGGAGTAACTGCGACTACTCTCAATCAACATTATGGCAATATTTCAACAGATCAGCAATACGTGCAACCCAGGCTTAAATCAACAGCAACCAATGAGACTCATGACATCTTCTATGAGTATAACATCTTCGTGATGCTGGAGGCTGTTGGACGTACAGCCACTGGCCCCGACGAGATGTCACCTTGGCTCTTGAGCAGGACAGCATCTGTATTGGCAGAGCCCATCACATGCCTCTTCAACCTTTCAATAAGAAACTCATATGTTCCTCCTCAATGGAAAATGAGTATCATAACTCCAGTTCCAAAAGTACGCCGACCGGCAACAGAAGCAGACTACAGACCAATCTCGATCACACCCATCCTGTGCAGAGTGCTCGAGCGACTTGTGGTGCGTACATTTTTCTACCCCATCTTGACACAGGCGCACAGCAATATGGGATTCTCTTACCAATATGCTTTCCGGCCCACTGGATCAACCTCAGCAGCTATCATCTCCATAACACATCACCTTGCAGAAATGCTCACCACCCACCCATATGTACATCTGGTAGCACTCGACTTTTCAAAGGCGTTTGATACGGTGCAACATTCTTACTTGGCTGAGCAGCTAGCTGAACTGCCAATTCCAGATAACATATATAACTGGATCATCGCCTTTCTCTACAAGCGACAGCACAGAACTAAATTTATGGGCGTCACCTCGAGCGCTATCGAAATCAACGCCAGTATTGTACAAGGATCTGGGCTGGGTCCTGTTGACTTTATAGTGGCAATATCCAAACTAAAAACAAGACACTCTACAAACAAAATTATAAAGTACGCGGATGACAGCTACCTCCTTATTCCATCAACAAATAGCGAATTGATAACGTCCGAAATCGATCATGTCACCACATGGGCTGATTCTTGCAATTTAAAACTGAATCATTCTAAGATCCAAGAGATGATAGTTCGTCGACCAATGAGAGGGTTGGGTGTTGATCTTCCAAAAGTTACACCGGGCCTCGCCAGGGTAAAGCACATGAAAATCCTAGGTGTCACTTTGTCAGAACAATTCAACTTCGACACGCATGTTAACAACATTGTCATTAAGGCTAGGCAGTCAGTGTATGCCCTCCGCGTTCTAACAGCACATGGGTTAAAGGGCCAATCTCTGTGTGATGTAACAAATGCTACCACAGTGTCGCGGATGCTCTATGCGGCCCCGGCGTGGTGGGGCTTTGTGGGGGTAGAGGGACGCTCTCGTCTTCAGGCAACTATACGGCGACTGGTCCGGTCTCGTTATCTACCGGAATCCTACCAAAGTTTCGAAGAACTTTGCAGAAAAGCAGACTCTAACCTCTTTTCTACCATCATCAGCAACCCTGCACATGTATTACATCAACTACTGCCTCCCGTGAAAACTGTTTCATACTTGCTACGCCCCAGAACCCACAATAGAATAATACCTAAGGCAAACTCTCTATCTCGTAAAACATTTGTCACACGGATGCTTTATACTTACATTTTTTATATTTGATGATCTTTGTACACCAAAATGCGGTTAGCAGTTGGTTTTTCAATAAAGGATATACTTACTTTAATACTTATTTATTTAATTTTATTTGCTAAAACCCCCACCCCTCGGCAACTTCAAATTACCATAAGTTAAAACCAATTAAAAGTTCAGTTTAAATATGAAAGTAAATGTTCAGTACTATCTTTGATAAAGTTCAGTCCTATCTTTTAAAGTGTTCTCTAATAAAGAATCTGAATTCGAATATGGTACCTCATATCTTCACTTCACATCTTGGCTTTTAAGTTGAAGTTGGCGTTTGAAGTTGGCGCTTGAAGTTGGCGCTTGAAGTTGGCTTTGGCGTTTGAAGTTGGCGTTGGCGTTTGAAGTTGAAGTTGGCATTGGCGTTTGAAGTTGGCGTTGGCGTTTGAAGTTAGCGTTGGCGTTTGAAGATGGCGTTGGCGTTTGAAGATGGCGTTGGCGTTTGAAATTGAAGTTGAAATTGGCGTTTGATGCTGGCGTTGGCGTTTGAAGTTGAAGTTGGCGTTTGAAGTTGAAGTTGGCGCTTGAAGTGCGCGGTTGAAGTTGAAGCTGGCGTTGGCCCTTGAAGTTGAAGTTGGCGTTTGAAGTTGAAGTTGGGGTTTGAAGTTGGCGGTTGAAGTTGAAGCTGGCGTTGGCGCTTGAAGTTGAAGTTGGCGTTTGAAGTTGGCGTTGCTTTGCATTTATACGGTTGACTTTCGATCTGGACTTTTCATTTAATTTTATTTGCTAAAACCCCCACCCCTCGGCAACTTCAAATTACCATAAGTTAAAGCCAATTAAAAGTTCAGTTGAAATATGAAAGTAAATGTTCAGTGCTATCTTTGATAAAGTTCAGTCCTGTCTTTTAAAGTGTTCTCTAATAAAGAATCTGTATTTAAATATGGTACCTCGTATCTTCACTTAACATCTTAAATTGGCTTCGAAGTTGAAGTTGGCGTTGGCGTTTGAAGTTGGCGTTTGAAGTTGGCGCTTGAAGTTGGCTTTGGCGTTTGAAGTTGGCGTTGGCGTTTGAAGTTGAAGTTGGCATTGGCGTTTGAAGTTGACGTTGGCGTTTGAAGTTGGCGTTGGCGTTTGAAGTTGAAGTTGGCGTTTGAATTTGGCGTTTGAAGTTGAAGCTCGTGTTGGCGTTTGAAGTTGAAGCTGGCGTTTGAAGTTGGCGTTGCTTTGCTTTCATGTTGGCCATATTACGGTTGACTTTCGAACTGGACTTTTCATTTAATTTTATTTGCTAAAGCTCCACCCCTCGGCAACTTCAAAATACCATAGGTTCAAACTAATTAAAAGTTCAGTTTAAATATGCAAGTAAATGTTCAGTACTATCTTGGATAAAGTTCAGTCCTGTCTTTTAAAGCGTTCTCTAATAAAGAATATGAATTTAAATATAGTAGCCTACCTCGTATCTTCACTTCACATCTTGGCTTTGAAGTTGAAGTTGGCATTGGCGTTTGAAGTTGAAGTTGGCGTTTGAATTGAAGTTGGCGTTGGCGTTTGAAGATGAAGTTGGCGTTTGAAGTTGGCGTTTGAAGGTGGCCTTGGCGTTGGCGTTTGAAGTTGGCGTTTGAAGTTGAAGCTGGCGTTGGCGCTTGGCGTCAACTTCAAATTACCACAAGTTCAGACCAATTAAAAGTTCAGTTTAGGCTAAATATGCAAGTATCCTAAATGTTCAGTACTATCTTTGATAGCCTAAAGTTCAGTCCTGTCTTTAAGGTGTTCTCTTATAAAGAACCTGAATATACCTCGTAATATCTTCACTTCACATCTTGGCTTTGAAGTTGGGTGGGTTTGCTTTCGTGCTGGCCATGCTGAAGTCGAATTTCGATGTGGATTTCTTTTTCACATGTTGATTTCCTGAAAACCTCTGATCCTTCAACTTTAAATAATCTAATGTTCAGTTCTGTGTTTTAAAGTGTTCTCTCAGTTCTGTTCTTATCGTATTCTCTCATAGAAATATAAAGCAGAATAATAATATTATTATCTGAAATGAAATATACCGTTGTCTTCTCTTCACGTCTTGGCTTTGAAGTCTGCTTTGCAATGGCCAAGGATTTTACGTCATCATTAGTCATTAGTCAATCATTACGTCATCATCGTTTGTTTCACAAGATGACGTCACAATCAGTAGGCCTATCCAATCACAGCACCGATGTTGATCACGTGCATCTTGTAGCCAATCATTTATTTCCATTTCTCCGAGTGACCGTTTTGCCCTATACCTATTCTTAGGTTTTGCCGCTCGTTCAACTACGATGTAGGCTAATCGTAATCGAGCATTGATATAGCGCCACTCAAAAACAGAGGCGCTCCCGACCCGTCCCGTGTCTTCACTGGTAAAGAGAGGTTTTCAGGCGCTGGCGGAACTGGTCAAAAGAAATAGAGAAAGAGGTCAGTCCTGGGGGGCTGAGGTAACTGGTTCCAGCTAGTGGGACCAACAATAATAGCGAAACTCATAGACTGGGCCGTAGAAGTACGCACCCGCGGGACAACGAAGTAACCACGGGCCGAGGACGTAAGGGAGGAATGACTGTGCAGAGAAGATACTGGGGTACAAAAAGCCCTAAGATAATGAGGAGCAGAGCCAGCAAGACAGCTTCGCATGAAGGAACAGACCCATAGGCGTAGCCACATGGAGGCACGAGGAGGCAGTTGCCTCCTCTTGCTTTCTTATATGCTGAAACTTCGATTGACCAAACCCCACTACATCTGGAATTGCCTCCTCTTGAATTTAAGTCTGGCTACGCTTCTGCTCTACGTGTTACCATATTCTTTCTGGATCTCTTCCTATAGCCCTTTCTCCTCGAAGCCTTCTTCTTCTCTATGGGTTTTCGCACTGGGAGCGCTACTGAATGGCCACTGCTGTTATAGTGAGGTGGCTTAGTGAAATTATCGTTACCGGGCGGATAAAAGCACCAAATTTGGCATGAAGATCCGTTATGGTCTACTAAGTAAAGTTGGAATAGGAGCCCTCTGAAATTAATAAGCGTTTTTATGTAAAACACAAAAAACCAAGGTCAAAAGGTCAAACGCAAGGGAAAAAGCAACAACTCAGCTAAATATTATTCTATTTGGGTGATTCTTGTACCCATTTGATCGAACCAGTAAGGGCTACATCAGAGAAAGACATAGAACTAGAAGGCTAACATAATTCAAGGTCATTTCAAGGTCAAAAGGTCAAAATCAAGAGAAAATTAGCAATAGCTAAGCAATATTTTTCTTCATCTTGATAATTCTTAGTTATGTCAGTTCTGTATTGATTTCGACCTTTGGCCTTGAAATTAACCCAAGGTCATTTCAAGGTCAAAAGGGCAAAATCAAGGGAAAATGACCATAACACAGAATCACCAAAATAAAACAACATTTGGCTGAGTTTTAGCCATATCCAAACATTTTGTTCAATCTAGATGAGTCAGAATTATGGCAATTCTCTGTTGATTTTGACCTTTGACCTTGAAATTAACCCAAGGTCATTTCAAGGTCAAAAGGTCAAAATCAAGGAAAAATGACCATAACACAGAATCACCAAAATAAAACAACATTTGGCTGAGTTTTAGCCATTTCCAAACATTTTCCTCTACAAATGTACCTTTTTCACCTTAAAATGACCTCAGATTGTCTTATATTTAACAGCCTTGTTTCAATGTGGCAGAGCTCTGTATAACCGGACACGGTCTTTAAAGGGAGAAATGCTAAGTTTACATTAAACGATGTCATTGTTCTGTGATGCTTACTGCAGTAACACAAAGATTGCGCAGTTCTATTTAGTATGCCTACAGTTGCACTTGCACAGTGGGGAACAATCAAGATTTGCTTTTCCACATTTGCAGTTGGAGCAGTCTCTTTTGCAGGAGCATTTGAACAATTCCCTGCATGATCGGGAGACCTCTGGAATTGTCATCCACATTGGTAACCATTTATCTGAAACTTTGTTCCATGCATAATCCTGTGCAGAAGGAACCACGTCTTTATATGCCTGCCATGCCTGCCATGCTGCCAAACCGACTTCTTCCTCTTACCTCTGAAGGCAGATGTTGTGTCACACCCCGAAAATGAGTGAAACACAGGTAATGCCCGTGATTGTTGCTCCCCCAAGCTTGCACAGATGGCGTTGATGTGGTAAAACCTGTAATTCTTGCCCATGCCAAAGGCTACCCAGATATCGATCAATGGTTGGGTTACTATCAGATCATGGAATGTGCCAACAAGGATGACTACAACATCTGTGTCAACAGTACGCACGTGGAAAGTCTTTGCCCCTTGCTCCAGTGCATGCACTATATGAACAACAATCCTGGTGTCTGCCTCTTCATGATTGCAGTTTTGCATGGGGATGGTGGAACCAATGGATTGTGAGGAAGTAGGTTCCTCACAGAACAGTAAATAGACATTCTGGTTTAAACCGGCCTTGGGGAATTAATAATATGCAAGGGCTGGGGATTCAGAGCTTAGGGGTTGACACCGGCCGCCTGAGGGAGCCAGCCATCGGCCGGCTGGCTGGCTGACCTGTGGGGTGAGGGACAAGGTGATTGGCCAGTGAGGAGAGCAGGCAGGCTTGGCTCAGGCAGGCCAACAGAAAGAGGAACTCGGTCATTCTGTGGCTGACCGTGAAGGACAAGGGTTGTCTAGAGAGGAGAGCACGAGACCGAGGGACAAAGACAAAGAAGACCAGAGAGGAGCCTGGCCAGTACAGTACATCAAGGGTGAGATAGTATAGGAAGACAATACGAAATTGTGATAAGCTGTATATTGATAGTACTGTCCACTTTGTTTGACCTGGGGTCTGGAGTTATAGGCCCCAGTGTTGTTTGAAGTGGCCAGCCAGATTCTTGTGTCTCAATCTTATGAGATTGATTACTGTTTTAGAATCTCATGTGACACTTATCATTGTTTTACATTATAGCAATACAAGATTATATTTAGGGTTTTAGTCTTTACATCTATATAGCTAGGCTGCTAGGCTATATTCTATCCAATGTTCCCCCATTCTAGCCGGGGTGCTTCCCCTATTGGGCCACGTGGTGGGTATGCAGGGCCGGGACCTGAACTCCCGCGGCTTGAACCCGGATTCACTAGCCATGAGTCCCTGCTTGACCCGGAGGCGCGGATGCCATCGGCCACCTGGCAAGGTACACCCGGCCTGCATTTGGCCCATGAGGGACACCCTGGTTATCCAGGTCATGAATGTAAGGTGGGGAGTTCCTCACAATGGTACCAGAAGCGGAATAATAGTAAATATTTCTGATCTGGAGGGAAGAAGCGTGGGGACAGATGATAGATTTTTGACTGTTGATAAGATTAATGCTGAATCTTGTTGTGATGGATTAGAGGATCAGGAGTTTGAAGCAGATTCTAGAACCTCACGGTTAAGGAGTCCAAAAATGGAAAATAACCAAAGGCACCCTAAAACGTTAGATGACAATCAGGCACAAATTCTGCGCTTAGAAGCTAAAATTGCTGAATTAAAACTGAAAAATCAAAATAGCAGAAAACCTAATCATAGGCAGCAGTTTGACTACTCTTCATCAGATGATGAACGGCCATTGTCTAAAATTGGCTATAAAAGCAAAAGGCATTACCGGCCACTGCAGAGTAGTGACATAGATGAAAAGTTTAGAGGTGCACGCAGTACAGAGAAAGCAAGTCAGAGAGGTGCTGGTGGGTCTGCCATGAAGAAGATAGCAATGCGTCCTGACAAATATGATGGGACAACACAAATTGAAAGCTTTCTGAAACAGTTTGAAGTTTGTGCGTCTCATAATATTTGGACGGAGAGTGAAAAATTGGATTGGCTAAAATGTTCTTTACAGGGACCTGCAAGCCAGTTACTCTGGACACTAGGAGCAGGGCAAAATGAAAGTTTTGAGGACCTGGTCAAACGTTTGAAGCAAAGGTTTGGCTCTGAGGGACAGGCAGAATTATATCGGACCCAAATGAAATATCGTAGGAGGGGCCGTAATGAGTCCCTAAGTGATTTGATGGCTGATATTTCACGGCTTACCATTCTTGCATACCCGGGCCCAAGCTCACCAATGGCAGAAATCCTTGCAAGAGATGCATTTTTGGAGGCCTTGGGAGATAGGGAGCTTGTAATTAAAATCTTGCAGCATGACCCACCGGATTTGCAGACTACATACAGAATTGCATTACGCTTAGAGGCCTACGAGAAGATGCCTGGGTCCTATGGGATGCGGCGTGAAAACCAGGTGAGAGGAGCTAGGGAAGCTCATGAACCGAACAATAGAGAATGTTGGGAAGCAATCCGACAGCTAACCGAACAGGTAAAAGGACTTGCAGATGCGCAGCAACAATGGCGAAGTGGAGGTGCACAGAGAGGGGTCAGACAGAATGGACCATGGTCACGAGGAAAGAGCAACAGGAACAGCAGATGCTTCAACTGTGGGAGGGAGGGGCATTTTGCTAGGGAGTGCGAGAACCAGAAGCCAGAGCAGGAACCACAGATGGAAGAGGAGCTGCACAATAGGCATGTGCCAGGACAAAATGACGCTTACCTGCTAGCAAATGTCAACGGTAAGAAACGCTTTTGCTTGTTGGACACAGGTTCAGAGGTAACTCTTATCCCAGAAGAAGCTGCAAGGGGTCTAAGAGTCACTCCATCCCAACAAAGGTTGTGTACAGCAAATGGCATTCCTATAGAGATAACAGGGGAAACTGTGATTACAATCCAGCTTGGGGATCAAAGCTTAAGAACGCCATGCCTCGTTTCACCAAATGTCGGTGAGGTAATGTTGGGATTGGGCTGGTTAAAACAGCATGCATGTGTCTGGAATTTCCAGGGCAATCACATCGGCATTAATGGCATCCCATATCGCCTGCAAAGAAACAAACCGTCAGGCTGGTGTAGGCGCATATCACTGCAAGAAGAAGTGGTTGTTCCTCCACGGTCACAGCAAGATGTGATAGCAATGACTGTGTATGACAATTTCAAAGCAAGAGGAGCTGACTGGTCAACAAATCATTTACCAATCATGGATGGTGTAAGTCTTGCACGTGCAGTCATACCAGATAAGCCCAGTGACATTTGTGTACGCCTGCTAAACACCAGCCATGCTCCAGTGACAATTCAGAAGGGTACAGACTTAGGGCCGCTGGAGAAAGTTGAGATGCTAGATCTGGAAGTGGGTGAAGGAGGAATCAGAGCGCTGCCAGATCTCATACTGAAAGGTTTTACGGATGCTATTGCCCAAGAAGTAACAGATGGTGAAAAGGAAAAATTGGTGGCACTTCTCAACAGATACAGTGATATCTTTTCACTGAGTGAGTATGACTTGGGTTGCACAGACCTAGTTGAGCATGAAATTAATACGGGAAATAATAAACCTGTTAGACAAGCGTTGAGGCGACAACCAATTACAGTAGACCAGGCTATCGATGACCAGTTGAAGGTGATGCTGGAACAAAAAAATAATTGAACCGTCACAAAGTGCTTGGGCATCCAATGTAGTGGCCGTTAAAAAGAAGGATGGCACACTTAGATTCTGTGTAGATTTACGACAGGTAAATGAAAAACAGGTCCGTGACAGCTATCCATTACCTCGCATCGATGCCTGTTTAGATGCACTGAGTGGTGCCACGTGGTTCACTACACTGGACATGCGATCAGGTTACCATCAAATTCGCCTGAAACCAGAGGATGCAGAGAAAACTACTTTTATTACACGAAGAGGGGCATTCAAATTTAGGGTCTTGCCTTTTGGGATCTCCAACGGGCCCGCAACGTTTCAGAGGGTCATGGATATCGTCTTATCAGGATTAAATTACCTTACTTGTTTAGCGTACTTGGATGACATTATTATTTTTTCGCAGGATCTTGCCTCACACTTTGAACGGCTTGAAGTGCTCTTTAGACGGTTACGCAATGCAAATCTTAAACTTAAACCTAGTAAGTGCTCCTTCTTGCAGCGCAAAGTTACCTTCTTGGGGCATTTGGTATCAGGGGAAGGTATAGAAGCTGATCCTGAAAAGACTACAGCTGTGAGGGACTGGCCTATTCCAACAAAACTGCGGGAGGTTAGGGCTTTCCTTGGACTTGCAGGGTATTATCGACGTTTTATACCATCCTTCTCACAGATAGCAGCCCCACTGCATGGTCTGACTAGGAAGAGTCAGAAGTTCATCTGGGATTCTGCATGCCAAGAGGCTTTTGATGATCTAAAGGGACGGCTAACCACTGCACCTATTCTAGCATTGCCCAGGGATTCGGGGAAGTTTTACCTTGACACAGATGCATCAGAGCATGGAATTGGGGCTGTCCTGTCGCAAGAGCAGGATGGGCAGGAGGTTGTTGTCTGTTATGGTAGCCGGTTGTATCATACTGCAGAGCGGAACTATTGTGTTACACGCAAAGAACTTCTGGCAGTAGTTCATTTTCTAAAATACTTTAAGCAGTATTTATTGGGCCAAGCATTTATTGTACGAACAGACCATTCTGCATTACAGTGGCTTCGTAAAACACCTGAACCAATCGGCCAACAGGGCCGATGGCTGGAAATCTTAGAAGAATACAACTTTGAGATTCAGCACCGTCCGGGGGCCAAACACAATAATGCAGATGGGCTGTCCAGGCGCCCCTGCAGACAGTGCGGTCTGTGCAAACCTGCACAAAACGATGGCGACCTTACCAACAGGGCTGTCCATGTTGATCCGGTTGCCCCAGCCTGTGCTGACTGGACCCCTGCTGCGCTAGCTCAGGCTCAAGCAGTTGATGAAGATATTGGGAGGATATATCATCTCAAGAAGACCCTCAATGATATACCTGATCTCAAAACTCTAACAGCAGCAGATCCAAACACTAAGGTTTATTGGACTCACTGGGACAGGCTTAGTATAAAAAAGGATATCCTGTACAGACAATGGCTCACCTTTTGTGATGGGCCCAGTAAGTGGCAGTTATTGGCCCCCATTGACATGCGGAAAGAGATTATTCGACAGGCACATGAAGGGTTTACAGGGGGTCACCTTGGGCTGAGGAGGACTCTATCTCAGGTTCAAAAAAGGGCATATTGGCATGGGTGGACTAGAGATGTAGAAACCTTTCTCAAACAGTGTGCGGCATGCGCTAAGTATAAACGAGGTAAGCCAACTTCCCAAGGGAAACTGCAAGATATGAAGGTGGGGGCTCCATGGGACAGGCTTGGAATCGATGTCACTGGTCCTCACCCCCGGTCCAGGAATGGGTTTTGCTATATGCTAACTGTTATTGATTATTTCAGCAAGTGGGCTGATGCCTACCCAATGAGGAATCAGGAAGCAGCGACGATCGCAAAGCTACTGGTTGAAAAGGTGTTCTCATACCATGGTGTCCCCATTCAGATTTTGACAGACAGGGGCACTAATTTTGAAAGTCGTCTTTTTAAGGAATTGTGTGAGAAACTTGACATTGATAAGGTTCGGAGCACTGCATTCAAACCAAGCACTAATGGGTTGGTAGAACGGCTGCACCACACCCTAAACTCCATGTTGGCTAAAGTCATCTCTGAGAACCAGAGAGATTGGGATGAGCATGTCCCTTTTGTGATGGCCGCCTATCGTGCCACACCCCAAGATAGCACCGGATTCACTCCTAATCTTTTGCTAATGGGAAGGGAGGTGCGTATCCCTTTGGATGTGCTCATTGGGGAGCCTGAAGAAGAAGGACGACCATCGGGCACAAGTGATTTTGTAGAAGAACGAGCAGAACACATGAAAGCTGCTTATCAGCTTGCTCGCCTTCACCTTGGCAAAGCTGCAGAAAGACAGAAAAAGTATTATGATTTGAGGGTAAGACCCAAGAATTACCAAGAAGGAGACTGGGTGTGGGTGTTCCATCCAAAAAGGCAAAAGGGTCTTTCACCCAAATGGCAGAACTACTATACGGGGCCTTTTCGCATTATACAGTATCTCGGTCCCGTGAATCTTAAGGTGCAGAAATCTCCCCGAAGCAAGCCGCTGGTGGTCCACCTAGACAAGGTCAAGAAGTGTTACGCACATCCACTGCAGGAGTGGAAGGAAGTTGATATGATGCAGGATGTAGTTGGACCTCTCACATTGCCTTTAGAGGAAGGGCAGGCAGATGACAATGATGTGAGACCAGCTAGGCCCTGTAGAGCCGTGGATCGCCCAAAGCGATATGGGAAATAGAATAGAAATACTAAACACAGTGATGTAATAATTGATTTTTTTAGTCTAGGCAGTTTTGTATTTTAGAATGTTTTAGATGTAGTTCTTTTAGGAGATGGTAATTTCACACTAGATTTGAGCATGCATATTAATGTATATAAGGCTTAATCCAAGGCTGGATAGTCATCATGAATGGGGATGGGGTCGTGTACCCAGTTTGGATATCGTACTTTTCTTGATTCTATTTTGCAGGGAACGTGATGCCACCATCTTACCCATGCTATCGCTGTACGTTTGTGGGGACAACACCCAGGCAGCAAAAGAAGCACATGCGTAGAAAACATCCCAGAGTCAGAACCGACTTGCCAACGACCAACGGTACGTTCGGAGCAACAGAGGCAAAACACAGAGAGGATGTGATACAGCAACCCATTGGAGAGTCTCTTCCCATCACAACCACTGGGAAACAGCCTGACAACGAGGCATGGCTGAAGCCCTTGTTGTTGCATGCCATCGGGGTCGGGCAACGCGACAGGACGAACGAGGAAGCAGTACAAGCGATTGCCTCAGAGTGGGGCAGCGCCACCGCCCAGTTGGCTGACGTGGTTCTGGAAGCAATCGGATTGCTGATACGAGCCGAAGGGGTGCCCAGAGTTATCATACCACTCTATGACGGGACTGCAGCGACACCCATCTTGCTCTTACCAAATCCTGAAACTGGTGAATTTCAATTGGCCATGAGGGCCCTCCTGGATCAAACAGACTCTGCCACCACTATGACAGCATGCATCCCAGATCCTGGCAACGTACTTCCCGTACTCAGTCTTCGAGCGTCAGGAGAAGAACACAAAGCGGGTCTTGGAGCAACCGGAAAGAAGGATGAACCTGCAGACGAACTGGCCAGCTTATCAAGACGTATCCAAACCATCTGTGAACTTCTACCAGACCTCACAGACACTGTAGCAGGATGAACATAAGAATAGACAGACTGTAAATAATCCATGGAGGACCATGGACGAGTTTAAGCAGGGGGGAGTGTGAGGAAGTAGGTTCCTCACAGAACAGTAAATAGACATTCTGGTTTAAACCGGCCTTGGGGAATTAATAATATGCAAGGGCTGGGGATTCAGAGCTTAGGGGTTGACACCGGCCGCCTGAGGGAGCCAGCCATCGGCCGGCTGGCTGGCTGACCTGTGGGGTGAGGGACAAGGTGATTGGCCAGTGAGGAGAGCAGGCAGGCTTGGCTCAGGCAGGCCAACAGAAAGAGGAACTCGGTCATTCTGTGGCTGACCGTGAAGGACAAGGGTTGTCTAGAGAGGAGAGCACGAGACCGAGGGACAAAGACAAAGAAGACCAGAGAGGAGCCTGGCCAGTACAGTACATCAAGGGTGAGATAGTATAGGAAGACAATACGAAATTGTGATAAGCTGTATATTGATAGTACTGTCCACTTTGTTTGACCTGGGGTCTGGAGTTATAGGCCCCAGTGTTGTTTGAAGTGGCCAGCCAGATTCTTGTGTCTCAATCTTATGAGATTGATTACTGTTTTAGAATCTCATGTGACACTTATCATTGTTTTACATTATAGCAATACAAGATTATATTTAGGGTTTTAGTCTTTACATCTATATAGCTAGGCTGCTAGGCTATATTCTATCCAATGTTCCCCCATTCTAGCCGGGGTGCTTCCCCTATTGGGCCACGTGGTGGGTATGCAGGGCCGGGACCTGAACTCCCGCGGCTTGAACCCGGATTCACTAGCCATGAGTCCCTGCTTGACCCGGAGGCGCGGATGCCATCGGCCACCTGGCAAGGTACACCCGGCCTGCATTTGGCCCATGAGGGACACCCTGGTTATCCAGGTCATGAATGTAAGGTGGGGAGTTCCTCACAGGATGATACAGCTTTCCCTGATGTAACATATACGGCTTTGTCTGGTGGCCAGTTGAACTCTACAACCTTTGAAGACAAAAAGGCAAACAACTCCTTCTTGTTCATCGAGTCGCGAAGAAAGTCCATCCAATTGCGCGGCAGTTTGGTGTGACCAGACACTTTCCTGCGCACACCATCGCCTCTCTTTTCCCTAGTAGACTCCTTCAAACTGTCTGGGATGTACGTGTCCCAGACAATATCCAACCTTGAAGTATCCTGCAGCTGCTTCTTAAGATAAGGTAAAAATACCTTGTCTGCATATTGATGAAAGGAGCCGACGCTGGTAGTGGGCAGACAGTGGACGATGACAGCACCATCCAGTAGGCCTACTTTGCAGTCGTAGGATGAAGGTGGCTCTGACTGCCCAGGCTGCTCAAGACATTGCAGCAAGTCAGACTTATTGCCAGGTAAATGAAGCTTGCCGAAGTCTGAGAGGGAAGGAGGGAAGGACTGTATCTCATGTGCGAAAAATTCCTCCAAATCGCCATCCCGGTTCTGCATAGATATATACAGCTGACCAAACAGTGCCACATTGTTCTGAAGCACTTTGATCTTCTTCCCCTCCTTAGACGTGCTTTGTACTTGTTTCTCTTGAAGAGTGCAAGGGAATTCCTCTTGATTGGGTCATGTATGGAGTGGGTTCGCGAAACAAGCACATTCTGAACGAAGTCCTGATACTGATTCCTGCCTACGTCCTCCAAGGTGCGCACTGTAACTACCACAGACTTGTCTGTGCAGTTGCGAATATCAAGAGTTAGCAGATCTGGGAAATTGTCCAAGAAAGGATTGCCCATCTGCCGGATGGTTTCCGATAAGCTGACGACCTGTCGCTGGAAGTTCTTCTGTGATGAGAGACCCTGTTCATGGTGACGAAAGTTCTCCGGATTCTCTATGTCAACAATTTCAGAGTGCTCCTAAGACAATCTGAGGTCATTTTAAGGTGAAAAAGGTACATTTGTAGAGGAAAATGTTTGGAAATGGCTAAAACTCAGCCAAATGTTGTTTTATTTTGGTGATTCTGTGTTATGGTCATTTTTCCTTGATTTTGACCTTTTGACCTTGAAATGACCTTGGGTTAATTTCAAGGTTAATGGTCAAAATCAACAGAGAATTGCCATAATTCTGACTCATCTAGATTGAACAAAATGTTTGGAAATAGCTAAAACTCAGCCAAATGTTGTTTTATTTTGGTGATTCTGTGTTATGGTCATTTTCCCTTGATTTTGCCCTTTTGACCTTGAAATGACCTTGGGTTAATTTCAAGGCCAAAGGTCGAAATCAATACAGAACTGACATAACTAAGAATTATAAAGATGAAGAAAAATATTGCTTAGCTATTGCTAATTTTCTCTTGATTTTGACCTTTTGACCTTGAAATGACCTTGAATTATGTTAGCCTTCTAGTTCTATGTCTTTCTCTGATGTAGCCCTTACTGGTCCGATCAAATGGGTACAAGAATCACCCAAATAGAATAATATTTAGCTGAGTTGTTGCTTTTTCCCTTGAGTTTGACCTTTTGACCTTGGTTTTTTGTGTTTTACATAAAAACGCTTATTAATTTCAGAGGGCTCCTATTCCAACTTTACTTAGTAGACCATAACGGATCTTCATGCCAAATTTGGTGCTTTTATCCGCCCGGTAACAATAACGTTGAAATTCAGCGCTAAGCCACCTGACTATTAGCGGCACTATATAAATTAACAAATACAATACAATATCGAGGACAGAATCAAATTCAAGATCATCCTCCTTGACCAAGTTTTGCTGGTTGACTCTGCTCCATCAGATAATTATAGCCAAACCCACGTGTGTTAACGAAACTGTGAGATAAATCATCCAGGCTTGGGACTGGCACTGGCAGAGTATGAACGTTCATCTGCCTGCGAAGATCTTCTGGTCCCTCGCTGCCGTTCGTCAACACTTAGTAGGCCTGTTTCCGTGCATTCTTACACATTGGTCCATCCATTTGGAACAGTCTTCCCGTTGACATTCGAGCTGTCCCCTTAAAATTCTGCTCACGTTACTTTTTCTAACTGTTAGGAGTTAAGACGCGCCCGTTTAGATCCTTAGAAAGCCATTCTCGTAGTGCCTAGGAGGGTTCTGAAAATGCGCTTTATAAAAGTCTAGGTACAGGTAGTTTTGTTGTCGTATGCTTCTCATTCGAACTGTGGACTCCCCGTTGCACGAGATGTCACCAAAGATTTCAGAGTCGCTCACGAGCGTGTTCGTAATTACAAAGACTACAATGGGGCTCTCTTCAATTTAAGGTAATATCTTCCACGTTAAGTAAAAATAGCCTACGCATTTTCGCCTGAGCTCAACCAAACCAAGACTACTGTCAGTGTGGTCAATCTCATGTATTGGAAATTGACATCGGCGTTAAATTCTGCCGGATCTGAGATACGATACCTATGAGTTGAGATCCGCCATCTGAACTATGAGATAGCCTAGGCCTACGAGACCTAAAAACGTAGACCTGTCACTTAGACAATGAGATCCAACACCCAAAATGAGCTCGGCTGTGCTTTTGTATGTTGTCACTTTGACATTTTGATCTAACCTGTCTTTAGTAACGTGCTTTTTAATGGTTTTTAGTTGGCATGTCTTTGTTAACCGATGATATGTCGAGTTTTTCAGCAGCAGCGGAATTTTAAAGTGTTTTATTGGTGTTATTAAGCCAAAACTACTCTATCCAATCCACAGTATCAAAACAATCTCGCCGACGCCATGCACTAATTCAGCGATTGTTTTGATTAATTAACTACTTCTATATCGATATCTACGTCGATATCTAATACACAAGGCATCAACCGAATTGAATGTACCTTCTGCGAAAATTCCTGTTGCTCTCCGTTAGCTTCAACTCTTTTATTGTTATTCACGAGATGGAGCTGGTTTAATGACTCAGGTGGATCCACAGTTTAACATCTTATGGCAACGAAAGCCATTGACGTCGACATAAATTAGTTTTGAACAGTTTTCAGTTTTTCACCGTTCAACGAACGGTGAAAACTGTTCGAAACTAACGGCGTTCGTATGACATAGTCTAATACAGCTAATCTATTTGATGTCTCCTTTTGTAAATCTAGAATGCATCTAAGCCTAAGGTCATCAACACCGATACATGTAGTCATATTAACATTCTAAAGATACCCACTGAAAATGTCTGAAATGAACCAATTAAATCCAACCATCATGACTACTACAGTTGAGATTTAACTCTCAATCTGACTATAGGCATAAACTTACAGTTTTTAATTTCATTACTTTCATTATCCCATGTAAACAAGTTGCGGTGTGTCAACTTAGTATCTTAATAAACGAAATCTACATGACCTACATCTCTGGCATCTCACAACAAATGTCAAAATGTAAGGTTTCACAGCCACCAACAACATACCTTTGACAAGTTCTATTTAGTAGGTTCAACTTTAATTACCAAGACTTTTCCACACTTGAAGAAGAGAAGAGCAGCCCCTTAAGCCTGAGACATTCATGAATATGAAGTTTTAGAGCCTTCATTTTCTTAGCCTCAGCATATGAGGGCGAGTAGCCAGTCCTCTCCCTTTCCATCTCATCGTCCCATTGACAGTGTACTTGTTATAGCAGAGTTGGCTAGGGGCACATATGGAGCAGAATTCTCAAACCAAATTTCTGCCTAGACAGGAATTTAAATCTCCAACCTCTCCATTGACAGTTCAACAACCTACTGCTACACTATTGAGCACCCCCATTACATGTACCTGCACTGTAAGCTATCACATATAATAAAAAAGCAATTTCGTTTCGACTGTTTAGCTTATCTTCGACCATTGAAGCGATAAACAGAAGACCTTATTTGTTGAGTCCACTGAACAAAGTACAACAGTCTTCTTTACATTTGATCCTAATCGACCTAATCTAATCATTTCCAGCGCAGTTAGCGACTTTCTGTGGTCTGTGCAAACCACGATATAGAAACTGTGGAAGAGCGAAGGAGAACCTGAAACACAGACAAAACACATCACATCACATGATGAATAATCAACGTAATTAACCAAAGCTGTAATCTGAAATGAAAGACGTTAACTGACTCTTCCGTTCAGTATTCCACTCAACTTATTTCTCAACCTGGGTCACACTTCTGGGGACTCGTGCTGCTAATGACAAGTACTGAAAGAAAATTACTTCACCCTACAGTACAAGTGTTAAAAATCTTTTTTACATGTACTGGTCAGCAGAAATGTTCTTGTACTTATATGCACCAGCCAAAAAATATTTATATTGCCAAGCGAAATTGCTTTCCTCACCACAAACATTGTTCCATCTTACACCTGGGCAAAACCAAGAGCACTTCAGATTTAAATCTGAAATCAATTTTAAGAATTATTCGTTGTCATTACTGAATCGGAATTTGGTCATGCAGTATATCATTAGGATGTTGGTCTTTCTTTCAAGAACTTGCTGCCTACTGTATTACCAATGCAAGCCGGGAGGTTGAAATAGTCATGTCTGTGCCTTAGCCAAAAGATCTTTTGACCTTAATAATAATGACGACAATTTACAAGGGCACCAAACCTTGACATGAGGTTAAAAGCGTCACCACCTTGATGATGATGATGAGTTCTCTGCCCGAAGGCAGGTCCATTGCTTTTATGCCACCTGGGGACGAGATGAGTGAAATGGTTTCCCGTTGCCTTCCTCACATACAATTGTGGTTGAGCAACATCCTAGGTCACTACGCCGTGGCTTGAGGTAGATTCAAACCTGCGACCATCCGGTTACAAGGCACAGAACATACCGCTACACCACTGCATCCAAATGTTACAAAGATGACTTGCAGCGGCTGCTCACCTGGATAGACCAGATAATCGCCACCAAACTTTCCACCACGAGTTAGGAAGAATCCTTGCTCCCAGAAATGCACGAAGACCTGGTACTCCAGCTCTTCCCGCGATGATGATGAAAAGTTCCAGCCTTCCATAAATACATCTGATGATTTCTCACGTAGTGATGCTTCAAAACATTTAAAAAAACTGCTTAATATGATGCAGAAATCAAATAGAATTCATATACTACAGAGACAACCCAAAGCATTGTATCAATTACTATACGAAGTGATTGTTTCATATCAGTTTCCTTTAGGATATTTGACATATTTATTTACCTAACCATATAAAGCAATGTAGAAGAGCAGAATACATAACATCTCTTCACGATGCTATCTCCAAAGTCAACCAATAACCAACAACAGTGTTGCTTATTATTATTTTTACAGAAATTTTTAACGACTGCAAGGTCACACAGAAAAGGAATCTGAAGTGTGTTCAGTCAGTCGCCAGATGAAGAGCTTTTATATAATCCAGATGTTTGATATCCAGATGTTTGATATAGCATAACTTCTGATAGAAGACAGGCATCATAATGAGCCATGCCAATTTTAACAAATTAATCAGATGTCCACTGAAAGTAACAGAACCTGAAGCACACAATACCTGTGTGTATTTGAACACCGGATGATTCAAATGGCAGAACGGGAAGTGGCATCGTAGCAATTTCCTCACGTATCTCAGCTTCCAGGTCTGAGTCTGTTGGGGGTTCAATTCCTGATGAAATGCAGACTCTCCTTCGTTTCTCCTTCTTTCCTGTCATTATCCGGTGGAAATTCCGTGTCATATCCAGCTGCCTTTCAGACTTGCAGGCCTCCACCTAAAGCAACAGACAAATGCCTCAAGCATTGTAAAGTAAAGTAATATCAATGCAAAATGACAAGTACAAAACAATTTTATCAGATATTAAATACATAGCACCATTCACGAGCCTCACAAGGATTATCATGAAACTATGTGCCTTGGATTGAATAATCTTAAGCCAGATAACAGATATAAAAATATTAATATTTATGACTTAGTAGCTAATTGATTGCACGTTGCATGCTTGCATTGTAACATAAGTGAGTGTGGGCTTTCAATGCCAAGACAGTCGCCATAACATCAAATTTCAGACGCAGTTAGATAATGAAGAAAAAGCATAATCCCTTGAGCCAACCACCAATGTCACCATGGGTATCAAAGGGTATGGTGCTAGCAATTTCATTTCTTACCATCAGTTTGTGAAAGTGGCTGCCAGCCATCTCCCTCGCCATCTAACTTTCTGACCTCCTGTACAGTCATTTTACAATTGAATTCACAACGAGATGCAAGTGGGGCACACATCTTGGACCAACTTTCTGCCCTCACAGGGTTTTGAAACCCGACCTTAGAACTGACAGTCTCCAATGTTAAACAACAGACAGTTATGCACCCTGCAGACCCGTAAGTATACTACATAAGATCTCACCTGATCTTCATAAAGCTGCTTTCGTTTTTCTGCAAAGCCCTCTTTATCCTCAGAAGAAGGCAGAGGAATTTCTGTATTATCGCATATTCTTGCAAAACCTAAGCAAAGCAAAACAATTCAGAACAATTTCTACTACATTCAGTCACGCCATATAATACGTCACAGATTATTTGTTACTTTAAATTGATGTAAAAGAAAGAATGATTTGCTTATGTGCTCAATGTTCTTATACGGTTCACATTAATATGCTCTGAAATGACCCACATAAGGATGTAACAAAAACTTTTCATTTATATTGTACTGGAAGAATTACCTTTTTCAACAAGAAGTCTTGCTTCTTCTTTCATAAGTTGCAGAGGCAAACCAAGCTGAAGGTTCTGCATTGGGACTCGAGGCAGACAGCCAACAAGTGAACCAACAATTCTGTGCTCTTCTCTAACACGACAAGCATCTACAGTAACATTGCAGATCTGTACAAAGTGAAACTGCAAAATACATCAATGCTGAATTGTCACCATTCATCATATATGCTGAAATTGGTCACACAATTGGTAGTTCAGCAAAATAAACAATTTATAAGCATCTATAGATTCAATTGTATACTTAGAAGTACTGCCTCCCCCCAGCAAAAGGAAAGCGCTGCATAGGGGTGGATAGCAGTCTCAGAACCCAATCCCTTTAACTGAATTTCCACCAAATCCCAGAAATCTATTTTCTAAGTGAGAAAAAAATTATTTGTGCAAACCTAACTGTTTTGGGATACATATTCCCAACATACTATTCAGGAGATTGGCCAACTATTCTATCATAATTTCAAACGTTTGGTGGAAAATGTGATTTGAGAATTGGGTCTATTTTACATTTTCACCACCGGAGATTCGGGTTTTGCGGATTCTCGCAGACTCCTGCATTGATAGCACGACAGTAGTCGACTCTACCAAAAACAGTCGTGGATACGAGTGACAGTAAGAGAACGAGAAACTGCACAGATGGCAGTAAAAAACCTCGTGATCAATCAGTGGTTTCTATGTAGGGTCTTTTAGATAGGATAGGAACCGCATTAGGGTATCCGAGGTCCCGCAGTTTCTGGGTGACCTATAGCCTAGGCCAGCATGGCGAAATTCAGCCCAGTTTAGTAAGAAGCTCATTTTTAACTTTAAACTAACACTTACAAAGCTAGATGGTTGATATCTACAAACCTTCCGCATTCCATATAAAGAATTTTTCTTGGAAATAGCATACATCAATCATTTTTAATAAATTCTAATCAAAACAACCAACAACACGCGGCTTTTAACAAGAAGTTCTCTCAGCGTAAACACCACAGACATAATAAAGCATAGATATACAAGTCACGCAGCAAGGAATATCAAAATGTCATGGTCCTTGGTCACGCAGCGTATGAACTGTATTCTACAGAAGTCAAGTCAAGGCCTGTTCCATTAATTTACTAACAAATTTAAAGTTAGAGCGCGACAAATTATTGTTCTAGACCTATAAGCCACATTTTCGTGGTAAACTAAACACTATAGATACACTTTACACTCAAACCTAACACTGTCTTGTAAAGGAGCAGCATTCTGTCTGCTCCTATTGATCTAAGAAGCGAAAATACAATAAAATACATATTACATTAGGTATATATTTCGCGCTTACATTCTACTTAATTGTTTATGTGTTCATTTATTTCCACTTATTATGCTTGAAGGTGTTAGAATATTCAATTATCTCCAAGTTGAATATGCCGACCGCAGCATCATGTAAAAACTTCTTCAGCAGTTTCCACTGAATTTATTTGCGATCTAATTTCGTTGTAAAAATCGTAACAATTTAATTGAAAACACCTCGTTCATCACAGATCTTATTTTCCCAGTTATAATTATTGTAGGCTATTCTTCAGATGAAATAAATGCTTTTCCGATCGAGTGCAATTTTATAGAGTTGTTGTTGTTTCTAGCTGTCTGTTTTGACGCTTGGCCCACGTGCGCTTACGATATTATTTATAGGAGTAAATAAATTTAGGATAATGACAGAATGTGCACAAAACACAGGTTTAGATGGCAATAAAAAGGAATTTGTTGAAAATTCCAAAAGAGAGCTGAAGAAGAGCAACATCTTAGTCGGATGTACTGGTAGCGTTGCTTCAATCAAGCTGCCAAACATTATAGAACAACTAAGCGCACTAGAGTACAAGGTTCGATCGCATTCTGTTGTAAGAAAGTTATCGACCACAGGAGCGACGTGTTAATGGCTTGGACAATTTAAGAATTTTCCTTTATATCGACCTTACATTTTGTTCCACCCGTTCTACAATGGTGGCAGACATGCAGGCTAACGCTGGAGCGATAGCTTTATTGCTGCCACCAGCAGAGGTGTAACTTAGCCGCAAGAAGTGGTGACCAAGTCCTCTTCCCTCCCTCTCCCTGCCTTCTCCCCTTCCTTCTCTCTCCCTTGACCAAACTTACGCTCTCATGTCGCAAAAATATTTCAGCACAAGATCAAAAAGTGGTGCTGACTATCACCTGGGATTATTATTACTGAAGGGATTCGAAACGGACGCAAATTGGGTCATTGCCCTAGATTATGTCTGTGACTCTGATTTTACATCCGGGGCCTTTGCAGGTCAGATCAGTTTTAGTCCCGTTTCTCTTCTGGACGATTGTCGTTACGAAACGAAAGCGATTTAATTCAATAAAATAATTTGCACCGTATGTATCTTGTAAATTACTAAAACAAAGTCGAGAATGATTTATTTGGCTTTGTTTGCGTTTGCTCCGTCGAGAGTATTTATCCTGCTGAGTGCCCGGATGACAGTGTAATCTAAAAATAGATGGTCACATACATCGCCCGCGATGTTTCAGAAAAGACGATCTCTGATTGGCTGACATATTGCCGCTGCGTATCCCGTCAGTAATAATAGTCCCAGCTATCACCACCAGTTTAAAAATGGTAGTGTCACCATGGTGACCAGACACCACTGTCATGATACAAAGTTATGCGGGTGGCCACTGGCGATTAACAAGACCCTACAATCACTTCTGCAACCACTTTTCCAATGCTATAGGAGCTGGACAAGGACCTTTTACCACAGCCGAAGCTAGTGCCAGATCTACTTGGTGACAGAGGCTTTCGTGATTGAACAACTTGCGCAATGTCATTATGCAGAGCCTACTTTGCAAGATGAGACTCACCACTCTTAAATTATGAGTAAACACTAAACACCTTACTTGTTGGTCAGTTGTGTTGTAGTTGTTCATTCACAGGCAAGTTTTCTTAAGTGGTATTGCACTTGTGTACAAAGTCACATAGGAGCACCCACTGAAGTTGTTGATTGTTTGTTTTCAGTAATTTCAATATTTGTGTTAGAGTGAGTGTTTGTTTTAGTTATGAAAGCAGTCTTTCAAGAATATAAGATGGTCCATATAAGCTCTGACACGATCCCATTACTGATTTAGAACAAGAAGCCCTACATCCCATAATACAGTACTTGCTGTTGAAATGAAATTCTTAATTTTGTACTATTCAGGTGAATGTAGAAGTTGTTGCCACTGACAACGCTCTTCGGTTCTTCGATTGGAATTCAGTCAATGTTCGTGTGCATAGCGACGAAGATGAATGGCAGATATGTAACATTACATTCCATCTTACCTATTTGCATTAATAAATTATTGGTCCATGATTTTGAATGTTAACAAATATAAGTAAGGAACCCCTTTAGTTTGTATTGGATTTTGATGTATTTACAAAATGAAGTAAAGCTCTCGATTATGAGTGTTGGTGCACAAGAAGAATGCAGTAGTATTTTAATATCCATTAACAGTTCCTGATGTTTATGGCTGCCAGGAACAATGATGTTGATTATATCTTAGGTCTTCTAGAAGAATATTTAGGTCAGTAGTCTCAGACTCTTTTTCGCCAAATTTGCCTCATGGCCTAATTTTGCTCATTTTAAACATCTTCCATCTCTTTAAAAAGTACAGTCTTGGTGTCAGAAGGAATATGCAGGACATCTTGCTGAATTACAAGGTTTCTGTATTTGACGTCATTGGACCCCACTTCTGCCGTTTTCTACACCATTTGCTGTCAAGTGCAACAGTCTGTTTCCAAGGACATAAAATGAAGCTTGCGAACCTTCATTGTCTCAGCATCTTGAAAGCAGAAATTCTGAGATGTTAGAAATCCTGAATTTTACACAGTTCTGTCTCAAAAGGCTTCCAAATTTCCACTCTGTTGTTATTGAGATTGTGGAAATCTTTCGAAAGTACTTCCAAAAGATTTCCATAATCTCAATAACAATGTGGTTCTCAGATCTTTTTAGGTAAGTTAGCTAAAACTGTTGATTGTGATTATTAATGAGGATTATAATAAAAAATAAATAAATTGCAGTTTGTGCCTGGTTTGACCCACAGGGTTGATGCACCCTGATGTCAATTGGGGACTTACCTGTGTCTTCAAATATTAGTTACCTTCATTGCACAGATAGCACACCTGTTTTCCCATCTGGCTATTCCCATGCCAACATGAAATAGTATCATGTGCTTCAACACTGACTGGCTTGTAAAAAAAATCCTATCATACGATCATAGAAAGAGAATAAAGTAAACATGATAAAAAATTGTAAATTGGTGTTTATTAGGCTATTTTTTCTTAACAGGCATGGAAAGGAAGAGGTGACCCTGTGCTGCACATTGAATTACGGCGATGGGCTGATATTTTTGTCATAGCACCTCTTGATGCAAATACGCTTGGTAAAATAGCTTCTGGGATCTGTGACAACCTCTTGGTAAGCGTCTACAGACGGTGTTTTTATAATAAAACTGTTAATTTTAACAATTTAGGCCTAGACTTTCTGTTACATCACAGCGTAGTTATCTACCAGTAACCTGTAAATGACTTCTATTGCACCGGTATTATAACCCCCAAAGGATGATTGTTTCAAGTGAATGTGTAATCAAAAATTGTAATTCGTTGGACAAGCCACATTAAATTCTGATAGGTCGACACAGGAAGTTACAGTTATAGGTATATCTAATGTGTAGCTTTATGTAATAGTTAGGCATTGCTAAAGCTGTTTATGAAGTAAACAATTATCTTTGCTTCCTTTTTAAACTACTACTTGTGCATCTCTTGTTTGCTAGACGTGTGTTGTTCGTGCCTGGGACGCTACTAAACCGCTTCTCTATGCGCCTGCCATGAACACTTTCATGTGGAGTCATCCAGTCACAGCTGAACAGATTCACAAACTCAATGCATTTGGATACGAGGAGATTCCATGTATTGAAAAGACTTTAGTTTGCGGAGATACAGGTACATGCAGTTCTTTGGCTGATGCAGTTAACTTAACACTTTGACGACGAGTGTGTACTAACAGTGATTGGGAAACCAATGCAGCTCATCGTTAATTAAATTGAAGTGTTAGATCAGTACTTAGTTTATTGATATTACCGCAGTATGATATGTAACCGGCCTAAGTGAATAACTCAAGAACAGATTTTAATTGTAGTGAGCTTTATTTATATTGTATTCCTTTTGTTGAGTCAGTGGTAAATTCTAGCATCATTTAGACTAAGAAGGAGAGCATTGCAAGAGATGCTTTGAAAGTACTGTAGAAAAGATCTATTACATTACATAAATTGTAACTTATGAATTCTGTTTGCCTTGCATTATCACACTTTCTACATCACTTTAACGTTTAGATTTAATTTGGTTAATTATGACAAACACAATAAACTTTTAGATTAAATCTTAACTGGTAGCAACATTATTCTACTTTGACTAGATAAAATAAGCCCCGTTTCCTGCATCTGAATATTCCTAGAATATAAGATGGATGAGCAAGTGGACATTGTTCATATTTTTGGAATTTAAGAATTCTCGATGTCTGCATTTGGATATATTTTGTAGGGAAAAGTGCAATGGGTCAATGTTAATTGGTTTGTAGAGAAAACTGCAGTGGTTAATGTTGAATGCATTTGGATATCTTTTGTAGGGACCGGTGCGATGGCTGATGTAACAACCATAGTACAACGCATTCAAGAAAAACTTGAACAGATTAACTGCTCAGAAAATGCACAATGAATATTACGAGGGCCAAAGCAACACTTCAGACTTTACTTGTACAACTCCAGCCAGGCATGCAACACACTGCATACCATAAATCATCTGATGCCTTTGTACTTGTCTGTTTAGTGTAGTTGAAAAAAGTTTACCAATGACTCTAATTGCTCTTGTAGCATATGGTAGTTATCGTAATGCACAAAGCATTAGTTGATGACCCTTTCAAATGAAACCCCGTCAGAATTTGTTTAAGCCCTGTAGAAATTTGATAGGTCAACCTATGCAGAGACACTAGCAAACTCAAAAACTGTGTATGCATTCTTTTGGCTTGAAATTGTATGGTGTTTGAATACACAATGCCATAGTACATTTTTATAAAACATTGCTTTATTTTAACGTTAAAACACTCGAAATGCTCCTAAATTTTTATTACCTCATGTGCATCGGGAAATTCAAATTCAAACAGTGCATGCTAAACTTGCAATATGCATCATACAATATCGTGTACCAAAACTAGTAATGAGACATTTTACAATTCATGGAACTTCATCTCAAACCTGATCCCAATAAATGACATTTACTTTACCCCAAATCCAGTTTAAATGACATGAACTTTACCCGAAATTATATTCTTAGATCCAACACACTTGCAGCACTAGAGAAATACAAAAGTTTTATATTTAAATAAAAGTAAACACCAGTAATATAAGGTCTAAATAAAAAATGCATCAACCCCTGGCAAACAACTCAAAATGGTCGTCAGTAACAATGACCCTCTAGGAACACAAACATTAATATGCATGCAGTAAAAGTGTAAACACTTGTCAGCCACTAGTCAAACGGTTTGTTCAGCTGAATATGTTAAATGTATAATTAGATGCATTCATCAACATTAGTCTTTTGAGCATGATCTCAAGGTCTTTCAACTTTCAGAAACATGACACCTGCTGAAAAACTTTTTGGACAAGGCTAACTTACCGGTACATTGTTATACACCTAATAATGAATTGCAAAGTCAAACTAAACATCGAGTTAAGAAACTTAGAAAATCAGTCACCATTACTTAACTCCAGTATGAATGTATGTACAAGTATGTATGTAATATATGCAGTGCTTTTTCTTCAGCCGGAGCGGTCTGGAACAGCATTCCGGGACCTTTTTTCAGCTATTAAAAAAAAATTTAGTTAAGTTAAATTTTTTATAACAAAATTATTTGAAATTGTTTAGATACTTTAATGTCAGTGCTTTCAGTGTATATATTGATATTGATATAATTATATGAAATAGAAATATTAGCATAACATATGCCCCATAATCTGTTCAGAGCTCCGGAATCTTTTTTTCTAGAAAAAAAGCACTGAATATATGTACACGTATGTATGTATCTGGAATTTTCACAAAGTACATTTTAGGAACCCATCAAAAGCACTCTGAACACGGCTGCCTAAGAGAACTGAACAGCAGTGTCTGAACATAGAAAAAGTAACTTGAGCAGAGTTTAATGGAACAGCTTGAATGTCAACGGGAAGATTGTTCCTAAGGGATGGACGCAATGTATGAGTACTTGTATTCACCTATGTAATCAGAAAACTAATACAGCACCGTAATTGACGTACACAAAAAATCTGCCTATGCTAGCTTAACATTTCATTTTAGTTTAATTAAGAACAAGAATTCATCAATAAGCAAACAGTGCTTAGACAACTAGAAAAGTTACCGCTTGTGGGCCTCCACAAACAGACGCAAGGCCAACAGATGGATTCCCTTCAGGAGTCAACACCTGAATAGTACACAGTATAATTTCTTGGAGGACTACAGCCATTTATAATTCACCAGAATTCTTAAAAGTTCTTTTTATACCAAAAACCATAATAAATTAAATACATGTGGAAAATGTGAATTTAGCACAAACTCTAGAAACTTAAAAGCTGGTTGAAATCCAATATCAGAAATCAGTTAAAGCTTCTATATATTGTGTATTATTATTATTATCATTCATAAGTTGATATGAATGGCACAATGAAGTCGTAGCACAACGGCTCGACTTAATGATCCACAAAGCATATGGTAGAGCCAGAATTGGACATTTAGAAAATAAACTTCTATTTTAAATATGTACTTGAACTTATTATGAGGGAAATTAACTTTAAAAAATTAAATGTGTTTTGGTTAACGTTAGTGAAAGTTATGATAAAAGGCAATGTGGGTTTCTTGTGCCGCATTGTGCATCTCAAGCTATAAGAGGATAGCACATACATTAGAATTGTTAAGCACAGGCATAAGCTCATAAATGCATACTTTACAAGGTGCCTACGACACACGGGTCAAGGTAGGTCTGTCTTTGGAAAATCACAGCAAATAGCATAACAAGATCAAGCATATTCTGCATAGCACAACTTCACATAATGTTAAACAAACTCTCAAATTAATATCTACCAACACCAGACAATACTGTGACCCACTCACTGACACATTCTCTCGTGAAATTTATACAGTGCAACAGTAGGCCACAGTTGCCACGCTTCATTAACAGACATTGTGTCTAAAGGCTTCCTGGCCACTGCTAAACAACAATGTTAAGGGTGCAGAGGTCACTGGGATGTCTTTGTTCAATAAAAGCATAGCTGTTCAAAGCATTACAGGAAGGCACTGTTACTCATTGCAAAAGAGGCAGCTGTGCACAACAGTCATTGCTCATTCATCTGTTAATACCAGCATACACCAGATACGCTGATGATTACTGGCTTTGCAAAAGTTTCCTCTTGCCGTCAAATCTCATACAATGGGTGCCGTGACGTTGTTAAGTATTGCTTCCACGATAAAATTGAGCTTGTTTGCTGGCTTTTCCAATTCAAATATGATGATCTCATTCCTGCCTTTTCGAAGCAGAGGCTTTGGAATGTAGAGTGTCTGCTGGGGACCAACGTTCCAAAACCTTCCTACATTGTATCCATTTATGATTGCTATTCCCTTAGTCCAGTGCCTCATATCAAGAAATGTATCTTGAAGATTGTGAATGGTCAAGTAACCTCTGTACGCTGACGGGTATCTTTCGGCAACGTACGGCTTCCAGTGCTTGTACTTTGACAACGCAGTTAGAAAGTCATCGGTAAAATCCAGCGACGTGTGCTCCCATGGAGACAACACGTTTCCATTTACAGTAACTGTTCCCTGGAATCCTCGCCTCTGTTCATCTAACTTCCAGCCATTCACGCGACCCATGTTTTCCACAAGAATTTCCAGACGGTTGCCTTTGTTTTTTAACGACTTCAGTTCAATAAGTATGCTCACACTTAGGTTAGTCATCATGCTGTTGAAAATGACCTTCACCAATTGGCCATTGAGAAATACTTGCGCTCGGTTCTGGACGTATCCTTGAAGATGCAGAGTACTGCCAAGGTCAAACGTCGTTCTGTACAAAATCCACCCAAACGACTGTCCTCCATGGTTGTAGATGTTCAGGTATTCCATGAACACAGGACTGGCCAACGTCACCGGTTTATGTGGCAGTAAAGTAACAAAATCATCCATTCTCAGCACTTCAGAAATCATGACAGTTCCGTAGGCTGTCTTGGGCGGATTTCGAGGAATGGGCGGCAGGGAATGCGGAATCAACTTGTGTTTGAGCAGCAGAAGGCGTAGCGCTTTATATTTCGTTGGGTGGCAATCTCCGCTTTCAGACACGAGTGCATCATAGTCATAGCTTGTAGTTGTTGGAAGATACTGGGGCTGCGGTTTTCCATCATACGAGGCACCATTCCAGAAGCCAAAGTTCGTGCCACCCACAAACATGTAGAAATTGATAGAAGCATTCATCGAGAGTATTACATCAACGGTCTTAATGAACTCCACTACAGACATGGTGTGATGTGCCTGTCCCCATGTATCAAACCAACCTGGCCAGAACTCCATCACCATGAGCGGCCGATTTGACTGGAATTTCCTTAAGCGTTCGAGTGCTTGAAGAGGATATTTGTTAAAGTTTACAGTTGCAAGTAAACCTGGCAATGAACCACGTTCGAGCCTCTCAGGACTCAGAGGGTCTGACGTCAGAAGCAACTCCTTAATTCCGTGTTTCTCGTAAAGGCCGACCAAAAAGTTGAGATAGTCGTTGTCGTGATCATAGTTTCCGTATTCGTTTTCAATTTGAAATGCTATAATTGGTCCACCATTTCTGTAACCATATTTGACAAGATGTGGCAGGAGCTGATGAAAATAGAGCTCTACACGTTCCAAATAGGGCTTGTATTTTGATGTACGGACAGTCATGTTAGGATCGTGATAGAGCCAACTGGGCAGGCCTCCCAACTCCCACTCGGCACAGATGTATGGCCCTGGACGTAAGATCATGTGTAGTCCCATCTTCTGAACAAGTTTTATGAAAGAGAAGAGTCTCCATCGGCCAAAGAAGGTAAACTTTCCACGAATCTTCTCGTGAAGGTTCCACGGAACGTACGTAGTGACGGTGTTCAGACCAGCAGACTTCAGTCGCTCCAAACGGTCGATCCACTGGTGTGGCTGAGTTCTAAAGTAGTGGAAAGAACCACTGAGTATTCGAAGTGGCTTGCCATCAAGGTAAAACTGATCTGCATCAAAGGTGAGACCACGGTGCATATGCTTGTGCCTCGTGTGACATACGCCATCAACACAAAGCTTTGACTTTGCGGTTCGCTTCAATTTTGCCTTTCTGCTTGCGTTTGTAAGTTGTCCCGTTTCAGATGATCTGCCCACAAAATCAGAATAGATGACAGCAGACATCTGCCATGCTATGTATCCAAGCACAACCAACAGCAGAACTAGAATTGCCGACTTTCGCATCTTTCTTGTCATCTATGTGATCTGTATTGAACTAAAGAAAATTGACATTTAAAATAATGCAAGTCTAATAATATTATAATTACCCAAAGTCTTATCAGAATACAATTACTGCTTTATTTAACAGTAGTATATCAAAGTAAACTTATTATTAATGTAGTCAAAAAGGGCAACAACATCTACTGCAGAACTTAAGATATCTAAGTATTAATTCAGGGCAGCCAAGATGATGCCTGCATACAGCAAAGATGTTGAAAATGACCGAATTAGGAGTAATTGTAAATGTACTCAATTTTATGTAACGACCATATATGGCCTCGACCCTGCTTATTTTTCAATGAATTGATTGCCCAGGGGGAGATCCTTCACCACCGCTTGCCACACGCCATTTAAGGTTCCTGTGCAAGGACCATGCTAGCCCAAGATTTAAATCTCTTAAATGAGCCACCTTCGGGAAGCAAAACGTGATCTCCACGCTCTCTCAGGGCCATTTTAAAGTCGTTGTACGCCCTAGGCACTCTTTAGTTTATCAATGTATAAGTTGCATACAAGTCAGCTTATTTTTAATTTAAAAAAAAATTATCTATTGATTGACTGTCTAATAAGATTGGTAGGATTGGTAGGAACAAATTCAGTATTTGCATATTGTCAGTATTCTTACTGTTTTCTTATTGTCATTGGTCTAGTATTTTCCTTGTACTTAGCATTACCGCTGTATCTTTTCTCAGGTTCACATGGCGTAGGTCATAGTTCATCCTTTACGTCTTTTTTTCAATCAATTTTCGTTTATTAAAAATAAGCTGACAAATACGCAACTTATGCATTGATGAACTAAGGTCCTATTAGATGTTTGAAGATTAGATTCAGGCAATGTTTAGATAAAATTAAAACTATAGGCATGTTATACATATTGGACTATTAGTGTTAAAATTGTGGGAAGAGAATCAATATATTTTGAATGTACTGTCACATGTACTGCTTCTTGCTACTGCATAACGGTACTGTGTAGTATTACAATAAAGTCATCTATAATATATCAAATCGAAACGAGCGGCAAGCTTATAGTATCGAGGGCTGAAGAATCACACAGTATCTTTGAGCATGCAGCGCAGATGCCGAACGGTACCAGGTTTTCTAATGACAACACTAACCCTAACCCTGACCCTAACCGACCCTCACGACGCCTAATCTGACCCTAGCCGACACTCACGACGCCAGTAAACTTACGCATGATATATTTCAGCCCCCAATACTAAAAGCTTGCCAAACGTGCTAACAGCAAATAACTTAAAGTCGGGTGCGGGCCGAAATCCCTGAAACCCGAATCCTCGAAACGAATTTCGGTCGGATCGCCGAAATTGATTTTCTAAGTCCGACCCGAATGAACATAATTAACAAATAAACATTTCAATAGGCAGTATATATATATATATATATATATATATATATATATATATCGTTTATATATCGATATACATCAAGGCCACTCTAGGTCTTTGTCATGTTTACAATATAACTCTGAATAGCTCGGCCGCTTTCTAGAAAACTATTTTCGGGAAATCGGGCTTTTGTCTATTTTCATCGTTTTCGGGGATTTGGGTTTAGGGGATTCGGGTTGACCCCCTTACAGTCTGTCTAGACTCTTAAGGTCTTTGCTGCTCCCACCTGCTATACTATCTTTCACTTAGCCTACAACTAGCTTTATCCAAAGAAAAATTTTCACAATTCCAAAACTCTAAACTTACGCTGGCAGGAAACTAATCATTAAATAAACTATTCTACAGACTGTTCGGAATCAGTGTTTTGGCAATTTTATTGTGTTTACTAATATATAACTTCTTGTAAATAAACAAATCGCGTTTGCTAACAACCAAGGACCTATTATTAATATAGATTCCTTGGCCAGAAACATTTAGCGCAACCCAGAATGAAATATTCCGCGTAGCGCCATCTGGCAATTGACTAAGGCTGCCTAAAGGCGTCTTTTACTGTCTATTAGAGAGTGACATGGGGAATTTCCCCGCGGGGAAACCGCGGTAACCGCGGTAAATCCCGCGGTAATGGGGACAACAATTGCGGTAATACCGCGGTAATGGGGACAACAATTGCGGTAATACCGCGGTAATGGGGTTTACTCTCGCGGTAATACCGCGGTAATGGGGAATGAGCCGGCAAGAAACCCGGGTGATGTTAAGAACTTGAGAACTGATAAGGAGATTTTCTTATTTCCTGAAGCCTTCTAGTCAGAAATGGTCAAGACTTGGTTAATGCAAACTGTCGATAAGATAATAACAGACTAATGCAGTCAGCAATACAAATAGCTTTGTAAACTAACATATGTCATTTTTTAAATTTAATTGGTGTAAACTTTTGCGGGGAATGTGATGTCGTCCTGCGGGGATGGGGTGGGGATGGGGAGAAAACCTGCGGGGATGGGGTGGGGATGGGGAGAAAGCCTGCGGGGATGGGGTGGGGATGGGGACAAACCCTGCGGGGATGGGGTGGGGATGGGGAAGACTTACTTGTTGCGGGGTGGGGATGGGGACGAGATTGTCTCCCCATGTCACTCTCTACTGTCTATATTAGGCCTATACGCATAAAATATCAAATGAAATTGAGATAGCCTACAAACATAGTATACGCCAAGTGCAGATTCCAAAGTCTTTTATATCAACCTTTAACACCCGATGCCATACAAAATATTAGCGATATGGCCAGTGGCGTAAATCATGGGGGGGGGACAGAGGGGGACTGTCCCCCAAAGTTTTGACTGAGGCCTGTCTGTCCCCCCCCAAAAAAATATGCAATAATCCGGCCTCCAAAAAAATCTGTCCCCCAAAGTTATGTACAGATTTTCGCCTCTGGGTATGGCCAATACTTTGACTGAGTCTAGGCTATAACATAATAGGGTCTACTGAGTCTACTCCTTATGACTTTAATAACTTTAAAGATAAAATATTCATAATATACATAATATGTATATTATACCGCTTTAAGCGATAATTTTGAATACTCGGTCTGAGCTGCAAATTGAAAGATAGATTTTCCATGTCTGCGATGTTTGACACGCAGACATCTATATTCTGGTCTTCGTACAAAGTAGGCCTACAGGTTTTAGAAGATAGATAATTAAATGCAAGCACAGATAGCCTACCCCATCGATGATTTAACAATTATAACAATACAGCCACCAGCAAAAAAGGAGCCTTCAAATCGTCTTGCTACGTTGCTATAGTATCCATAGCAACAAACATAGCAGATATCTCTAATTCAAGGATTCCAATATGTTCTATGCTCTGCACCCCTGGGAAATGTTTGACCAATGTTCACAACTTCACACCCCCTACAAAAAGTAGGCCTATTATCACATTTGAAAACGCATACACGAAATTGCTACTACTGAAACTTGTGCTTACAAGCCTTATAGGCTAGCCTTACAGCCTTAAGTTACAGACTTACAATGTTACATGGAAATAAACTTCTAGTCACGGTCTTACCGATATATACTTATCTTAATATCCTATGACAGCTCAAAAATGTATAAGGTATTATGATTATTATCAGTGCATTCTTATAATTCATACTTTTCCTCTTTGTCGCACCCCCTGAAATGACATGTCGCACCCCCTGGGAGTGCGTGCACCCCAGTTTGGGAACCTCTCCAGTCAAATTCGATAATGCACTCTTTACGAAGTTCACACCTACAAACAGGCCCGACGACATTAGATCTAGGCTACCTCTTCGAACAGAATTTCGACTGCATAGACGCGACAACTGAATAGCCTCTCGAGCCTACGCTGAACGTCTGACGGTAAAGTCGGCGATTACCTGCTTTTGACGACGGTAGATGCTTTCCTGAAGGCGGGAGTTCATTCTGTTGTTTTATTTTCGTTGAATTTGTTACAAATCGTATAAACACGTGCTGTGTAAGATTCAGTTATAAAATTTTGTCGATTTGTGCATTTTCATTCTCACCATCGCCATCTAGCGAATACAGTTAGGTTATCTGAGGTTGACTTGTGGACAATTACTGCTCAGACAGACAGATACCCATGCTACCAGACACTGCAGACAGACAGACAGACACACAGACAGGCAGACAGACACACAGACAGACACACAGACAGACACACAGACAGTCAGACACACACACACACACACACACACACACACACACACACACACACACACACACACACACACATATATATATATATATAAAATACATGTCCACTTTGTCCAGTATGTGTGACTGTTTGCATTCCATTTCCATTTGTCATTATGACTCATAAATTTATATATTTAGCTCATATGTGTGCTTGTGTGTTTGTGCGTGCGTGTGTTTGTGCGTGTGTGTGTTTGTGCGTGTGTGTGTGCGTGTGTGCGTGTGGGTGTGTTTGTGTTCGCGCGCGCATTTATGTATGTCTGTAGGCCTATATGTGAGCGGTAGAGTGGTCACACGTACAGGCCGAATATGCTGCTCGCAGCTGAAGTGCAGGTCAGGCAGAGCCAGGCTATGACCGTCGCGTCACGCATGCAGTACTATATGAGCAGCCGACCATCGTGACATGCATGACTCTCTTTGACTTGTTGGTTCATATGCCTGCCTTAACTTTTATTAGCTGAAGTTCGGATGCGCCTGCGTGGCCCGGCCTACTGTGAAGAGGAGGGACTTTTAGACTATCGCCTACATATCATATTGCGATCATTACCGTTACATCAATTTACAGTCGTGGAGTTTTAACGATGCTACACCTCTAGGTGAGTACACGAAGGCCTTATGTATAAAAGAATCATGAATCAATAACCGAGTATGTTTATAACTAGCTAACTAGTTTTTCAGTCAACTTAATAGGCCCCTATAGCGCCTTCCGTGAATACCCCCACAGAAGTGCTGGTGTTTTAAAACTGACTGTATAAATCATAAATGTATAGATGAGAATACATGCACATGTGTGATATGTGGCCTATTTCACTACTGGGTATATTAACAAGGCTAGTAAACGTTGTGATAGACATTTAGATCACTTCAGCAGCTAAGTTCACGCCATGGACCGCCTAAATTAGGCCTAATCATTGATTATCTTTCACTTGAGATCCGTAGTCTAGCAAATTATCTGTCATTACGTTCAATCTATAATTGTTAATCGTCTTATCATTTTTTCATTTAAAGTGAGGTTTTAAGTACTTTTAACACTGTCGTCTTCTGAGTCACTGTCTTGAAACCCTCGTTATATTATGATCAGGAAGCGATATGTAGGCCTTGTAGAAAGGGGAACTTAATTCCCTGTGCACCTTTGCAGTTCACCAGTGGCGTACCTTGTTCGTGTTCGTAATCTCAAAATTTTAAAGGCGCTACCTAAAAGCTAAGTGCAGGGCATCAGCTTATTCACGAGCGCTGCGTCGTGTCAGAAGGGTTGTCTAGAGATACCAGGTGGAGTCCAAGGCCGGTAACTAGGCCTACTCTTGAGTAACCAGGGTGTCCGGTATCCAGTGGAGGCGCCAGGATTTCAGGTTTGGGGGAGCTAAAGCTCCAAGCCCTTCCCTTTTGTCCCCTCCTCCCTGTGATTTGCCGTGATTTCCCACTTTTGGGGGGGCTGAGCTGCAGTTGGGGGGGGCTAAGCCCCCTATCCCCTTGGCGCCGCCACTGCCGACATCCGAAGGAAACCTGAGGGGTCTGGAACAGAGAGCTCCTGGCAGAACGATTAAGGGGTCTAAGTTCCAGTGAGAGTCGAAAACTCCCAGCGGAGTCGCCCCGGAAGCCAACGAATTTACGATGAAGTTGAGCACATAATTGGCTACATAATTATGTCTGTGCAACTTCTTGTAGCCATTGCTTCAGTAGCCTACTTACTTGGATGAAAATTGAGGTGTCTGAGACAGTCAGGTGAAGCAAGACATTATAACGTACGTAGGCTTACAGGCCTATATAGTGTGGAGGATTTTTGGGGTTGCCCTCCCCGGGAGTTGGACTGGCCCCCTTGGTTTAGGGACGGGATGATATTGTTCTCTTTTGTCTGCTTTGGTGTGTATGTCTTCTGTCCTGTCACTGTCTTTGTATGTGTGTTCCTCCTGCCTTGTCACTGTGGTTGTGTGGGTGTGTCCTTCTTGGCTTCTGCTCAGCTCTTCCCTTCCCCTCCGGCCTCTGCTCAGTCCGGCTTCTGCTCAGTCCTCCGGCCTCTGCTCAGCCCTCCCCTTCCCCTCCGGCCTCTGCTCAGTCCGGCTTCTGCTCAGTTCTCCGGCTTCTGCTCAGCCCTTCCCTTCCCCTCCGGCCTCTGCTCAGTCCGGCTTCTGCTCAGTTCTCCGGCTTCTGCTCAGCCCTTCCCTTCCCCTCCGGCCTCTGCTCAGTCCGGCTTCTGCTCAGTTCTCCGGCTTCTGCTCAGCCCTTCCCTTCCCCTCCGGCCTCTGCTCAGTCCGGCTTCTGCTCAGTTCTCCGGCTTCTGCTCAG
This sequence comes from Aporrectodea caliginosa, assembly GCA_020284085.1. Lineage (NCBI taxonomy): Eukaryota > Metazoa > Annelida > Clitellata > Crassiclitellata > Lumbricidae > Aporrectodea > Aporrectodea caliginosa. Next base: position 206,297 of record JACEVL010000554.1, on the reverse strand, counting down.
CCCTCCCCTTCCCCTTGGGCCTTGCTCACTCGGCTTCTGCTCAGCCCTCCCCTTCCCCTTGGGCCTTGCTCACTCGGCTTCTGCTCACCTCGCGCCCGGGACACCCCTTCGCAATTGTACTATATATAGAGAACGCTTTTGTGTAGAGATTAACTTGCACTGGGGACGCTGAGAACTTGCTGTGGTGATCGTTGACGATTCATAGACTTTGCGACCGACGTGTGTCTTGCTGTGGTGATTGCTTCCTGTCTACCGTTGCGTGTCTGTGTGACAGTGGTAGAGTGGGCCGACGATTTGGCAGAATATACGGGTTCAAAACCTAGTGACTTTGACTTGTCTTGGTTGATTGGAGCGCGTCGTCAGCGGCGATTGCCATAAGTCGTCTGCAATACTCCAGACACCGGACTTGCGCTCTTTCGAGCGACACGCGAGACTGCAGTCCTCCTGCGCAGAAATCCGCCGCCTTCGCAAGCGTGCGAATTGCCCGACCTGGGAGAGAGGCGATTTCCGCGACAATAGGCATTCTGATGTGCGTCCTAAACTCCTCAGCGGAGTTTGAGGTGAAAAGAAACAGACCAAGAATCGAAGAGAGAACAGAGTCAAAAGTAACTTTATCGATGGGGGGACGCCACTACAACTTAATTCCCCCTTACTTCAAGTCAAAAGAAATAGACCAAGAATCGAAGAAGTGAAATCGGCCTGGAAATATATTCGTCTCTTGTATGACTTCGAGTCTCGGTCGAGAGAACAGAGTCAAATAATGCATGGGTTCACCCCGCACCTAGGCATGCCAGCTGTATCTTCGTTCCTAATCGCAATCGTAATTATAATTAATTTCTAAATAAATGAAGCGCTACTTAAAAGCCAAGCGAAGGGCACCAGCTCATTCACGATCGCTGCGTCGTGTCAGACGGGTTGTCCAGAGAATCTGATACCAAGTGGAGGTCCAACTAGTTCGGTTGTCAGAAGACCAGAAAGAGAAGGAGGCAGAGGAACTGTTAAGGTGGTTTCCGTCTGCAGGGAAGACAAAGATAAGAAGGCGGCACCGTACACGGATTGCGGAGCCCAGGCTGTGTATAGGCAGGCTACTCTTGTAATTTGTATGTATATTATAGTCGTACATTTACCAGCATGGCGTGTACGATGTGACGCCTGATATGGAGGGGGTCGGTGCCACTCGGTGGCCGATGTAGTAGGCTAGACCCCTTGGCGGACTTGCGTGCAACGTGACACTTTGCCATACTTTTTCGATATAACCGATCCATATAGCTTCAGATCCTGGTTGAACCACTGCTGCGCATATGTAGCCTAGGCAGAGGCTGTCGAGGTTAGACTGCCAAGACTAGACAGTGTCGACAGATCGAGACCTCCACCGACATAGCTGCCATACACCACGAATGGACTTTTCTATTTTATGCATCATACGCGTTGGCACGCGAGATTGGAATCACATCCATGCATCATGCCATCGGTCGTTTGCATCGTTTTACAGTTGCTCTAACTACGTTTTAGTCAGGATTTGCAACTTCAGTCCTCCTCCTTCTCTTTCTCCTCCTCGTCTTCCTCCTACTCCTCCTCGTGTTCCTCCTCTTTCTCCTGTTCCTCCTTCTCCTGTTCCTCCTTCCCCTGTTCCTCCTCCTCCTCCTCCCTTCCTCCTTCTCCTCCTCCTCCCTTCCTCCTTCTCCTCCTCCCTTCCTCCTCCTTCTCCTCTTCCTCCTCCTCGTCCTCCTCCATCGCCTCCTCTTCCTCCTCATCGCAGAAAGCCATACACCCTTCTTAAATAATTAGGTTTCACTGGAAAGTTTCGTTTAATATGTCAAATATATCGGCCTAATTTACAATCTTATATATAAGATAAATGCTAGTTTGATATCATCATAAATCATAATAATGCAATATCATAGCGAGCACAAGTCAAAATATGATGTATGGCGATATAGGTTATTATTATCATTCACAGTGACAATTCTCGTACTTTGCCGACATTTAATAATGAATAATCTATTGCCAATAACAGGCCTATATTCCTGAACTTGATAGGCCAATAAATTTGCAGGACGCATATATTAATATAGGCCTACATAATATTATATATATATATATATATATCTATATATAGGCCTATATATATATATGAGGGCATAACATCGTTTGCACGAACATTAAGGGAGCTGTGGCCTTGATAAATGACCGAGGACAATGGAGATCATATATTCGTACCCATCAACGCCAAATGGCTGGCCTCACAAATAGCATCGTCAGTATAGCAAGCTATACTTCTAGGATGCTTTACATACACTTTCAACACGGTCAGGAACTGATGATAATGATATATATACATATAAAATATATATTAGTAAGCCTATATATATATATATTAAGCATGTGTGATTATATTTAGTCACCATCCAAGATTACTTGAGAGGTAACTGTCCAGGTATGAAATTGACTTCGTGACCACGTAGGCCTAATTATGATTACGAAGTGATCTGCTCTTTCCTCTGACTGTCAGCACAAACCATGCTGCTTACGTGGTTACGCCGCATGAATAAGCCTATGTAGCCTATTTATGGCATAATATGAATAGGTCTGTGACATACATGTAGGATTTTAACGAATGAGTTTGAGTTTGTACTATGACTGAATCGAGCGGCCTCATAATGTATGGTATACACAGCCGAAATTAAATAGAATGACCATCTCCTCTTACACAGGTGACAATACGTAGCCTATAATTGCAAAGTTCTAGCTAATTGGCATAATTATAATATTCATAGTTGTTCTGATTATATAGGCATTTAGCTATAGAAATGACCGACCTAGACAGACAGACATACAGACAGACAGACAGACAGACAGACAGACAGACAGACAGACAGACAGACAGACAGACAGACAGACAGACAGACAGACAGACAGACAGACAGACAGACAGACAGATTTCCTCTGTGTGCAGGGGAGTACCCCTAGTTGTTTGTGACTCAGTCTTATCCTTGGCGTTATGCTTAGGCTATAAATATTTGCTAGCGGATTTTCCAAGTATGGTCTTCATCGGTAGAAACATCCGTCTCACGTGTCTGTGTTTATGCGAATTTAAAGCATTAGCATATATTCAGCTGTTTCTCTGAAGTCCTCTCGAGAGGCAACGGTACAGGCCAGAGATGATAGTATGCGGCCTATGGCAATGAATACTCTAGCTGTCTAGCATGTTGACTGTTCGAGTGAATGCTTGTATGTAGGCCTATGTATGGAGTTTGTGCGTGCAAGCCGTAAAGAATCGAGTGAAGAGACATCAATCTGTAGCCTATAATATAATATAATAGGCCTACTTGTGAAACTAGGCGAAGTGTGTGGCTAAGTGTTTAGTGATTCTGTTGGAAGTACTTTAAAGGTGGCGGCCGATTCGATTGGTTTATGAAGAATAAGTAGAGCTAAAGTTAAGTTAGAAGAGTTATTTCGGTGAGCGGTGTTGACGTGTTGGGTTGGTACGTTGTCTTAAAGTGGTAGCAGGTGAGATTTCTTCTGTTTCAGCAATTGCTGAAGTGATGCAGAGGTCATTTTATTTCACACATTAATTTGTTGATTTCTTAAACTTGTTCAACAAAGACTCGGCTGATTGTTATCATACTATTTGTTTTGAATTACTAATTGTGAGAAATATGTTTATCACATGCAGACTTGATCAAAATGATTACGGATCATTATCTTATTGATTGATTGAATAGATGTCAGTGCTGGATATAACTTACTTTACGTGACAGAGAAGTAAAAATGACGTCAACGAAAGGTGCTCCACACGTTGTCAGTATTATCGGTAAGAACTAATTAATTTCGTTTTAAGTATGATTAAATTTACTTTATACTTATGGATTGTGTTATGATATTTTTAAAGCAGTAACACGTGTTCAGCTGCACATTCCAAGCTTAGGCCTATATTTCAGTTCACACACCGATTTTTCTGAACACCTGACAGTTTTTAAGTCAGAAACTTCGGAAGTTTTTAATTTTCTAGGTTTTTGTATAGGCTTAGGCAATATAATGCTTTAATTTTTTCAGTCATTCTGTAGTTGCTGTTGCCTCACTGTTGTCAGCTTCTATTGTAGTAGCTTTTTTGCTATTGGCATTGTTGTATTGTATGTACCGGTATAGATGTGCTTTGGTAGTCTGGTACACGTATCTATAGATTTTTATTTGGTAGCACCTCTCAAATGCTCAAATGCAACTGAAGAAGCATTGTTGCTGTTGATCTATTATTAGCTATATCAGTTAGTTTGGTAAATTGTTTTTGAAGTTGATCTTGTCGATGTCAACAATCATTACAGTTATTATTTTATCAATTTTTGGCTACAGTTTTACACTCTATTCTTCTGTCTATCCCTCATGTTGCCCTTGTTGTTTACAGTAGTATTTTGTTTTAAATTATCTATTTTGGTCATCTGATTATCTTTCTCTGCTCATACCTAGGACTTAATTCAACGTTTAAAGTGGGTGTCAGCGGCGTTCCCACTGCTCTCAAAACTTTTTTACTTGCGTTCCTCTGCTTACCATGCAATGGAACCCTGGTAACACCGTTCCAATGAAACTCTTCTTCAGAGTTCCCACTGCTCACCCAAACCACTTTAACCACTGACTAAATCTGTTCTTGGTGAAAAGCTTTTTCTGTTGCTGGACCTACATTTTGAAAACTCTCTTTCTGTATCTTTTCATTCTTCTCAACCGCTTTGTCATTTGTTCAAGACCCTCTTTCAAATATTGCTTATCCACCATAGGCTTCGTGTCTGTTTTACCGACTGATCTTTCTGGATACTGACCGGATCACAGCTTGGTTTTGGTGCACTTTGTTCATTAGACACTGGTGCAGTAGTAATTACTAATTAAGTAATTAATTGGTAGTATTAAGTAATTAATTTATACTAGTGTTCCTTTTTACTGCTATTATTGTTGCTGTAATTACTTTTCAACAGTTCTGTTGTTGCTGAACTATGGCTTCTACTTCCAATACATGTTGTTGTTATTCTATAAGATGCAAATTATTACTCTGTACCAAGACATGATTTGCATGACTGATCAGTAAACACTGCAAGTTCTAGTTGAGTTTGTGTCCAGAATATAAGTCTTAATAATTTATTGAAGAATTACCATTCATCTCAGACAAATACCAATATCTGCTGTACAACTTCAGTGGACAATCTGAACAGGTAAACATCAAGATTAGGATTAAATGATTGCCCTTAATCTGTTTGACTGTGTATACTCCAGCACTGTTTGACCCTTAAGATTAATTCTGATATGAATTGTTTTTGCAATTGAAGCCATAAATATTTGTGTCTTTGGGTTCTACCTAGTACCTATCTTTCTTGTATTTTCTTAGTTTATGGAGCTAAAGGACTGAAACCCAAGAAGGGTAAGTAGATTTTCAAGCTTATCATGCCAAAATTCCAACATATAATGTGGGCATTTTGTATGATTAATTATATGTTGCTGATTGTGAAGTTAGGCATGCCACATTGTAGAAGTTTTAAATGTGCACAAGCACTCTTTCCATCCATTCATACATCCACCCATACCTTCATTCATCCATCCATTCATCCATCTACCCTTACTTCCATCCATCCACCCACACCACCATCAGTTTATCCATCCATCCTCCCATCCATGCATCCTTCCAAACATTCATTCAATCACTTTATGTAGTTTTAGTGATTGAACATGAAATGTTTATGTTGATGTGTGTTTGGAGTCTCTGGGAGGGTTTTCTTTGATTGGCTCTAAATAAATGCTCAATTACATTCCACTACATAACAAGGACAAAGTGTAACTGTTTCTCTCTTGTTGTTGTTGTTGTGAAGTGATGAATCACAAGGATAAAAATAACCTTAAGATGGCAGATAGTAGTCCCTTTATGCTGTCAGCATTGTATGTCTGAATCCCTTGATAAAGTGGTACATGTTGTGAATGGTTAGGCTCAAGTTTTCTCTCAGGGATTTAATTTCACGTCTGGCTGATTATTCATGTGTGGCCCCATCTGTGAATTCCTGACTAACAATGAGCCAAGGGTCAAAGGTTGTTTCCATATTGAAGCCAAATAGAGTGGGGACTCGAAAGTCATGTTGCATGGCCACCGAAGCCAAGCCACAGTTAGTGTGCATCATGCAAATGCAATCAGCGTACGAGTCACCTGCGAGAGTCACCTGTCGCAGTTGACATTTGCATTTGAGTCTTTCATCCGGGACATGGAGATTAGGTGGGGCATCTGCACTGTAGACCTCCTATGACTTCCAATTATCCTCTCAAATCCTTTCATTTGCAAGTCCACATGCTGAGCGAAATACTGCTGTAGCTACAGGCTGACACACACGCATGATCACACACACACACACACACATGTACTTAAATAGATGATTATACACACCTGTACATAAATACATACATACAAACATAGATGCTTATTGCTTACATTCCAACAGGCACACACATACATACCTTTATAAATGTATCAGGGCACGATGATATGCGTACTACATTGTTTGCTATATATGTACATGTATGCTTACCTTGTACACATATCTTATTATGCGCATGCTTATGTGCATCGATATATGCTGCACATACATATGCATGTACAATATGTGTATGTTTATTATAGTGTTATATAAAGTATTTACATGTATATCTGCATGCATATGTACTTAGACACACACTCACACATCCATGGGTTCATGCACCTGTTAAACACCTTGAGATACAAACCTGTTTAAGACTGTACATTGTTAACCTTGAATATCTTTGTATATCTGTTACTTTTAAATCATCCTGGCAAGCAAGACATTATATATGACTATTCTCAAGAAAAAGCTTGAAAATCTGGCTCTCAAACGCTCTAAATGCCAGTAAATAAGTTAACTTTGATAAATGACTTGTTGAGATCCAGTGTGCTGGCAACTCTGCTGTCACCTTTCAGTGTTACTTTTCAGTGTTACTTTTCAGTGTTACTTTTCAGTGGTACGTTTCAGTGGTACTTTTCAGTAGTACTTTTCAGTGGTACTCTGCTGTTCTCTTCTAACAGATAAGCACAAGTTCTGTGTTATCTTTGGAATTGGAAGGACAAAATTTCGAACGGACATTGTTGAGGATCTATTTGACAATCCAGTTTTCAACAAGGAAACTGAAATGTAAGATTTTACAGCCTACTATGACTATTATGCAACACGTATGCAGACCACTTATGGAAGTCTGCATATGTGTTGCATAACATCTACTATTAAATTTTAGAATTTTAGAATTAAGTTATTTTGCAGTTTTATGAATATTATAACATTTTATATTTTTAAATTATATTAATCAATAATCTATACATTTAAACTCAACAATTTTGGAAGTAAAGTTAATTGCAATTTTATGGATTTTTACAATTATATATTTCAGTTATGTTAAAAATTTACTTTCCTATAGTGATTTTCCTTCTTTTAAGGCAAACATTTTAAAAAGACTTTCATTTTATGACTTAGAAATTCTTAAAAGATTTCATAGGAAGTTGTATACAGAAAGAAATTTTTAATGACCAATAAGAGGTTGGGGTTCAAATCCTCACAAGGGCTGAAAGATATTTCGAAATAGCTGCTCTACTTGCTACCATGCTCTACTTGCTAGATCTACCATTACATATATACATAGTTTTTTTAACCGTTTTAGAACTGTGGATAGCCTTAATCAAGAACTAAAGTTCAAAGTCACTGAGAAGAACGAGAAAGATGTCTTAGGTCAGGTTGTCGTTCAACTTGATGAACTTGGAGATCATAACACCAGCTCTCCACATAAAGTACCCCTTCGGCCCCACAAGAAGTGTCCAACACCCAACGGGTTGCTCATCTTCGAGGCCTGGATAACGGTTAAAAAGGTTGAGAATGTACCTTCAAGGTCGAGCTCCATGGAGAGCCTCAGGTCCATCAAGTCGCTGGGATTGTCGTCCGGTCTGAAGAAACTCAAAGATCGTATCACGACATCAAGTAAGTCGTCTGACAGCAAAAACAAAAAGAACGCTTCAGAGTCGCTGTTCTCGCTGAAAACGCGCAACGCAATCTCATGTCAGGACGTGACAAGGGAGTCACCGTTCTACATTCCAGCCGACAGTCGGAGTCTACATTCAGATGTCGTCGACTCGTTTGATGTCCTCGACACAATCTCCGAGTTCTCTGATGACTACCAGAAACGCAGTTCCTCAAACCTTGAGAAGGTCAGCGAGTTTATCTGCCCAAAGCCTGAAGTGACGAGTATTTCACCAAAAACAGGGCCAGAGACCGGTGGAACAGTCCTCACAATTCGAGGATCTAACCTTGGCCAGAGTCAGGAGGACATTGTAGTCCTGAACATCTGCGGGTCAGATGTTCTGAATACACTCGAGTACATATCGCCGTGGAAACTGCAGTGTGAAACGGTTCCGTGGAAGCCGTGTAGTGGTGGGGTCGTCATCGAGACATTGTCTGGAGGGCGTGGACTTTCACTCGTTGAGTTTTCCTTTTCTGAGGTGGAAAAACCCAAGACTTCGATAAGTGACAAAACCTCCTTGCACAGTGTGCCAGAAGATGCTGACAACGCAGAAGCATATGCGAGTAGGTATGAAGATGCATCCAGTTCAAATGGCTTTGGTTTCGCCGTCTCGTACTCAGACAGTCTACCTGATGAAAATCCGTTTAGTGCGGGCGTACTTGAAGTTCCATCAGATTCACGGATTAAACCATCGGCAGAAATAAGTGACCAGCAGAACTTGTGCGTGGAGAGCGAGGAAGATGGCAACCTCAGATTTTCAGCCAACGAAGAGATGACTTTGGATAGTGAGTCGCAGAGATCTTCCAGTTTGACAGGGAAAAACCTTGTGAAGGGAACGGTTGGCAAGACTTCCAAGACTCAATCTGAATCTGTCTCTGAAGAAATTACCAATCATGGAATCGAAGATTCCGCCAAGCTCCATGCACAAGTGGAAAAACACAAAGTGGTCAAGACAGAAGGACATTCCGTGGAGGAAAACCGACCGAAACCGTCAGTCCAAATCAATGTCATTCCTGCTTCGTTTGATACTGAAGTAGGACCAGAAAAGCTGGATAACAGATCTGTGGTGGTAAATGGTGCTGCTGTTAAACAGCCACCACCAGTGGGTGAGATCCAACCAATGAGAATGGAGGACTCTACGTCGTCATCCAATACATCCAGCAGCTACTCTGCTCCACGTAAACCTCCAAGGCATCCAGAGAAACCAACGTATGGACGAAATGGCGTAAATGAAATGACGTCATCTCGTCAGACAAACATCATACAGGTTGGTCTTAGAAATTATACCTCAAGATACACGTTTATCATCATCATCACTACCACCACAGGCTCCTCTTCTACCACAACCATCCCCTTAGATATTCAATTGGGAGCCATAAACTCCTTCTGGGTTTGTTCGATGCCCTTCACCACCACAACCATCACCACAGCCACCACCATGACAACCATTACCACCAAGATGGGTGTTCCACTTAGTGCCAGTGGCATAGATACAGATACGGTTTTGTGTCTACTGTGATCGGCTGCAAAATATAGTGTGGACTTATTTACGCACTTCCAGTCTCTGCACCACTCTGCATAACATGAAGTGGTGTTATGACCCCAAAGCTATTAACACCCCGAACTGTTACACACCACATAAGAACTGAACTGTAGTGCTAAATATTGATGTTTTCATCATTACCCCTTTATGCGTACAGTCTGATTTACGTGCCACGTAAGGCATGTCCAACAACGTTATTGTTGTTGGGGACATTCCAGTGACAATACTGGCATTATTGTGTACTACAATGCGGGCTTGTTAACTTCACGTTAACGGGTCAACACTGTAGTACATCTTACTTGCCTGTGAAAGTCCAGTGCACTTGGAGCAGGTAAATTTATTACATGTGTTAATTTAATGTAATCTTGAAATCATGGAATTTCTTGATGTCATGTAATTGTGAGGGAGAATTCCGCTTTTTTCGGCGTGTGCCCAGCCAGATAAGGTTCTGAGGAACAGAACTGGACCAGTTTTAATAACTAGTTGGCCAGTATCCAGCTTTTCCAGAATCAATTTTATTTATCATCTGGTTATCACAGGAAATCTCTGCCACAGGAGTGGAACTGATAATAATGCTGGTTTCAAAGTTTAACTGGCCTGCAGTTTTTTCTTAGACTTATATCAGACTTGGTCAGCATTGCCAGACTATTGTAGTGCTAAGCTGTTTATTGCATTGTCAGGCTATTGTATTGTATTGCCAAGCTGTTATATTGTCAGGTTGGGTGGTACTGTATTGTTAGGGTATGTATTGTATTGTCAGGTTGTTGTGTTACGTTGTCAGGCTGTAGCATTGTATTGTCAGGCTATTGTATTGTAACAATGCAAGTTGCACAGTGCTTTCTACTGAAACACTACTGAGAGCTTCAGCAATCTAGTACCTTATAAGAACCTTTGAAAGTCCAGTGGATACATGGAGCAGGTTGCTTTTCACTGATTATGCACAATACTACCATCTATGCCTGTTGTTTGTCTCTGCTTCTACACTGGCTGGAGTAGGTCTCTTGAAGAGGCGCTATATAAATTCTCAGAATGAATGAATAATGTGCTGACTGCATTGAACAAAGGTGTTTGTTTTATTGCAATTTTCAGGAAGACTCTTTGACTTATAAGAGCAGCCTCAAAGATCAGGAAATCATCAGAGGTAAATCGTCAGTTTGCTTTTCAATATACGCGAGTTCTACAATCTACATACCAGAATTCCTTTGTGTGGGTGTGTGTACGTCTGTCAATATTTGGAATGGCAGTTACGTAATATTGCAAACAACAGCTACATTGATTATCAGGTTATCAGTACAGAGGTTGTGTCAATTTTCAAGTGGGGCTGGTGTAGCCTCCTGATAAACCATAATTGCATTTGGGTGTTTTCTGAGCGCGAGACAGAGATAACCGAGACAGAAATAAACGTACAAAAAGGTCCTAGAGTCATAAAGTTAAGTGCGAGAGGTAACAATGATATCCTTTCTTCTTACATGCACATTCATTCTTCGTCTGTCCTAACAATACACATGCAGCAAACTTTTATTCTTTGCAACAGGGCACAGCTTAGAGAATGCCTTCAAACTGTATACAAACCATGTATACATATTATATAAAATATATATAATATTTAGGCATTGGAAATCTTCTTTGCTGTGGTTTGAGAGTGCTTCTGGTAGGTATCTTGAAGACGGGCTATATAAGTGAATGAATGAATATATATATATATATAATATTATGTTACAGGGAATCTGTATTTTCAGGGTATATATATATATATATATATATATAAAAAACTACATATACCGTACATATATGTAAGTGCATATGTCTTAAAAAGGTGTCCTACTGTTGATTACTTTGATGGTCTTTGTGCCTCACTGGATTGACTCTTAAGCCTTCTGACAAGGTATCTAAGGAGTGTCTCACTGTGTCTGTAGAGACGTATAAACAAGTGTGTTATCTACTGTATGCATCTGAGTGGGCACAGATGTAAATATAATACATAAGTGATTTTGGCAGACAGTGTGTCATTGATTGTATTTGGCTTTCCTTCCATTTGGATGAGTGTGAATGGCATTTCCAGAAAGGGTTGATGAGCCGTAAGCCATTCTGCTTCAAAGAACCAAAATTGGTCTTGCCAATGCTTGGTATTTATCATGTCATATGCCATCTACCTGGTATACACTACACAGTTAGGGCCAGGTGGTATTGTGGCCACCCTGTGGGCATCCCATCTTTAGCAGACTTCCATTGTTAATACCATATGAATCATGCCACGAACCAGCTGTCGAGGATACATGAAGTCATTGTGACGGAAATGCCTTGAACGAAATAATCAGGCTATAGGATAGATTGAGGTCCCTTTGGCAATTGGGGTCCCTTTGGTAATATAGCCCAGCTGGTCCTCAATTCCATTTCCTCTGGCTAGAGGGTGGTCAGGAGACCAGATGTGACCATTGTTGTCAATCACAACAAATTAGTCTCGGAAGTACAATAGGATTTTGTGACACCAATTTACTAGACGACTTCTAATAAGCTTTGTGTGAGATGATTGTCCCACCACCCCCAACCTCTGCAGCCCATCTTGTTTGGAATAAGCTGTCTTGCGACTTGAGCTTCTTGGCCTTTTTTCCCTCCTTTCCATAAGTGCTTAAAGACCATTCTATTTGGTTATGGTTTTGTTTTGGCTAAAATGCCTTTGATTTGTTTCTCTTGCAATGGCGCTATATAAATTTGCAATTGTATGGCTGACAGATAATGCAGATGGCTTGTGTTCTAGTTGTATGTTTGCATGTACTACACACTCACTAATTCCCATGTTTTGTTATAAGACAAATTCAAAACACTGAATGCAATGATGCCTTCACCAACTCCTTCTTCTGGCTTGATTTACCTTAATATCAGAGTCTACTGTGTTACGGTTACAACATTTATTTGTACATCTTTCATAAATCGTATCGTATCGTATCTGGGCATTTATAAAGTGCCTCTAGCAGTAATGACTATTCAGAGGTACCCAAGACTTAGAACCTACTGTTAAATGAATGGCAAAGCCCACAGTTGTTAGGGTTTTAGGGTGAATTGTATTGTATTGTATTTGGCTATTTATAAAGCGCTTCTCACAGCAAAAGCCTTTCAGAAGCGCTTTTCAGAATCATATACTAATATAGTGCCATCTCAAAAGCTTCCGATATGGCTCTCTTCTAGAGGCACGACCTCTTACTTTTTCAGTCACCATATGTTTATTTGAGCTTATAGTTTCAGTCACCATGTTTATTTTAGGTTATATTTAGCTTATTATATTTGTTATTCTTGTTTTATTTTGATACAGATCTGGAAATGCAGCTTGACAAGAAGACAAATGAAATCGAAATGCTTGTGGGAGTCAAAAAATGTAAATATTAACATATTTCAAAAACTTGGCATTATAACACAATTCCAGGACTTTCTAGCTGCACTTCATGCTTTAACAGTGAGAGAGTTAGCAAGTCACCCAGAAAGATCTACATATATGTGCAATTGTGCATATGCATATTTATAATATATTTGTATGCACTTTGAAGAGCAGGAGGTGTTTAAGCATCCCTGTAATCTAACCTTACACAAAGGAGTTTTAATATTGATTACCAAACAATATTATTTTAAATTGGGCCTTCTCACATAGACTACCCTGCTATAGCAGATTTAGGTCTGATGTCCGTGGTAGTTTAAAAATTAAGAACCTAGGCAGAAAAGAACAAGGATAAAATCAAAAAATTATGATGCATGTGAATTGTGAATTAGAAAACATTTACTGAATGAGTAAAATGCTATGTTTATATGTTTAGCTCTTCAAGATGAAAACTGGAGACTGAAGCAGTACATTGATGTCCTCATCACGAGAGCAATCAGCATTTGCCCGGAGGTGCTTTGCGCTGACGACTCCCATGCATGATGTGACAATGTGCCACATACCACACGAACGACAGCACGTTTCAACTGATAGCGCATTTCAACTCTACAGTGTTACGATGTTAGCAAGCAGCAATCAAATTATGCCTGTACTGCAGCTGATGCAGAAATACCACGAAGCTTTTATGATTTCATTTCCACCACATTGTGCACGTGCAATTTGTAAGCAATACTGCCTTTTGGTCTAGATATTGAAGCCTCCAAGGCAGAAGGCTGACTTTGAAGGTGGTGATATAAATCAGAGGTTCTTAACAGGTGTGTCGCGACACATTAGTGTGTCGCGGATCGACCGGCAGTGTGTCGCGTAAACATGGTGTGTCGTTGGTGTGTCGCGAAGAATTGGTGTGTCGCTAATTCTTACAGCATTACACTGTAATTCCAGAATTAAGGATATGTACAAGCAGTCCTCAAGAACTCGGTTCTGGACAAAGACTTACAAAACATTTGCGAGCAAAGCTATCAAAGTATTAGTTTCATTATCTGAGCAAAGGTTTTTTCAGATTATAAACAAAAAGAACAAGAAACCGAACAAACTGGTCGGTGGTGCAATCTCAGCCTGCATGCTTACGTATTGCACTTACAAAAACTGTGGATCCTTTGTTCTAATATGATCCAAAGAAAAATCCAGAAGAAAAATTCCATCAACTATTAGGCCTACAGCCGCAGAATTGGATCAGGAGAAATTAGAATTTTAGAATCATTAGATGGTTAGAAACTATAAAGCATTCAATGTCGATACTTTCATTCATTTTCATTTATTGAAAATGTTAATAATTTAAAATTTAAAGTAAATAAACAAGTTTAATTTTAGCATTTTTAAATTTTAAAGATTTTTTACAAGTGACGATTGCGTGGTGTGTCGCCAAATTTGGTTGCAAGGTTTGGTGTGTCGTGTGCGAAAAAAGGTTAAGAACCTCTGATATAAATAACCCCAAGGCTACTGACACATTTTCTCCCACATACCATCATGATCAAACAATGTAGCATTTTGTTATGGTCCATTAATTTTGAATAGATGAAATTCACTGCAGCTGGACTGTGAATATGTGCACAGGCATTTCTCAACCACAGAAACCGTCTTATGTCGAGGAACTTAGAGCTAGCAAAATAGACACTTAAAAGTCTGCCTTCAACTCAACAACCTTTGGTGCTTTAAAATACTGTTACACCCTTTGACTGAATTGTTCAAATTCATATAATTGTAGTGAACTGTTGTTTATTTTGCATTTTATTAACATAAACACCATTGCTTTCAAATTGTACTGTAGCATGTGTTTCAAAATGCCAACCTATGCTATCGACGCACTTTGTTCAACATAGTCTGAACTGTTTGCTATCAATTTACATGTACGTTGCAATCATTGGGAGCAGTTTGCTGTTCAATTGGACCGTTCCTGTGATGTAATGGATGTATCTGTGAAGAATGTAACAGGGTTGAATCTTGATCGTAAACTCATGAATATGGGAACTACACTGTAAACCTGTCTTTTATGCTTGGAAGGGTGTTTGGTTGCTGGGGTCTACGCATTTCATAGCAATGGATGGTACTCGAGTGAAAGAAGTTTGCTCATAAATTACTTTCTAATTAAATGCATGGCAAATGAGCACAGGTATTATGCTTAAAAACATACAGAACTTTCAGACCAAGTGCAATTAAAAAAATTCTTATAGATCTGTTACCACTTGATATTTATTATAATTTTTTTTATTAATGAATCTATTGTTTTAATGCAAACAAAACATAATCAAGATACTGTATTGTGTTTGACTTCAGAGAATATGCTAAACATGAAAACTAAAAGGTTGTCACTACTGGTAGCTGATTGGTTCAGACTTCAGAGGCACCGACTTTTGCTTTTGTCTTTGGGTGCATGGGTTTTACCCCGCGGAAATTTTTTTATATTCTACAATAATGTCATTGCCGTAGGTGAGTTTTAGCGCATTTTCAGAGAAAGAAAATTGTTTTCTTGTCAAGGGTTATGTGGTTTTCTAAGTATTGGAAACTCGCATGATGGTGACTGATATACACTGTGTCCACGATAAAGTAGAACACTAGACTTTGTGAAATATCTTGGTCAATTGTAGTATTATAGGTACTAAATTTGGTGCACATGAACTTCAGTCTATTCTATCTATACCCTGCACATTTTATTACAATTGATGCAACGGTTACGAGGATATACCCTTATGAAATTGGGTGGTTCAGGAACCAAGTTACCAACACGTAAAACGCATCGACAGATGCGTGCGCGGCTGATCATCCTGACTCAGCACCAGTTCTTCGACAGCATTGATATTTGTTTGCGTTCGTAACGCCCGATCTCGTGGTTTCCTTGCAACTGATCCGGTTGTGGCAATCTTTTTAACAGCTTGCTGACACCAGCTAGGGACCAATTTTTCATTGGAAATTCTGTAATGAGTCTCCTTGCGCCATACCCCTTCGACCTTCGTCTCTCTCAACTCCTTGATTAAAATCTTGTCCTCTGCACTGAAAACCATTTCTTTACAACCAACTACTGTTACGTAAAACAGGTCTCGTAGTGTAGGCCTAACTGTTTCCGAAAATGACGCTTATAAACAACAGCCTATGTATCCCCTGCGGTAGCCAGAAAAATGACGTCATTCTATGCGTTTTACGTATTGGTAACTTGGTTCCTGAACCACCCAATTTCATAAGGGTATATCCTCGTAACCGTTGCATCAATTGTAATAAAATTTGCAGGGTATAGATAGAATAGACTGATGTTCATGTGCACCAAATTTAGTACCTATAATAATACAATTGACCAAGATATTTCACAAAGTCTAGTGTTCTACTTTATCGTGGACACAGTGTAGTGCAACCTTACTGCTTACATGTTCCGAAGTTTCGGTATTTGTGAAATATTTGAATTTAAGGTCCGAATTCTTCTGGGTACGATGCACCCACTGAACTTTCTCTGTGGGTGCATTCACACCCAAAGCTCCCAGTTGGCGCCTATGGATTGGCTATAGTGCTTACAATGCAATGCTGAGAATACGGGTTCAACCCTCCTCTGAGACAGTTATTCTGAAGGGATCTTGAGCAACTCCTTCACTCACATTTTAACAGCACCATCGATTGATGCTTAGTCGATGGGGTGCTTGATAAAATATATGCGTAATAACAGACATGCACTTCCTTGTGGATATGTCGATACTTGAAAAGGAAGGCAAGTCACATCCAATGTTTAATTGTTTATGTGGAGAGCCAATGTGTTGCAATTTATCAAGTGTCATCAGTGCTTTCCTTAGCTACTGGTAATTACTTTTATATTGCATTATAACTGTTACAATCAAAAAACTCACAGCTGTTACTTCACTAAGAAGATCCACCCTTATACCAGACGGCGAGAGATATGAGTGACCACAGGACCTCGTATGCCCGCGAATATGTTTCAGGGGCGAAATAGTCGGCTCTTCATTTCGCTTGTGATGACTTTGCAAAAAGCGTTGTGATTGAAATTGTAATTCAACATTCATATAGCGTGACCAACAGAACAGAACGAATCAGTGACGTTCTTTGCGCAGGCCTATGTGATGCTAAATGTAATTAAGACCTAGCACTTTTACATCAGTTAAATAGCAACACAATGCACAGTAATGTAGAAGAGTCACCAGTGTATGTATGTATGTATGAGCACTTGTTATAGCGCCCTTCAAGATTTCTACTCAGGGCGCTCCCGACTACAGCGTGGACACTGAATCGGAGTTTCACGCCGAAGCGCATGAGCAATTGCGAGTGAAGGACTTGCCCAGGATCCCTACGCGGCGGTTTGAGGTGGATTCGAACCCGCAACCCTGCGGCTGCAAGGCACCGAGCATACCCCTACACCACCGCGACCAGTGCATGGTCGTCCGATGCGCGTGCACAAGTGGATCCAACCAACGGATTCTCATAAACAGTTCACTAGATTACACTTAATATAGCGCCTTTTAATCACACTTATTTTGGGTCACCATTATTAACCAATTAAGTTTCAATTAAACTTGAACTCTCGGATTTTCTAGACATAAAACACTCTCGGATTCTCTAGACATAAAACTAAAACAACCACAATTTTAATATAATAATATCTACAGCACTTGAATATCATTAAATAGCCAATAGCCTACTGACTAAAAAGCAAAAATACAGATACTTTCCTAGCTTTGGACTCTAAAGTCTGCTATGTCTCATATTAGTGTAAAGTTCAGGAGAGGGCATACATATACTAAAATGAATGCTGACATGATTAAATTCAAAACACACGTACCCGAGTACTTAAGTTTCATGCATATGCAAATCTAGTTTTTTTTCAGTTTTTAGCACCAAGTAGGCTACATCTGCTTGTTAGGAAAGAACCTTTGGTAGGGATAACACAGAAGAATGCAAGCACTGGCTGAACAGTTTATAAGATCCCGGTTCAAAACGTTAACATGACTCAAAACTGTTTCGGTTACGAACCCTCCTTTTGCGCTTTTTGGCCAGAAATAACCTCTAAAATGCTTGTTTTGCTAAATAGAGAAGTCTTCACTAGTATCAAAACACTTGGAAAATTTATGGGAAAATGTAAGCCCTGATGAACCACAAAAGATCTTTGGTTAGGAAAACAGTTTCTGCTAGACTTGATGGAATGCTAAACCGACGCATTCTTGTGACAAACGTTTCACTCGATCTCTCAGCCTTTTTCGCGTATTTCCACAGATCCAATTGATAGTCTGAACAATGTCACGCTCTTTCATCATGGGACATTTGTACATCACAAAAGCTAAAAGAAAGAAATGCGAATTAAAACAAAAGATCAATTATATGCATAACAATAAGCATAAACATTGTAATATTCAAATAAGTTTTGACTTCTACAGTCAAAAAAGCTGAATGAAACTAAAAACCTAGTAATGCACATTTCCCACAAATTACTCCACTGCACAGAAGCCAAAAAATTGCAAAAATAACCTGACCATTTTTATGCTACAAAATTCATTATAACTTCTTTGGGATACTGTCACCAACTCTTTTCTTTCTTAGTTGTGACCTACCTCAAGAACTTTCCTTATCTCTACATATAAATTGCTCAACGTCTTCTAACTGTTTAAGAATTAAATTGACACAGTTCTTTGAATGTTTCTCCTTTCTTCAAACACAGTTTAATAACAAACAACTCAACTCTTGCCTTAAAACAACTGTACTACACTGTATAGTTCAAATTCACTGTCATCAGCAGTTTCTAAGTTTGGCGCGCTAACTGCACGTGTAAAACAATCTACCGTCAGCCAATGTTTAGGCTACTTTAGGCCAAGCGCCCACGAGCCGACAGCGCAACTAAGGCCTAAGACTAAAACGCTTAACAATCGATACACATTATATATATATCAACCTAAAGAACACCTGTGCTCATTATATATGCAAAACATTAGTTCACATTACCTCCTTCCCTTTCTTTGGATTGAGCAAATTAAACTTAAAAATTTGCGAAATCATCAGGTACTAAATTATGCAATAAACTTAATACTATATAATACAGTAAAATAAACAATCTTATAATCTAGATAAACAATCTGCTACAACATTTAATCGTCCTTTCTTATAATTAACTTCTACATCAAAAGTTTGCAGTGCCAAAGCCCAACGCACCAGTTTAGCAGACTTAGACATAGATTCAGTCAGATAAGTTAAAGGATTGTGATCTGTAAAGATGTGAACTTTAGATCCAATGATTATCTCTTTTAACTTATTTAGAGCCCAAACAATAGCATAGGCTTCTTTCTCTACAGTTGCCCATCTCTTCTGGGTGTCAGTCAGCTTCTGACTTATAAATGACACAGGGCGCTCTATTCCCTTATCATCCATCTGCGTTAGCACAGCTCCTACTGCAAAATCACTACTATCGCAGTACAAATTAAAAGGTTTTCCAACATCAAAAACATATAAAACAACTTTAGAGCGTACAGCATCTTTAAGTAAATTAAATGCCTGTTGATGTCTATCAGTCCAATCAATCTTATCTGGAACATGTTTGCTTGTCAAATCAGATAGAGGCTTCGCAATCTGTGCAAAATCTTTGATAAACTGTCGATAGTAACCAAAAAATCCCAGCAATTGCTTAACTTGTTTCTTCGTTTCTGGGGTTTTCAAATTAATTAAACTTTCAATTCTATCTGGATTCATTTGAATCGTTCCAGAACCAACCACATGACCGATGAACTTTACCTCACTCTTACCAAAGATACATTTCTTTAAGTTCAGAGTAATGTTATGCAGTCTCATTTGCATTAAATATGCATCTAAATGCTGTAAATGAATCTTCCAGTCATCTGAATGCACAGCAATGTCATCTACATAGGGCTCAGCAAATTCATTTATAGGCTGTAAAACCATGTTAATTGCTTTAACAAATGTTCTTCCTGAGTTGATCATTCCGAAAGGAACACGAGTAAACTCGTACAGTCCATTGTGAGTAACAAAAGCAGTTTTCCATTGATCAGTTTGCTTAACAGGACAAGTCCAGTAAGCACTTCGACAATCAAAAATCGAGATCACATTTGATTTTCCAACTTTGTGCAAAACATCTTTCACAATCGGCATCGGATATTTACAATCCACAGTGAACGAGTTAATGTATCTGTAGTCGCAGGCAAGTCTCAGAGAACCGTCTTTCTTTTTAACAATTACCAACGGACTTGCCATTCTGCTCGAAGATGGTTTTATAATGTTGGCTTGAAGCATTTCTTTAATTTGTCGTTCAACTTCTGCTCGATAGATGAGTGGAATACGGTAAGCCATAAATTCTTTTTCACGAAATTCCGGTTTCAGTTCAATTTCATGTTCAACCAATGTACATAATCCAGGCTTTTCAGAAAATCGATCAGAATATTTGTTTAGTACTTCCAGCAATTGTTTTTGTTGAGTCAATGTTAAATGGTTAATCTGATCAGGATCAAGATTCAGTGAATTCTTTTCATCTTGCAAGTCATTCTTCGTCAACAACTCAACCACTGAACCAAAGTCTTCATCTTCTTCAACGATTAATCCACAACTCATTGCTCTTGTAATGTACTTTCTGATTTTATTTGCGTGAATTATCTTTCGACAATCGTCACCCATATCAATCAAATAAGAGTACTTGGACCTTCGTTGTATGACAGTACATGGACCATGCCATCGTGAAATCAGTTTATTCGTTGAAGTCGGATATAACACAATGACTTTTTCACCCGGTTCAAATTCTTTATGTTTCGCTCTTTTGTTGTATTGATTCGTATACTGTAATTGCTTCTCTCGTGAATATGATTCTGCAAACAGTAATGCTTTTTCCATATTTGCTTTCATGTCTTTCAAGTACTTTTCTGGTTGGATTCCAATATGAGGTGGTAAATTAATTTCTCTTGTCCAACTTTCTTTTAAAATTGCCAATGGTCCACGCGGAATCTTTCCATACACCAACATATAAGGAGCAATTCCAGTAGTTGCATTCGGTACTTCTCGTAATGCCCACACTGTAAACGGAATTACTTTGTGCCATTGCCTTGGATTGTCAACAATTACATGATGGATCATTTTCTTGAATGTTTGATTCCATCTTTCTACTAATCCAGCTGCCTCTGGATGACCTGGCGTGTCAAATCTTGGACTACACCCCATTAAATTCAGAAATTCTCTTGTCAGACTCGCAGTAAAATTTGTTCCTTGGTCACTTGTGATCACTGAAGGTACACCAACGTTCATGAACAACTCCATCAAAGCATCACATACAGCTTTTGCAGTTAATGATTTCAACAGAAACACTGTAGGCCATCTGGTGCAAGAATCGACAATACATAAACAGTACTTGTGACCTGCAGCAGATGCTGGCTCGATTGGTCCTACACAATCCACCGTAATTCTTCTAAACGCCACATCTTCTCTTGGAATTGGAGTGATAGGAACCCTGTCCATCACCAAACTTCTTGCCTTTAACTGACATTTCTCACATGATTTGCAAAATTTCACTATATCTCTTCTCATCTTTGGCCACGTAAAAGATAACTTTATTCGTTCTCTAGTTTTCTCTTCTCCAAGATGTCCTCCAAATACTGATTCGTGAGCCAACTCCATCACTTTCATTCGTCGCTCTTTTGGTAACACCAATTGATATATCGTTTGCTCTAATATTCGATATCTCTTGTACAGTAAGCCATTTACCACGCAGAATTCAGATTCTTTATCTGGTGCTAACGTCCACCATGCTTTCAATGATTCATCTTGTCTCTGCTGTTCTTCGAATTTCTTTGCGTCTGCAATCTGCATCTGTTGTTCTTCGTCTTTCTCATTTTCTTCAAACAAATCTCCTATCGCCACATCACAATCATTATCCTCTTTCGTTTCATTTAGATTACCATTCTTGCATGCAGCCATCTCTTGTTCACTCATCTCTGCTGTTATACCGTCTTGCATTAAACTTTGTTGATCATCACTTTCGTTTTCCTCTTCGCTTGAACTTTCAGTTTCACTTTCCTCTTCCACATCTACCACTTTCTTTCGCTGACTCTGCAATCTCGTCGTTACATTCGCTTGCACATCTCCTTGTATCATTTTCACTTGTGGCACGGCTTTAAGTTCTGCAATGATTTCTGGATGCAACAAGAATCTTTCTGTGCTTCCCATTTTTGCAATACTAGCACACATCAATGTCACATAAGGTGTAAGTGAACATTTGACTTTATGCGGAATTACCTCTTCTTCCACATCGTTACAACACAGCCTTACATCAACTTTCACCAACTTTGCAGGAATGGCATCTCCTGCCACGCATTGTAAGTTCACTTTTCCAATCTGCTCCACCTGCATGCCTTCCAGTAATTCTTCACTAATCACCGGAACCTCTGCTCCAGAATCAATCAGTGCTTTTACTTTTATTGGTTCTTTTCCTGCTGTTCCACGAATTTCTACCTCGACGTACTGTAATAACACTTTCTTCAATGTTGTACTTTCATCTTTTCCAGCCATTTCTTTCTGCATTCCATTGTGCAATAGAATTTCTTTCTGAATATCAGGTGAAAGGTGACATTTCATCACTGACTTTACTTCAGTTTCTTCAGAATAATGAGACCGATGTTCTGTGGCTTGACTTTCTGAATTGTCAACCACTTGAATTCGATTCACCCTCGAATTTTCTTGTTTTCCATAATTTGAGGTTGTAACCGGAACTGGACAGAATTTCATCAAATGCCTGTCTGATCCGCAGTTGTGACAACGTTTCACCACTGCACCTCGTTGTTCAATGCTTTCTTTTCTTTTATATGGAGTAAACGATGCATTGCCTTCTCTCGCGACAAACCTTGGTGGTGATTTGTTATATACCTGACGTTGTCTGGCCATCATCGATTCTCTATTCTCGTGAACAACCGGAGAATTTGGTTTCACTTCTGCACCTCTGAACTGATTTCCTGTTTCTTGATTGCTCTTCCAATGAAAACCAAAATTTGGAGTGAACTGTTGATTTCTTTTTACATTGGGTACAAAACCAAAACTTGTCTTATTCGGAATTGCCAAACCAATTCGATTATTAACATGAATGTCCGCTAGGTCTGCCACAACACTAGCTTCGTAACAATCAGTTCCTTCCTTCGACAGCACAAACTGTAGTGGACCTGGTGGTAGTGATTCTTTCAACTTATCCGCCACTAACAAATCAAACAACTTCTCAAAATTCTTATCCACTTTGCGACTTTTCACATAATAGTTCAGCAAGTTCTTCAGCCTAGCTGTAAACATTGTATACGTTTCTTCAGCTGTCTTCTTCGCATCAATAAACTTCGATCTGTACTCTCTCGGTGTCAACTTGAATTCTTTTAACAAGTGCTGTTTCACGATCTGATAATCGTCTAAATCATCGAATGACAATCTGTTTAGAACAGTTCTAGCTTTCGGAGTCATCAATGGCAATAGTAACTTCACCCAGAATTGTTCTTGCACGTTGAAACTACGAAACGCATTCTCAACCGTTTCGAAATATAATGGCACCTCCATCATATCGTTTGGCATTTTGGGTAAGACGTGTTTCATGGCATCACCAATTTTCTTTATTTTAGACACCATCGTTTCACTTTCTTCCTGTTTCCTTTTCTCTTCTTCTCGTTCTTCTTTCCTTCTTTGTTCTTGTGCTTCTCTATTTTGCTTCTCCTCTTTGAGTTGTGCTTCTTTTAATGCTATTTTTTGTTGTTCCAACTTTAAACGTTCTTGTCTTTCCTCTTCCGCCTTCTCCATGCTTTCTTTCTGTAATTTCAGTTCTTCTTGTCTAACCTGTTCTGCTCGCTCCAACTCTGAAATTCGCACTTTTTCCTTTTCTTCTTCACGTAGTCTCTTCTCTTCAATCTGTTGCTGACGTATCTCTTCGTCACTTTTCCGCGCCTTTTCAAATTCAATCATCTGCTCTAATCTTCTCCTTTCAGCATCTTCTCTATCTTTTCTCAATTGCTCTAATTGAATTTCAAATTGCTGCCTTTGCAATTCTTCTTTCTCTCTTTGAAGACGTAATTCTTCCTGTCGTCGCATTTCTTTCTCTTCTTGTCTTCGTTTCTCCTCTCTTTCTTCTTTCATCATCATCCACTGCATCATCATCTCCATAGACATAAGTCCAGGCGGTTTTTCAATAACCTTTTCCACAACACCGCCGACAGCACCTTCTTCTTCTGCTTCTTCCTTAAGCCAGACTTCAGCTAGCGCTTCTAGCATGTCCTCACGTGACATATCTTCCAGTTTCTCTTCTTCAAAACCAGCCTTCAACAAGCGCTGTTTTAATCTTTCAGAAGACATCTTCTTCAGTTCTGCTTGTTTTTTGACACTTAATTTCTCCATCTTACTTCTTTACTTCAGTGCTGTCCTTTCTGGAAAACACGAGTTTTCTTTTGTGTTTGAAGTATCAAGGGATTGTTCTTTGTTTGAAAACAACAAACTTTTATACCTTTGTCGTTGAGGCTTTCGTTGTCGTATATTTACCAATGATTTGAATGCGTATTCACCAGTCGACGTTGTTTCAAATCTCCGACGTTGTTTCGAATCCCAGACGTTGTTTCGAATCCCAGACGTTGTTTCGAATCCTACCGCTGCTGCCACCAAATATGTCACCAACTCTTTTCTTTCTTAGTTGTGACCTACCTCAAGAACTTTCCTTATCTCTACATATAAATTGCTCAACGTCTTCTAACTGTTTAAGAATTAAATTGACACAGTTCTTTGAATGTTTCTCCTTTCTTCAAACACAGTTTAATAACAAACAACTCAACTCTTGCCTTAAAACAACTGTACTACACTGTATAGTTCAAATTCACTGTCATCAGCAGTTTCTAAGTTTGGCGCGCTAACTGCACGTGTAAAACAATCTACCGTCAGCCAATGTTTAGGCTACTTTAGGCCAAGCGCCCACGAGCCGACAGCGCAACTAAGGCCTAAGACTAAAACGCTTAACAATTGATACACATTATATATATATCAACCTAAAGAACACCTGTGCTCATTATATATGCAAAACATTAGTTCACAGATACACTCCAAGAATCACTTTACAACGAGGTCACATTATAACTAATTTATTTCAGTTGGTGAACTAATTTTCTAATCTAATCTAATCTGAACATTTGTAAAGCGCTTCTCACAGCAGAGCTATTCAGAAGCGCTCTCAGCGTGACAGGCCCGAGAAAAGAGAAAGGTCTTCAAGCAGCGAAGAGATGCCAGTGAAATCCCCTCCAGAATCCTGCTACGAATTGCAGGGGGAAGGTCATTCCATATTGATGGACCCACTACAGCGAAAGCCCGATGCTGGGTTAATGAGGGGTTAATTTTGGGATCCATGTCCACAAATGTACTATTCAGAATTTGTGCTATAAAGAGCAAGTTACCACAAATGCTCTTTATATAATGGCAGATGGAAAATAGGGTAGTTGGTAAAAACAACTGTTAGAAAGCACTAACCTTTGATTGCATCTACTTTGTTCTGATCGAGACCCTGGCGAGATGACTGATGTCCCTTTCCAAGGCAACTGCTCATTGCCAACAACTGTTCGTCTGGAAATATGTCGTAAACCAATCGACGAACGAGGCGCGACCCTTTCAGGTTTTGTTCCTGCTCGATCTCGTCAAACAGAGAGGCAGAGATATAAACTCCGGAACCTGGAACTAGCTCTACCACCTGACTCATAAAACAAAGCCAGCAACCTTTAGTCGTAAACTTGCCACTCAGACCGGTTTGGTTGGTAAGCAGAGCTACGTGATCATTCATTCATTATTGCTTTCATCAGCGAATCCGTATAGCATATCCTCCAAATGGTGTGTGGTATTTTCACTGCAGCACAAACATGATAACAGCAAAGTGGCAACCTTTTATAGGGGATTCCATTATGTGAAGGAAAATTGCCAACTAAAGTGCCACGATATTGGAATTCAAACCATCAATACAGTTTAGTATGACAAAATCTGACACCTACAAGTTGGCCCACTCAACTACAGTTGCAGTCATTCTGTGGAAAACAATCCTAACAACACATTTACTTGAAAAATAAGAAACAACTCTTTCTATGTTTTTGTTTCTTTATATGTTTATTTTATATTAATCTACAAAACGACAAATATGAATATTCTGACTCAAACACAGATTACTCTGAACCTAAAATAATTAACATAACAAAATACATGTATAGGAATGACTGAATAGGCATCAGTTTTACTACACTATAGGTTGGTAATGGTTTTCTACAGTAGTCTTGTTTCTGCAAATTCAACCACCTTACATCTGTAATGATGCTATCTTTCAACTGCAGGTGGGAATCCGTTGATGTGTGCATGTGGGCCCACCACTGGTCACTCTTCCAGTTTACTTTACATTGTTTTGCAAATAATATCGATGTAATATTCTCATTTGTAATGACATTTAACATCATGTAGGCTAGTGCAGACAATGCCTCCAGTTAGTCATAAATGTTCAATTACAATCAAGGTGTTCAAATATGTTAATTTCACTGATCAATTCTTAAAACCAGCTGACAACACAATTACAAAGGAGATTGTTGTGCTTACAACTGCAAAATGCATTATCAGAACCACTAATAAGTAATGATAAGCTATAATTGCTGAGCTATACAAGTTACACAAGTCGTCCATAAGCAACTAAAACCCAGTGCAAATGTAACATAAAGGTTCACCTCTTGAAACCTCATGTAGAAAACATTGCTGTTGTAATAGAAATCGACACTGAAACAACACCGGCTAAAGATGATGCTGCTCAACTCTTGCCAGCTACATCGTGGTTCCCAATTATTTATCAGAATAAACGTATTATTAATTCACAAATTTCTTTACGTTCAGTGACGTCATAAAAGTTGCATAAAAATCTGTGTCTTAAAAAGGTTTCACTGTAAGAAATTGCACAAAGACTCCTACACAAAAAGTCTGTCAAACTTATAGTATTAGGGCAGGTGAGTGGGACCAATTAATTCACTGTTGCGGTATTCACTGTTAAAGCATGCTGCATCAGATGCAAATACGGGTACTAGAATAAAGCAAGTTCATCAAAACATCCAATCCAGATAGCGGCAGAGTTAAAACAAACAGCTGCAAGTTCTTGGGTGTCAAAGGGGCAAGAATCTCTAACATGTTACAGAATTGTCAAAATCAACACAAACACTTTGTTGAAGCAGAAATGGTGCACAAATGAATACGACATCATTGTCAAATACCAAAAAATTTCCAAAACAACATAATCAGAATGCAAACCTTTATCTAAACTCATACATGATTTGAAGAGTACAACACATTAGGCCCATTCCTATACACAAGAAACTAATTACCATAACACAAACGGAAATCAAACCTATCGGAAATCTGTTAACTTCCTGAATTCAACAACAGAGAGGGTAAGACAGAACCCAAAACAAGCTAAACTATGGAAACCATATGTGACCACTTTTCTGGCCGAGAACAAAATCTTAGGGAAGGCGGCATGGATAAAACAGACAATTCAAAGCATCATTGAAACTTGAGGGGACAGATCAAGTACTCCTTGTACACAGCTGATTCACTCTCAATCACACTCAAGAAATTCACATTTGTGTTTTCAATTAAACCTGAAGCAATTCTTGTATGTACGTCTCAACTGGAATTCCCATTCCTCTGTATGTTTAGCCAATATTCTTATTTTTATATATTTAACAATTTTCATATGTCCCATTGTTTCAGCTTATAAGATACTTCAATCATTACTATTTCTTAGTAACTGCAACACAAGTTACTAGAATATATCTGTTAAAGGCACCATAAACCACTACTCAACCAGAATTAAAAGTGCACAAAGAGTAGATTAGTTCCTCAACAGTTGAAAAAATGGAAGCAAGAATAGACCTGAAAATTGAACTTCAGCACTGAACAACCTCAAGCCTCTGTTACCAGCCACTTACAAAAGTAACACACTTTTATACTTAAAATGAATATTAGTTTGTTCTTGATGTAAACTGTTGATTTAGAACACAATAGCTCTGTTTTATGCCAATTGCCAGAACAATACTAGTACTTTTGGCAGATGCCGTAGTACAGTTTGCAACAAAGTAAAGTAAGTTATTTTAATAACAATTTTGCAGTTTAATCAAAAATGCTTGTAAAAGCAAAGAATAATTGATCAGCTTGCAAAAAGGTTTCAGAAATCTATCTTCTAAATATAATTTGTAAATATATTTCTGAGTCTGCTAGTTCCTGAATAAAATCACATGAAGTTATTGGCTGGTTGTTGGCTATTCAATGTGTAACATTTTTAAAACATTTAATTGTTAAAAAAAATTATTTGCAAACTTAACTTAGCAACCATTTTCTTATACACCCATTCACTTGCTCCCTATGAAAGTAAAAGAAGGTACTGGAGCAGTGTTTCTTCCCAAAACAAAGTCTTAGGGTCATGTCTTGGAATGTGAGGAAAACATGGCATTATTATTGAGTAAAGATGGCATGTGTCCTGAGTAAATTTATCAATATCAAAGCTAATCAGGATCAAAAGAATTGTTGAGGATTCAAATGAAAATCAACAGAGACACTTGTGTTTTGACTTTAGACGGTCATATTGAGCTGATCCGGTTTGATTCCATGCACCGTCCTTAGGTGACGCAACAGATTGTGTTTGTAGGTCGACATGCTGCCGCAAATGTGGCACTCAAAGCCTTTCTCTAGGTTATGTTTGGCCGTCATGTGAGCCCTCAGGTCTCTGAGCAGTTTCACTTGCTTATCGCAAAGCGTGCACTTATAGGGAAACTTCTCGACAGATCCAGGCACACTCCAATCCATTGCCGCAGTTCTATCGTGGTCCAGTGCTTGGCCCTTCTTCTGCGCTTCCAGCATCGGCAGGCTGCTGTCGATCCAAACAAGACCCTGTAAGACAGGATAAGGTAGTCTAAGACCATCTATTGTACAAGCATTGTTCTCTAACATGCGATATATCAGAAAATACATATTAGATTCTAATGCACACATTAAGTCTTCACACAGTTTTAGACTCTGTACTTCGTGATAAAAAACTCGGGGCCCCATAGCACATTGGATAACACAATGGCATAGAGAGCGAGAGGTACTGAAATCGAGTCCCGTAGGCGGACATGCTTTGTAGGCTGCTATTAGCGCCGTGTATTGCAGGCTGTTTGTTCTGTTAGTTAAGATTTATGTCTTCTGTTATTTGTGTTCTTGTGAATTGTTTCAATTGCATAACTGTACACTGTAACCGGTTGCGTTTGTCAACCGAATTGTTTCAATAAAGAATATTATTATTATTAATGTCACTAAACTGAATGAAAACTGACTTCATGTGTCCTCAACCCATTCTCAATTGCTGTTGGGATCATTTTCATCACCAATTGCCCACTACTGTGCAAGTCTTACTCCTGCAGCAGAAGCAACATAGATGCTCTCTTAGGTTAAGTCTGAAGCCAACTTTGTATCACAAGGAACAACGGTGCCACAAAAATAGTCTACATGTGACATACCATAACCAAGAAAAGATAAACAAGAAATAGAAATACATCTGGAACGGCTATATCTCATCAAGTTCCACAAAAAGTGCCATGGAAGGCAACAGTATTGAAGTATTCAAATGTATGTGTCATTATTATTATTACAAATTTGTAACACACAAAATTAGTTTGCCTACCAACAAAAATATCAAGCCAAACAGCAGAGCGCAAGGAACGAGACGAGGTCGCCGATAATGTCTATTGTAGTATAATTACAAATTGTAAGTACCTCTCGAGCCTCTCATGTGATGCGATTCACGTACCATGTATTTTATACTTAAATTTATATCTAGAATTGATAAATTCTTGCAAGATTATGGCTATGCCTACGACTTGGAAAAATCCAATAAATATGATTAATGTGGAAATCGAATTACAGAAGTAATCTGTTAATTCTGAATAAAAAGTGGAGTTCACTAAGAGCATTGTAAGGGCAGAAAAACAATGTTCCTGTTACAAATTTGTTGTCATAATAATAATAATAATAATGACAACAAATATAATAATAATTTGTGAAGTTGTATGGCTTTTATAGAGAGTTATATGGCTTTTTTAGTTGAATGAAATCACCAAAATTCAAGGATATTACTTAATGATTGAGCATTACCTTTCAACAATAGCATATAAAAGAATTCAAATGCAGCTCTCACACTAAGCATTAATTCTGGTTACAGATCACTCAATGCTACTTCAGCTTTACTGCAGAATCACAGAAATCTATTAATCTTCTTGCCATAAAAGTATCTGTTTCCAATAGACACTGTTTTATTTCTTATGAACTCTCATTAATTCCTTTGACCCTGATTTGTTTTGATATTGGTAAATTTACTCATGAAATTATTTGAAATATGACATCTTTACTCAACAACAATGCCCCATTTTCCTCAGAAGCCAAGAGGTTAACCTAAAGCTTTGTTTTGGAAAGAGAAACTGCTCCAGGCTGGCCACTATTGTCTTAGTTAAGGTGGAGTTCAAAGAGCAATGAGATCATGAGGGCAGTTTTTTAAACTCATGAACAGTGCTCTTTTCCTTGGCCTCAGCTGTGCTACATAAATCACCTTATTATTACCTTTATAAATAAGTGCAACCATCACTGATAAGAGTGCCAGGACTACACAAGCAATGTAAAAGTAACTAGATGTAATTAGAGGGAAAAAGGATATACTAATTTCCCACTCTTTGGTCTATTGAGCCCACAGTGGACAAATCCCAAGGCCCTAGACATGAGACCAGCACATCATGGGCTTACCGTTCACTGCCCAGATACCAGTTGTACCAAATTTGACTGCTTGGTGGCACAGGGACGTGTGCGCAAACAACTTGCCCAATGTTGTTACACAATCCACTCAGCAGGCACTAACTCACTACTTCTCAAATAGAGACTCAGTGTGATAAATGAGTAGTCTAACAGGTGTAAAAATGTACAGATTTGGCTGGGCACAGGTCAGAGGCGATCAGAAGTTGATGAGGACTGAATTACATCACAATCCCTGATTTGAATCAAGAGTCCATGGTTCGCAGCCTGGGTGCGCTGTTGGACGTAAACAAATCAATGGGGGAACCATGTGAACCACCTAGAGCTGTAGATCTTGTTTCTACCAGTTGCACCAGATACGAATCACATGACACAATCTGTCGTTCAGCAGCATCAGTGATCATCGTCCACTCATTCATCATGACGAGCTTGGACTATTGCAATTCCATTCTTGTTGGTCTACAGAAGTTCCGGTTGTGCCAGATTCAATCCGTCCTTAACTGCACTGCTCGAGCCGTATCCAACAAGCCCAAGTATTCGCATATAACCGAATAGATGCGAGGTACACTACACTGGCTTCCTGTTGCGGAGTGCATTGCTTTTAAGACCATCATGCTGACACGTGTCTCAATTGTGACACTGCTCTGGCATACACCAGGGGGCTCTGTATTCCAGTCTTGAGTCAGCAGGTTGATCATTGTTGTGCTCTGCAGGTACCACGCTGTCACACTTCAACTCAAGCCCATCGTGCCTTCACTTGTGGATTGGACTGTCCTCCTGGAACAGTCTGTCACTGCACCTATGTCCTGTTGTCATTTACTCTGTGCAGTATTTTTTTAACTTCCTTAAAATGCACTTGTTTAGATCTGTTAGATCAGGGGTGTCAAAGAGTCGGCCCGTGGGTCATTTCTGGCCCGCTGTCATTGTTTTTCTGGCCCGCAAAGCGTTGCCTTATAAAGACTATTGTGATTGTCGTGACTGGTAATGAAGATCAAAATTAAGATTTTCTAAGCCTAATTTGACTGTCTGTATGCTAAAAATGCACCAATTAAGAGTTACGGTAGTTCTGCAACAAATTTCTGGGGACGGGTTCACCAAGCCCACTCCCAGACCCTCATCCCCATTTTGTTCAGGCTCTTTGGCACCCTGGCCCGCCACTGGGCGGAAAACATTGACACTGGCCCACCAATAAAAAGGTTTGACACCTCTGTGTTAGATAGTCATAGGTACAACGCTTTCACGTTCAAAATGCATTATATTACGTTTCCTGATACATGTATACATACATGAATAAATGCCAAAACTGTTTATGTTCAAAAGAATGTAACTACAAATCAGCAAGAGACCAGAAATCATGCACTTGCTACGTGAAACTCTGCGCCACTGTCACATCAGACTATTAAAAGCAGCCAATCTAGTTTTAAGTTACGATTAAGAGGATTGAAATCACCACTCATGTAATAAGCACAGTCAAGAAATTGAAGGTATTTTGTAACAGGACATTTTGCTTTCGGTGATGCACTCAAAACTGTTGCTACTATTTTGTTAGATTTACAGGTTAAATCCAGCAGCTATTGATCTGCATAAAAGATGTTTATCAAGGCAGAAAATCAAATATCATTGGTGCACTTAATGAACTGCATACGACATCAGCACAGAATATATTATGATATATACCCAGGTACATACTTGGCTCTCTCTCTCCCTCTCTCTCTGTGTGTGTGTGTGTGTGTGTGTGTGTGTGTGGATAAAACACCATGATATCTATCTCAACTACGGAACAAGAGTAGGTCTGACACCAACATGTTTTGGCAAGTAAGCAAGTACAAAATGTCTGCTAGAACTGAAAATATAGAAGTACAGAATTTCATAAATTACCTAGTAACAGACAGTTCTTGTGTCCAAAATTAATTGGCAGATTACAAAATTATAAATAAAACAATCAAAAAGCCAAGAGGTCAGAAAGACTGTAACCACACAACTTATTTGATAAGATGATAGCAACATTAGCACTAGTTGACATTTAACAACATACAAAAACACATGCTGCAGTCTCCACATAACACCGGAGTTCCTATATAACACAATAAAGGACATGGGTCCTTCATATGGTCGCCTCACGGTCATAACAGTACAATGCACAACTCTATGGCTTGTTTGGCTGCAATGGATCCATAATCCAATGTTTGTAGGTTTGAGCCTGCCGAGTGGATTCCACATAATGACCACGAACAAGTGGTTCATTAACACTTATTTCTATTATCAAGCAATGTAATTAAGTATCAGCGCACAGCGTACGCTGGAAAGCAAATGGTAAATCATGCCACTATCAGGCCCCATGTATATGACCTTGGGATTCACATATTGCCAGATCAGGGAAATGCATTCCTACGTTTCACTACATGACATGGGAAATGCACATTCACTTTCCTATACTGCAAGCTAGTTTCAACACAATACACACACATACATGTACACAAAGCATGTTGCAGTGGTCTGCATACATTTACAACCTTTTTCACACAAAATGAGACTCTTCTTCACAGTCAGACAAATAATCATCAGTGTTCACAAAAATGTCCGGTCCACGTGTTAAGCTGGAAGATCCAACAGAGTAGTCTGCACAAAACACACACTACTTCATTCCATGAACTGTTCTCATGTGACAGAGCAGATTATGCTTGTACGTAAATCGGCTGCCACAGATCGTGCAGGCGTAGTCCTTTTCCAGGTTGTGCTTCGTTGCCATGTGTGCTCTGAGATCGCGAAGTAGTTTCACCTTCTTATCGCAAAGCGTGCAACTAAAGGGAGACTTCTTCGTTTGTAGTGACGCTGACCAGGGCGTTGTAGCTGTTGCATGGCTTCGCATAAGCACTTCGCCTGTGGCCTTCTTCCATGGCAGAGGACCAAAGAGACCAGGTGGGACTTCATCTGGGTTCTTATTCCAGCCGCTGGCAGCCTGTAAGAGAGGATAAGGTAATCTGAAGATCTTGTTGCCTTCAAGAAGTACAACTCAATCTGAAAATTCTGACTCACTACTGCTGAGAAAATCTGGTCCATACATGTATGTAGATTTTCCATTCAGAGAAAGATAATTCTATGAGAGATTAAATCTGTCCTCTAAGGTCAGTCGAGTGCAGCTATAGGTAGAAAGTATAAGCAGTTCTTCTCAGCATATGAAGAGATGGCCAGCCATCTCACTCACTCCTACATCAGGGATGGTGAACCTTTTTTAAGGTGCATGCCAAAATGCCACTAAAACATTTTTAAAGACACTGTCGCGAGTGTCGCGTGCTCTCACAATTTTGCAGTATATAATTGCTTTTCTCATGTAGGTTTTAACTGAAAAAGCATAGCAAAAATGAATTAAAAGACATTATTTCAAAGATGGTTTTAGCATGGAGCTACAACAAAGTCCTTCATAAAAGAAAATATGGATACCTAAGTTAGAAATTTTGGGGGACGTTCCAAATTAGGTGTACCCAATAAATTTAAGCGCATGCCACTTTGGGGATGCGTGCCATAGATTCGCCATCCCTGTCCTACATCTTAGGTAACAGTTTATGTACTTAATGCACTTGAAAACTGTCAAATCACATCAGCTCAATTTTTTTTATTAAAGATGAAGAAACTTAACTGGGTCTTAAGTTGGCAGAAGACAAAATAATTAATATCCTTGCAGGTCCTGCAACATTAGCTATTTCCCAGTTCCCACAACAGCTGCATTCATGTTCCCAGGATAATCCACAAAACTAACATTAAAGTGTTGCCAGTTCTTCATCCATTGGTGCTAAAATTGGTCTCAAAAGAACTTGGATTATGCATGTATGTATATATGTAAGGAACAAAATCAGGTAAACATAAAAATAAGGCTATTAAAGAGAGTGTAGCGCAAACTGACCAATTTAGGTCAATTTGCATTACATTTTCTTTCATAGTCTTATTTTTACATTTACCGGATTTTGTTCCTAACTGACCTAAATTGGTGCTTTATAAAGTTTAATTACATTAAGTTCAACATAAATGTAACAGCTCCACAGAAAAATATATCAAATGGCATTAAAATCTCACTGAGACCTCATTAACCTAGGTGTCTTTGCAGACTGTCACTATCATAGACTTAACAATTAAGTTCAAAACTACAAAAACTCAAAATGTAAAAATTATGTTAAAGTTTACATCCGTAAACTCAACTTAATTTTAATTCAGCTCAATTTTCTTATTTTCAAGTTGACTTTGAAAGGTCTTGTCACATTATAAGAAGGCAATAATTTCCCCATCAACGGCTTAAAATTTTCCAGAACCACCAAAGCATCCATGTGCATTGTGCAGTGCCTCACACAAAATTAATACATTGTGGACTCGTTCACGCACTCCTGATTTCCACACCATTCTGCGAAGTGCAAACTGGTTTAATGTTCCCCAAAGCTATTAATTAACTAGCTTTGCTGGTTAACATGCCATACATGAACTGCCTTGTAGCACTAAATATTGACTTTCCAGCATTCTCCCTTTTTAT
Organism: Aporrectodea caliginosa; assembly: GCA_020284085.1. NCBI lineage: Eukaryota > Metazoa > Annelida > Clitellata > Crassiclitellata > Lumbricidae > Aporrectodea > Aporrectodea caliginosa. The sequence continues at coordinate 170,984 of JACEVL010000554.1, read as the reverse complement.
GCACAGCCTAAGTTACATGCTGTGTCATAAGGCCTCTAAAGACTGCGTTAACGTGTCCACACTGTAATTGGCTACAGCACTTAAGAAAAGGTTGTAGCCCCATTCATATTGTCCCAAAGATCCTCAAACCCAAGTATTACATGTCAGAGTACTAATTGGGTGCACAAGCAATTTAATAAAGTGTCCATATCTTTCACATCCGTTAACAGTCACAGCAGTAAACATTCTAACAAGAATTATGACAGAGACCTTTTGTAATTCTACCCATCTAAATTTCAGCACCCTACATTCACTGTCTCTTTACAGAAAACCTCAAAACAAAACACAATGCGAATAAAATGCAGGCCATCTAATAACATACCAGTTAGTTTACAGTGAAACCTTGACACAGTTCTGCTTTTCCATTACTATATGGACTATCCATTTATTAACCACATTATATTAAAATTTGACTATTGCCAAACTAGAGAAGCATCAATATAGTGCAGTCCTTCATTGATGCCACTTCAAAACTTTATATCACAAGAGGCTTTGTTGCAAAGCAAGTCAGTCATCTAGTAGCAGTGTAAGTACACGTCAGGTACAAGTATATGGATTCACACAGTTTAAACGAAATCAAATAAACGAGAAATTATACAAGTAAACATAAAGGTCAACCTGAAATTTCAGTGCTGACATACAAAACAGATAGTGATCTACTTTAAATAACACCCTGTAAATTGCTGAGTGGCACTTATAGATGTTCAATTACGATTACTATTGGCAAATAAGTGTTAAATCAGCACCACCAAAGCAGCCATATGGCCCAAAGGGAATTTATATATATAAACTCATTCATGCATTTTTTGCTCTAGCATAATTTTAAAATATTCTTACATCTGTTATTTACGTCAGGTAAACACAACAGCTCCATCTCACACCAATAACACAATGACACGTGGAAATTTAGCTCGACGTTTCAAGAAAGGAAAAAATTGGCCATCCAAACTGACATGCACAAGGGTTTCACTAATCAAGAAATAAACAACCATGCCACAGAATTTCTCACTACATCTTAAAGCCATCAGTAAACTTATTTCGGGTGTTGGAATCTGACTGAACAAACCATATTGCATCACAGCATTTTATATGATTTTAGCAGAGAAGGGCATGGCAAATATGTTATGGAGAAAGTCTAGATGCAAGTGGTCACAGCTGGCTTCATGAAATGTTTCATTAATAAACCTATGATTCTGAAATGCACAAACAAATTTGAACTAGTAAAAATTTCCACTCAAAATTGGAAAGACAAATTTTTATGTTAGCATTACAAAAGGTCTCTGCCATAGAAAAAAAGCTGTTTGTGCTCACCTGATCTGGAAGATGTTTGACGGAAGCATTCGCAGTCGAGGTGTTTGGCCATGTTGAGCAACTCGGCACAGCGCTCGGATTGACAAGGTTATCTTGGCCATACCAGTTCGTGTAATTTGGATCGAGCCTTAGACTAACGTCATTGCTGTAAGTTGAGTTGTAGAGAAAACTGGAATTTTCTTGTCTGTTTGGAGACTCTACTTCGCTGCCTATTGGAGATTCTTCGAGTTTGATCACATCCAGTGGTTCTGTCTTGCATTGCGTAATTAGATCTTCGATATTAGTTTCGCGAGAGCCATGTCCGTCCTCCGCTCCTTTCGATGATGGCGAGACACCGCATCGTCTTTTTCGAGGTGGTTCCTGATTCGTAAATGTCAGGCTTTCGGTGGAAATTTCTGAGTTTTTATGTGAGGGAACATTTGGAAAAACATTTTCTAGGTCACAAACATCATCTCCTGCAGAAGGAGATGATAATGGAATCTCAGGCAGACAGCCTTCGCTCTTAGAAGGTGACAGTCCATGCTGGTAATTCTTACTTACAGGGTTAATTTTACTTTTTCTTCGTGATCCCGAAACAGCCTGCAGCTTTCCATAACCGTCTGCGTTTCCTTCAGCTGAAAGCATGTCAGTTATTGCATTTCGTCGGCTCAGTGACTGCATTGAAGCGGCAGTCTGTTGATAATCGACATTCTGAATGCTGTGTGGAAGACTTGTGTCTGAAAACTGTTCAGTTGAGGAATCATTCTGTGTTTCACCTTGGCATTCGTCTTGCTCGTTTCCTTGACCGGATTTAACGGTTTCTTGAATGTTGATGAGAAACACATCACTCTGGTCGATGGTTATGCCTATGAGCGCTTCGACTGAGAATTCAAACTGAAAGTTGAGTCCATTCTTGCAGAGCAATGTGATAGTTTCAATCAGCAGAGTCTTGATTCTTTCACGGTCTGAAGGGAGGACCATCGTGTTGACGTTTTTGTACATGAACCTACTTCAAAAAACCCAACAGCAATGAATCAATTTCCAACAAGTGCAAAGAAAGAAGAGCATATATTCATTTGCATATCATCCTTTTATCTCACGTCTCATCTTTCAAAATCACAGAATAAATTGGAGAGCACTCAATGACTATTTATTGATCAAATCTCCAACAAGGCTAGCAGAGATCAGACAGAGATCGGAATATGTTAATGGTGTTGCACATGTTGGAGTCAGTGTTCAAGCATTGCAACAGTTGAAGAAACATCAAGTCCAAATTGCATTCATAATTGCACATTTATATAGCACCTCTTCAAGGACCATTCCCACCCTGATATCACAAGACCCTTATCAAACAGAATGTTCTTCAATCGCAGGTAAAAATAGAGGCACAGAAAAGGCAAGACGTTCACACAGCATGTTCCAGAGTGAAGGGCCAACTATGGTGAAGCTAAAATGTTGCATTATGGTATGCGACACGGGAACAACCAGATTACACCTATAGCTGCAGAGAGAAGAGATCTGCAGATAGGGACAAATGACGCAGAAACTCAAAAAGTCTCCTTAAGATATGAAGCAGTACAATTGGCCAGGCTGTTGTGCATCAGCAAAAGAATCTTAAACTTAATGCACCATTTCAAGGGCAACCACTAGTGTAGTACCAGAGTTTGGCCAAGGACTTGATTCCGACTCAAGCCTGATTTTTTTAACTTGGATTGTCGCGACTCGGGCATGAAGGCCCTGGATTCAAATATGACTCGCTGACTAGGTTTTCGACTCACAAATTTGTATACTTGCTTACTTACACGTCCAAATAGGTATTCTAAACTAAAGAGCACATTAGATATCAACGAGCTTGCCCTAAGTGGAGGGTTGGTGTTCAAAGAGCATCGGGTGATCATACCCCACTTAGCCAGAGACGATATTCTTTGGTGCCTGCACTACAGCCACAGTTAATAGGAGTTACTAGGTGCATCAGACGCGCACAAGAGGCTGTGTACTACCTTGGCATCATTGCCAAGGTAGTACACACAGTGTATTTTGGTGTTGAAGAACTTGGACTTGATCTTTTGTGACTCGGACTCGAGCAACTCTGGACTCGACTCAGGTGGACTTGAACTTCACTTGGACTCGGCTTCGGTGGACTCGACTACATCACTGGCAACCGCTGCAGTTCATGCCGCATGTAAACAGAAATATGACTAAACTTTGGAATCCATGAATTAATTAATCTGAAGCATTTAGAACAGACTGAAGTTTGTTACTGGGAAGAAGATAGAGGCCTGTATGATATTACCAAAATAAAAGTCTGTTACTAATTTAGAGAACATTGAAAGATATGCGACTCTTCACGGGAAAACCCTCCAAAAGGCGAAACAGTTTACCCCGTTTCAAATGGGTGTAGGCATATCCTCGAAACCCATATCCTCGAAATTGAACTTTCACAGTATCCTTAATAATAATAATATCTTTTCTTTAATGAAGCGCCTGACAAACGCACTGCGCTGTACATTTACATGTTATGCAATTTAAATCTTAACTACTAACAGAACAGACAGCCTGCAATACAACGGCGCTAATAGTAGCCTACAAAGCATATCCGCCCTACGGGGCTCGAACTCGGTACCTCTCGGTCTCTGTGCCAGATGTTATCCAATGCGCTATTGGGCATTAAATCTATTTTTGAAGAGAACACAAATTATTTAAAACTTATCGGGATATTTACTGAATATTCAGGAGATTGGCTGACCATGTCATACTAGATTTCAAGATTTCGAACGCTTGGTAGAAAAATTGTTTTACGGGAGTTGAGTCAATTTTGCACTTTCATCGCAGAGAATAAGGTTTCGGCTATTCGGAAAGAAGTGCCCGGTTCAAATACAAAGCGATAACAAAATAAAGCATTCTGCTGCGAGGTCAGAATTGCAACCGTCAGTCTGGATTTAACTATGAAATGACATCAGAATTAGGACACGTTTGCCCACAACGAGACGAGTTATTTATTCCCTAAACCGATCGGGATATGCACTGGTTGTAAGCCAACAATTCATGGAAACAGTGGAAACGGGTTACATGACTACAATATCGAGCTGAAGATCAGGCTGATGAATCGCATTACCGCAGCGTTTCTTTTAAAATCTTGAGTGCACCGACGTAGTGTTTTTTGTCCAAACACGACCAAATTTAATCAACACAATTACAGTCGAACTAAACATCACAACAACAAAGCCGTAAATATAACATTGCACTCGAAGAAGAAAGCCACCGCCGCCATTAAAAATAGTGACGAGATACAGCTTGATTAAACTTCCGGTCTGCGACAAGTAAGTAAGCAGACGAGGCACGAATATTGATTTGGCAAAAATTTCTAGAATTATATTGATCGAAGTGAGCTTTAACAGTGGCTAAGCCTACTATTATGTCAAACATTGTATTTATATTTGTCAATTATAAAACAACAGAGCTTCTAAATCAATGATTCCCTTACCAGGCACAGCTTCTTTAATAGCTAGGATGTTGTACAGTTAGACATCTGTTTTCTAGTTGACTTGGGGGGGTGGCGCGTTGGATAACATCTGTCGAAGAGTGCGAGAGGTACTGAGTTCGAGCCCCGTTAGGGCGGATTTGCTTTGTAGGCTGCTATTAGCGCCGTGTATTACAAGCTTTCTGTTCTGTTAGTAGTTAACTATTTAAGATTGTTTCAATTGCATAACATGTAAATGTACAGCGCAGTGCGTTTGTCAGGCGCTAAATTAAAGAAAAGATATTATTATTATTATTATTAATTATCTTCTAATTATCGTTTTCTTTATACATAAATTATTTCTGACTTTGTATGTAAAGCGCTGAGCGTTTGCTTGCGTTTAATAAAGAACATTCTTACTTTACTTACTTATGTTAAGTTATTTGAAGCACATTTTTAATGGAGCAGTGACATTTGGGTGAATTACATTACGCTCAGTCATCAGCACAGAGGACTATGACCCACAATATTGTGTGTCGTATGTTCATTTGCTTTGACCACTTTTGACCTTATAGCAGCACTTTTGTCTTGTACTAGAATGAGCCACATTAAGTGTCCTGATATATACATACAAACATACATTGTCTTTGAAGACTAACTTTATGACAGATGTGAACATCTAGTGACTTGTCCAGCGCCGACATCATAATGCCCAAGGCATCAATCAATAGTCACCAAGTGAGATCACAAGGGTTGAAGGAAGACCGAAAAGGGGGGGGGGGAGTTGCTGCCAAGGGTATTTTGCCCAGGCAGGATATCAGTGATGCCCTTGATAAAAAGAGTGGAAATCAATCAACACAAGGCTGAATGAGATGTGTATGAAGGCGGTCAGATATTGGGAGGTTGACTTTAACCCTTGGAAAGGTGGTTATTTGGGAAGTGATAGTCTGCATTCGAATGCTCGAGGTGCGGATATGATTGCGAGACATGTCTTCATGATGACAAAGACATACCCAGTAATGCAAAGAAAACTACTCTAAAAGGGACCATTTTCGTTATGAGAGCATGGCAACAATGAAACATTCAGTTGTAAACTCTAGATGCATCACTAAGTGGCCATAAACTCAAGTTTAACATACCTATAAAGCAAAAACTGCAAAAGACACAATTTCCATGACAACTTTTATTAAACTGTTATGTCTACAATATAATTATGCTTGTTTTCTACCTCACAACACACTATAAAAATTTGATAAAGAATCCTGATGTCCAAAAAACACAAATGCCATCTGTAGATACCACAGTGCAGTAGTACACAATTAAAACACCAGAAACCTCAGTGGTCCACTCTGGTTCATTGCAATCGTATGCAGAACAAAAGCAAGTTTAAGAACTGCAGATAAAGCCCATGATTGCTAATAATTCAGAAAAGTCTGTACAGACTTCAGGTATGCAATCTCTTCTGTCTGACAAAGGTCCAAGTATTTACTGTCTGTAAACAATGCCTTTAACACTTCAACGACGAGCAAGTGCTAAAAGCAACTGGGAAACCAAAGCAGCTCATCGTTAAAGTGTTAACACCTGAAAATTAGTTTCTCAGAGCACCCACTGTTTGTGCAAAAACACATTACTTGAAGAGAACCGTTCATACTTGACTGGACACATATTGAATCATTGTGTCTCCTTCTCCCTGAGAAGTGAAAAAATATCCCACTCGAGCTTTGAAACTATGGTAATCACGAGTTTGGGAATTTCCTATTTACAACTCCACCTGTTCTTTAACATGAATCAACTTGGTCTCCATAAGATTTGGTGGCCGGGTTTATAGTGCTAAGAGTAGATGTCTTACAATATATTACTGATATTATGCCAGTCACCAGAGGTAATGAATGAAATTACCAAGCAAAATAAATGGTACAGTACAATGAATAGAAATTGGTATTCTAAACAATGACCCTGTCAATAGAACCCTGTCAACATCATTTATTTAAGAACCCAACGACTTTACTACATGAGAGAAACTGAGCAAAATATCCAAGCATGATTCTTCAGTATCGATTAAGATAGAAAACTGAAATGCACTGAATTATTATTATGGGTTGTTAAATCCTGCTAAAAAGTAAGTGATATCCTATCACCTATACACCAAATGCCAGCTCCATCTACCGATATAGATAGCTCAATTACTAGCAGACTGTGTGGAAACGTGGACATAATATATCTTTTCAAGCTACAGTTGATTCATTCTCTAAACATTATTAGAAAAGTTTGTGCATATTTTCAACCCACTCAAGTAGAATGAAGCAGCACAAATCAACACATTGACTGTGGGGGAAAACTGGAAAAGGAAGAAAATGGAGGCACCATGTTGCATGATTTGTAGAACTACATGCAGACAGGTAGGTACTACTGAGAAACTTCTCTTTCATCTATACTCTACACAAAACACTGAGGGGAAGCAAGTCATTAATGAGACCCATATGGTTTGGTACTCATCAAATGTTCATGAGCATTTATTGCAACAAGTGTTGAATAGCTCCACTTAAGGACAAAAGGTAAGTCTAACTAGACTGGTACAGACCAGCAAGTTAGAACTCTCAATTAGCTGCACAACTAAAGTATACATCAGTTCCGTTTAATAGTGATCCTCACAACCGGTACGTTAATTTTATGAGACCTCGCATTTCATGTTACAGAATAGGTAGAACAACAATAAATTATCTGAAAAAAATCCTGCTAAAAAGTAAGTGATATCCTATCACCTATACACCGAATGCCAGCTCCATCTACCGATATAGATAGCACGACAACACAGAACAATGAAAATACCTAAAGATACCTAAATGATCTCAGTAGCCCAATAAATACAGGTTCAGACAGAAGTATATGAAACACGAAAACAGAACCTCTCGTGTAATATCATTCCAAGAATTTAAAACCATCCATCGGTCAAACACTTCTATATGTTTAAAGTGCTAACAACTTCAACATGCCAATAAGTTTATTAAATTACATTTCAAGAACCTCATACTGAACAAACAGAACCTATGTATGTGTCTCAGCACTGAATATAATGAGGAGTACCTAACAACAGCACTGCCTACACTACTAACAATGAATTCTTATATAAGTTGGACATTTAATTCAACTTCAGAAAGCAATTTCACTTCAGTGCAATCCTGTTATAAAGGGTACTTCATATGGTTTCCAACTATACTATAGCATTGTAAGGATGGTCCAGTGTGGTCTGTTTCACAGCAGAAGCCATGGAACTTACTAATCCAAGACAAAAGCAAATTCAAACTCTGAACTTTTTACTCAAATGAACCCACTAAAACTGATTCAATGAACTTCTCTCAGCATGTAGCTTCACTCCCATTATTATCAGCCAGAGAGTTATTATCAGCCATGACAGGCATCACATTTTTTACAACCAAAGACGAACTAGGAATACAATGAGAACTAAATCTCACTCCACGAAATCACTTTGTTGTACAGATATGCAACAGTATTACCACGAAGCTCCAATTGCCATTCGCTCAGTCTAGATTTTGCCTTCCACAAAACACAACACTACCTGAACAAATGACTCCTTTTGCTTTAAAAACTGCTTTTAAATAATTCAGCTTCACAGAAGTGGCTAAACTCTAGCTACATACCACTCTTGCACTATGATCAATAAACAATTTAAACATAATTCTGAAATTATAAGCTTTACCAAATTTACAGTTTTCACTATCAGTATTATACGAGGATCAGCTGTTCAATAAATTTATGTCAGTTTCATTCTTATAAAGTTTGATTGAAGTATTTAATAAAATGAAAACTGACTTCACAGAAATGCTCACATTCTTTTCTAATCCCATAACATGACAACTTGAAATAGCAAATTTATTATAAGACATCAACGATTCTGCAACTATAAATGATCAAAGATTTGGTTCATTCATATATAACTTGGAGAAAAAAGAACCAAGATACAAAATTTCCAAATTAACATTCCTCATTCTGAAAATCAGTTGCACTCTACCAAACCCTGTGTATCTAAGTAAAATAGAAAAGTAACAATTATTATGCACACCAAGACCTAAAGGGCAATGAATGGTTACAGATGAACTAATCACCAAGGACAGAAGCGGTGTCTAAAGCCCACCAAGAAACCCCTAGGATGAACTCATAGATTGCATGAAACGCTGCCAGCAAATCAGTAATTATATCCCAGTATTTAATCATCTTGAGTGTAAAATCCTAAAGAAACAGACCATCATTTAAAACATGATATACCTTAATTAATCTCCATCATAAAGGACGCTAAGAGGTTTGCCATTGGTCACTTGATCCGAGCGCATCAACGAAAGTTTACACATACTGTATTTAGTAACTCTATCCCATCACAGTAACAGAAACCATATTAAAATTCTCTTATCAGGACTCGAAGCCAAAGCATTTCAATATAATTCGCACAAGGGAATTTAAAATCACATAAAATTGACATGTTGCCAGAAAAATAGGTAAATTCTCACAACAGACTAACAGTTATCATTCCTTAGGGTTGTCCCTTTACTAGGCTCCCTATGAGGTTATGTCACATTTTGCCCTTGTTCTTTACAGGTCCCTTTGGTGGGGTAACTGGTCGGCTGCCTTGAACTCCTCCGTAGGGAAACTTCTTTTTGTCAGCTGGCTTCAGAATCTGTTACAAATTGACATCAATACTGTAGTTTCAGATTAACTATGTTAATCACAGAATCTTCAAGAATAAGTTACGCTGATTGATCATAGGTGTTAAAGGGTGAATACGTCGATCTGTCAATGAAAATATTAATCCTATGATGAAGAAAACATGTCAACTGGATCACAGCAGTCCGAAAATGGGCGTATTAGGTAAACTGCGTGAGACATTGATACGGAGTTAGATGACGCTCACATCCATGTGTGCGTGCAGTGGATCAGACGACTCAGATACAAAACAAATTGCACGTCCTTCATTTATTGAGATATTTAGACAATTTCGTTTTTGTTCTGTCTGGCAAAAATTTGTCACCGAAAATTTGTTTGTCTTGAATATAATAATATATCAGAATTTTGGGGAGTAGTCTGGAGTAACTTTAGGTACCCTAAAACTGAATTTTACAACTGGAAGGACAGAAAGAAAGAGGGGATAAAATCCTAAAGAATGGTGATTACCTTACGTCTATTGTTATTCTTTGGCCATTTTTGAAAAAAATGCGCTATCCTCAGGCGCAGGTGGTCGGTCATTAAAAGGTTATAGATGTTTAAAATTACATCCCCCGACAGTAAAATAATGGCCATGATGACTAGCAAACGTACCTGGAATGAGCACATCAGCGTTTCATCAACACTCATCATGGCTCCAGCATTGTCAAACTCTCCACAGTAGTTCGGGGCAGAAAACAAAGTCACCAACTGACGTTTGGCAAAAAATTCATATCCATCTTCTACAACCTAAAATTTTGCAAAGACTTCCTCGTTAGTTTCTTTAGACATGTAACTACCATAATACAAAAAGCAAAACAATTGCATACTTTCCAAAAGGGAAACATTTTGGAAACAAAGACTGCAAACAATTCCATGATTCCTTTTTACTATAACATGGAATTACATACTACATCACATATAAAACAGACTGAAAAAACACGTATAAGTCTGCCACTATACCTTAAAAGCCTAGTCAGATAAAGTCCCTGCTTTAACAGTTCCACAACTCCAAAGCAAAACCAATTAAACAAACCCATGATGTCAATAAATTGTATTCCGAGTATGGGCAACTTTATTCAAAGGCATGATAGCCAACTGCTTAGAGAGCTCATTGTAATGCGGTTCTGAGTCTCCCCAGCTGGTCACTGTGTAGGGACCTTGAGCAAGTCCATAACTCACAATTGCTCAGTGCCATCTATGTTCTGTCACATGGTTGAGTGTAAACTTCTGAACTTTGGAAGGAGGACAAAATCAATCGCAATTGTATTGCATTTAAACTTGTAATGGTAGCATAAGGACCTTTACCATAGTCCCAAACAGGAAGATCAACAGTACTGGAAAAGCTGAATAGAAACTGAACAGCACCTGATGGGCTCTGCAGATGAGATCAAGGTCGTGTTTGTGGAGAAACTTTGCAACAACTTCAGCTCCAAACGTAAAGGATACACCACGGTCGTTTTCACCCCAACCCATAACTTCTTTGTCGGGATCAGACCACAGCAGGTCACAGAGGAGGCCCTGGTCGGGGACATCAGTCGGCCTCATAATTCTTCTAATCTGTTCCATTGACTGCAAATCGGGGCTCAATCCTAGCATAACAATCAACAAACAGATGCCATTACAACTTTGATTATAAAAACAAGCCCCATGAACTACATTCCCCAAATCACAGCTTAATCCTCAAAATTATTGGGTAACAGATCAACTCATGACATCATTCAGTTCCACCAAAATATGTCCATCAATATGTAAACCTACCAGCTAATGAAACAAGCCATTTTTAAGACCTAGCATTTAAGATATTTTTAAAGAGTCACGTTTCTTATATTATTTATAAAGTTTCTCAAACGGTGCATACACCATGCAAATTTACATTCAAGTTACACTACTTCAAATTTAAATATTTAGAATAGTTTTTTTCTTTGCCTAAAACATATATCATCAGCTTATGGATTCAAATCATTTTAGTTTAGTCAAGGCAAAAAGGTAGTAAAAATGCAAAGAAAAGCTTCTCTATAGCAAAAAGTGAAGCTTTCCCACAGAAACAAGTTGCAGTAAGTCAAGTACCTCCATGACAACAGAATATCTTTTCATCTATAATTGCAGCAATGGGCAGACAGTTGAAACAGTCCGTGAAAGTCTTCCACAATTTTATGTTATAGCGACGTTTACCTGACCACAAACAAGCAAACAAACAAAGCAAAGATTATAGATTCCTTAGATTGTAACAGGAAACAAACTAAATATGTTGGGTCAAACCTTAGACTTAGAGCAAGATTATTCTTTTTCTAAAACAAAGGTTGGTCGATTTACGTACAGTATTATCTTCACTGCAATCTCTTCATGTATTAGCTCTATGGTTTATAAACCATAAAATAAAAAAATCGCTCTCAACGGATATGTGCACGGGAAAAGAAAAAGAGGAAGGCAGAAGAAACGATGGATGGATATGATAAGATAAGGGAGGACTGCGGAGAAATGGGCTGGACGGTTCAGGAGGCTATGCATCGGGCATACAACAGAGAGGGATGGAGGTCTTCCATAAACGAGCGGCTTATGCGTGCGGGAGCATCGCCAAGGCCATAAGTCATTAAAACCAGAGCTATGTAAGTATGTATGTATTTGGACACAAGTTTATAACATCTTTTGGACACTTAAAACATATTGTGAGCTACTTACAGGCCCCTACTGCCGCTTGCGAAAAAAGGGACCTTTTAAGTAGCTCACAAAAGTACCGATATAGACAAAATACATCAAGAGTCCCAAAACTATTGGCAGTTTACCAAGAATAATATAAAAAATAATAAACTCAGTAAAACTATTTTGTTTACATCTCAACTGATGTTAATAAAGGCTATTCCACTGAAACTGCTCTTGTCTCTACACTGGATAACATCTTCTCCTGTGTTGACAATGGTAAAGCCTGCCTCTCAGTATGTCTTGACCTCAGTGCAGCCTTCGACACCGTAGACCACCAGCTACTTCTTTCAAGACTAACCAAAAGCTTTGGTGTCTCTAGGGCTGCCTTAAACTGGTTAGCTTCTTACCTGGGTGACCGTAGTCAGCAGGTAGGCATCGGTACCGCTCGGTCTGAGCCCACGCTTTGTACTTCTGGAGTACCACAAGGATCTGTCCTCGGTCCTTTATTATTTACAGTCTTTACTTCCCCAATCAGTCATATAGCTAAGCACTTTGGAATCCAATTACAACAGTATGCGGATGATACTCAGCTGCATATTGCTCTGTCACACACTGACCAGTCTGGTAAACTAAAACTTGAAGAGTGCCTCTCATCTATGTATGCATGGTTCTGTTTCAATGGTCTGGCCATAAACCCAAACAAGTCTGAGGCAATTCTGTTCGGTTCAGGCCAACGCCTGCGTTCTTTCCCTTCACCTTCTAGTGTCGACCTCGCAGGCACTGCTGTGTCTCTTTTAGATACTGTCAAAACACTTGTGGTAACCCTGGACAGTAAGCTCACATTCCGACCACACATAACAAACCTTTGTAAATCTTGTTTCTATCACATCAGGGCAATACATCACATCAGGTCGGCTCTAACTAAGAATATGTCTCAAACTATAGCCTGTTCACTTGTATCCTCTCGTCTTGATTATGCTAATTCCCTTTTTGTGGGTGTCTCAAACCTTGAACTCAAAAGGCTGCAACGAATCCAAAACTCCTTAGCTCGTGTAGTGATGCGTGTCCCACTACGAACATGCTCCTCAGTCCTACTCCAAGAGCTGCATTGGCTTCCTGTTGATTTCAGAATAAAATTTAAATTGGCCTGTTTGACCTACAAAGCCCTCAGCATCAGCACACCTACTTATATTCATGCACTACTAACTCCTTACATCCCTCCTCGTTGCCTGAGATCATCAAGTACAGGTCTTCTAGCTGAGCCACGATGCAGAACAGTTATGGGCTCTCGTGCATTCCACGCCTCTGCTCCAAAGGAATGGAATCGACTACCACTTTCTCTTCGTAGCTCAACTTCACTTCCTTCCTTCAAAAAAGCGGCTCAAAACTCACTATTTCTCCTTGGCTTTCAAAGATTTAGACATCTAAGTGCATCTTCACCTGGCGGCTGACTATCCACGCCTCAGATTCACATTTCGGTGTGACCTTGCGCGCGTTACAAATTTATTTAATAATAATAATAATAATAATAAAGAATGGTTTATTCATATTTTGTCAGATTTACAGCTAAATAATAATTTGTCAATTGATAGATAGATAGAAGTACAGGCATTTAAGATTTCTCAAGCCATTTACAAACAGTTTCTAGATTGAACAAGCATTAATTACTTCATTATCAGTAAACTCACATTCATCATAGAATCCATATATCCTATTGATGCTCGCACATTCATGGTTGCCACGAAGTAAGAAGAAGTTTTCCGGATATTTAATCTTGTAGGCCAACAAGAGACATATCGTCTCAAGTGACTGTTTGCCTCGATCAACATAATCACCAAGGAACAGGTAGTTGCTCTCTGGAGGAAAACCTCCATACTCAAAGAGTCGTAACAGGTCATAGTACTGTCCATGGATGTCACCTAAATTCACAGCAAACAACTAAAATAACAACTAGAAATTATTATTATCACTATTATTATTTTATTTCCGTGTCTAAGAGATGGAAGTCGGTAATCAAATTCCTTCTCTAAGGCAACAGTCCTTAGCTCGGCAAATCTGATTAGCTCACATCAAGTCAGTTGGAACGACTGTTTGTTGATCGTGTTAAATGTGCTCACAGTTTGGAGATAATCTTTGACTCCACCATCTCATTTTCCAACAATGTTCAGGCAATATGCAAATCAGTCCACTTTCACATACAGGATATTTGTACAATCTGATCTTGCATGCCTGAAAATCGTAGCTTCACTTGCAAATGCCCTCAAGGACATGCAAAGTTTCCAACCAACTTTATTACTGCAAATCATCTGCAATTCTGCATCTCTAAGTTTTTATAAAAACTCACATTTATCTGACTAGACCCCTAAAAGTCAACATATTACATCTATCTAACCACTCCATGACTCTTAACTACAATTTCACTTAAAGCAACCATAATCGATGGTTTGTGCATTTTAATAACGGTGCTATAGAAGTATATTTATTATGCCTGCAAGGTCTGTAAAGCTTAATCCAAGGCGCAAAGCAATTGCAAGTGAAGACTCATCTCAGACTCCTCTACATGCACTCCACAGGTTTTCCGCTCCAAATTAAAAACCACCTCTTCAAGAATTCCTACCCGAATCCATCTTATATAATTTTAAATTATTACGTTAGTCAACTAAAATCTTTAAATTGTGCCAGCATATTGCTTAATGCTAGATGCTGTCATTACTGGTCGAGCACTTACCGCACACTTTAAGTGGAGCCTCTAATTCTAAGAGAATAGGCTGGCTGAGAAATATTTCCCTGGACTTCAGGCAAAGTCCTCGAATTTCTGTGTCTGACAGCTGAACATTTTTACCTGGCTTCGAGCCACGAACTGCAAACAAAACAATTGTGAAATTACAATTAAACATAAGTTAATTACATTAAATCAAATCCTAGCCTATATCAGCTAATGGAATTTAAATCACCTCACTACATCACTAAAACTACAACCAAGGCTCAGTAACCACCACCCTTATACAAATTTATAGCAGCTGAAATGGAAGCTTTATACTTCTTTAACAACACACTAAACTGTACTAAAATAATAATGTGTAGCCAACATGCAGTGTAATTTGGATTCAGTTTTAGTATCCACAAGCCACAAAGGTAGGGTTGCCAACTTCTGACAAATGGATTCTGAGACACCACTATATTTTTGTTTTTTGTGTTTTTGTTTTGATAACCTGATTGAATCGCAAAAAAATTGGTATCCTAAAAGTCGAGTTCAGTCAGCGGTAAAAGTGTATTTTAGAGTATTTAATTCATGATGGAGGTAGCCGTGTATTTTAGTGTATTTAGTAATTTCAGTGAGTTTCATGATAAAGTTCTGTCAACAATACGGCTTCAATTTAAACAAGATTCTTTTCATCAATCCCACTTCTATTTACCCAAAGAATTCTTTTTATCAATCCAACTTCTATTTACGGAAATAATTATTTTCATCAATCCAGCTTCCATTTACACAGCCAGATAAGAGAAATAATCAAATATACGGCTACCTCCATCACGAATTAAATAAGCTAAAATACACTTTTACCCAGTCAGCTTTGGTGTTGGAAACCCAGAAGGCAGGGTCCGGTTACGGGACTATCCCTGGAATTGAGAGACAGTTGGCAGCCTTACTCAAACGCCACTGAAGTCATGGCGGCTGTGGTAACTGGGAAGGAAGTGCAGTAAGTGTCAGAACGATTTCAACGGGGGTTACCTTCCAAGAGCCGAGCTATAATGCTGTCTATGTTTAACTTCTCTGCTTCCGACATTTTGATTTAAGCAAACGATCGCTACTAACGTCCTTACGGCTGATACACCGTTAAATCACTCGAATTTCATAAGTAAAACCGCAAAAATGGTCCCAGAATTTCTAAGGACTAAAAAATGTCAGCGCAAACCGGAACACCGACCACGAAAGATAGAGCACAGATCATCGATCAAAAGCCAGCTCTGGCTAATGCTGACGTCATTTAAAGATATGTAGTTTACAACCCTTCTTCTCGTTGTTCGTAACAGTCTTCTCGAGTCAATGTTGGTAGGCCTATAATAAGATTACAGTACTCCATTGAAAATTGAATTTTATTTCAAAACCTCATTAATTTTAGTACGTTTTGAAAATGAATGTCATTTATTGCTATTTCACCACAAGGGTCACAGTTAATAGAATCAATTAGACCTAGGCCTAGATATATAGTCTATGTTTTGTTTTGTCTTGTATCCAATTAACCGTGCTATTTCAAAAGAAACCTCCTAGCTGCATATGTGACTTCAAAAACATTGACCCTCGTAAAGGTCTTCAGTCTCTCTGGGATAAAGTAGATTCCCTTACGAACAAAGACCCAGAAAGTAACTATAGATGCCCTACTCTACGCCTTGGTTTCCTACCTAAATCTTTCCCCACCTTTGAGGAGCTTTGCAAAAAAGCTGATAGGCCTATAGACCTCTTTAGAAACATCTTAACAAAATACTAGCCACACCCTCCACGACCTTCTCCCCTGTCAATTGCACTGGTCATGACCTGCGCCCACGCTCACATAACCGTGTTCTCCCTATAGATTTGATTCCCTTACCAGGCGTGGCTTCTTAGCTAGGATGTTGTACAGTTAGACATATGTTTTGTAGTTGACTTAATTTTCCTCTAATTATCGTTTTCTGTGTACATAAATTATTTCTGACTTTGTATGTAAAGCGCTGAGCGTTTGCTTGCGTTTAATAAAGAACATTCTTACTTACTTACTTACTTACATAGGCCTAACTGCCGCAGACTTTAACCTCCATTATAGGCCTACTCCTCTATCTCCACGGACCAAAACCAGAGGTCCAAAAAACCAAACTTTTTCAAAATGAAAAGTTGGTTTTTTGGTTTTATTTGGTTTATTGGTTTTTTGGTTTTTGGTTTTTGAGATTTTTCTATTTCGGATCATAAAACTCATAATAAAATACAGCCCGTAAAAACAAAGTTTTTACTATATCCATCTAGTATCCTATAATGCGTCTTACGAAGCAGTTACCTCTACAAATATATAGTCCGCGTTCATTTTACGACATAGCATGCGTTTAATGAGGCAGCGCACCCGTTTCTGTTGCCGCCAATGGCAACGCTGGCCAATGGCAACGCTGCGTTTCGGAAAAGGGGATTCCCCGATTCGAAAAGTTGAGTCCCCGATTCTATAAGCTAGCCTTTTTGGGGAGCTGAAATTTTGATAGAATGAAGTGTGTGCGAGGGCGAGTCTATCTGCCAAGTTTCACGACGATTGAATGATTGTAAGTGATCGAACTAGTCGTCGCAAGATTTGACTTTTTAGCCTGTGGCTCAATCAATCAATCAAGCAAGATTCCCGCAAGTTAAACTAGATGGATAATAAAATACAGCCCGTAAAAACAAAGTTTTTTACTATATCCATCTAGTATCCTATAATGCGTCTTATGAAGCAGTTACCTCTACAAATATATAGTCCGCGTTCATTTTACGACTGCGGCCAATCACAACGCTGGCCAATCACAACGCTGCGTTTCGGAAAAGGGTATTCCCCGATTCGAAAAGTTTAGTCCCCGATTCTATAAGCTAGCCTTTTTGGGGAGCTGAAATTTTGATAGAATGAAGTGTGTGCGAGGGCGAGTCTATCTGCCAAGTTTCACGACGATTGAATGATTGTAAGTGATCGAACTAGTCGTCGCAAGATTTGACTTTTTAGCCTGTGGCTCAATCAATCAAGCAAGCAAGCAAGCAAGATTCCCGCAAGTTAAACTAGATGGATAAAAATGGCATAATACTGTTCAAATTAATCAGATGCATATAAATGAAATTAACTAGAACAGTAGAACCGTAGAATGTCATAAAACAAAGATTGCAAAGAGAGTTGAAGAGACGACATTTTTGGCATTTATAATTTTGAAATTTGTAAAAAACCAAAATTTGCGGTTTTTTCTGTTTTTTTTTGTTTTTAAAAAAAAAAACCAAAAACCAAAAACCAAAAAACCAAGCCTTTAACAGCCCTGACCAAAACTATATATCTACTCCCCTCCCAATTTCCTACTTACAGGCCCTCCCAGATACCCCTTTATTGAAGAATGCCAACTCATGGGTACGTATGTCGTAACCATGTCTACGTTTTCTCTTTGTCTGAAGACAATCGTAACCATGCCTACATGTAAATTCACTTATTAGAAGACAATCGTAACCGTTACGATTGTCTTCTAATAAGTGAATTAACATGTAGGCATGGTTACGATTGTCTTCAGACAAAGAGAAAAACGTAGATATAGCCTATAGTTAGCCTAATATTGTCTTCAGACGAAGAGAAAACGTAGCCTAGATATGGTTACGGTTGTACATGTTTTCTAATAAGTGAATTTACATATAGGCATGGTGTATATTACGATTGTCTTCAGATAAAGAGAAAACGTAGACATGGATTTGATTGTCTTCAGACAAAGAGGAAACGTAGACATGGTTACGATTGTCTTCAGACAAAGAGAAAACGTAGACATGGTTACGATTGTCTTCAGACGAAGAGAAAACGTAGATATGGTTACGATTGTCTTCTAATAAGTGAATTTACATGTAGGCATGGTTACGATTGTCTTCAGACAAAGAGAAAACGTAGGCCTATAGATATAGCATAGTTTATAATAAAAAAAAATTTATTGTCTTCAGACGAAGAGAAAACGTAGATATTATAAGGTTCCGATTGTCTTCTAATAAGTGAATTTACATGTAGGCATGGTTACGATTGTCTTCAGACAAAGAGAAAACGTAAATATATAGCCTAGCCTATAGTTAATATTGTCTTCAGACGAAGAGAAAACGTAGATATGGTTATGGTGGTCTTCTAATAAGTGAATTTACATGTAGGCATGGTTACGATTGTCTTCAAACAAAAAGAAAACGTAGACATGGTTTCGATTGTCTTGAGACAATTAAAGACAAAACGTAGACATGGTTTCGATTATCTTCTAACTATCTAGGCCTATAGTTGATCTAATTAGCCTATGTTTAAAACTTCAAAACTTCTAAGAATAACTTAAACAGGGATCGATATGTATAAATAATAAAAAGCAAATTTGGTAAAATAAAGTGGCTAAAATGGGCTCCATTTGGCAGCAAATGCTCTAAAATGCGTTGTCGGCTGGGGCTCAGACCCCACTATAGGGAGTTTACGACATTCCCTCAGACCCATTATAGTCGTGGCAGACTTTGTCCCAGTAGTCAAAATCCGTTAAAATATGCACTGCCACATCAAGAAAACGCTAATGAGATTGCACTGTGCGCTTGTCTGTAATGATGCTTAACGTAATTAGGAAAAGAAAATGCATTAACAGGCCGAGGAAAACAGTCAGCATATATATGGTGTAGGTGGTCAAGTAGATAGAAGATTCGTTCTTCAGTTGTAAACGGCTTGTCATATTGCACGGTCTGATGAAGAAGGGTGGCTCGTAATTGCGGTCTGTTGCTATCTCAGCAAAATGTTGGTTTAGTTCTTCAGTCAGTGGTTAAATTCAGCCGGGTCTTGCCGGGTCTGAGATCCGGCACCTCGGATTTCAGACCCGGCACCTCTGACCTGAGACCCGCCACCTGCATTGTGAGACCCGCCACCCGAATTATGAGAACCGGCACCTAAAACCGCCATCCAAAATCAGATTAACCTATTCGTCAGCCTCACATTGCGTTTCAATATTCACTAGCATGCATCAAAGAAAACGTCTTAGCCCGCTTGTATATTTAAGTCGACCGCTGTCCCTCTTTGCATTAGGCTAGCACGTCCTTTGATTAGTTACGCACGCAAAAGGTCTGAGTTCAAATTCATATTATAATGGCCCCCGCTGGTATCGTGTTTCCGATTTCCACTCAGTGTATAAGGATGTCACAGTTGTTTTCTTCATTAATGACTCACTTGCGGAAGACTTAGCTGGAATCGGTGTGAAAATCTCAATTAGGCTAGCACGTCCTTTGATTAGTTAAGCACGCAAAAGGTCCTGCAAGAGGTGAGTTTTATGTTTTACGGCCAGGGCATTAGCAAGGTGAGTAAGGTAACTGGGGCTCTACCCGAATGGCCGAAACCCAATTCTGCAGTGAACTTATTGTAACGCTTGTTTTATTTTCTGCTTTACGTATACATAACCTTCAAAACTATTGAAAGAGGTCAACCACTATACAATACAAATGGAAATCTATTTCTATCTTTGATGGAATTTATAAAATCTGATCAAGGAAAAGATAAAGTAGTATGCTGACTACATGGAATAGCTCACAGCCTTTCTGTTTAAGTTCAATATTGTATTGTATTGTATTGTATTTTTATTGTATATACTAATTAATAATAAACAATATTTTCTTTTACACATTTAATTTCATACTCTGACGTTGCATAGTTCTCTAACATAAGTCTAATAAATTAATATATAAACTGTATAATTAATATACATTATATGTTTATTTATATACTTGATATATCGGCATAGGGGATTATTGTCCGAGGGGTTAGGCTATTGTCCCGGGGAGTTATTGTCCGGGGGTTATTGTCCGGGGGTAATTGTCCTAGAACCCTAAGGTCATGTATACATGTAGAACATTATTTCCTCTCTCCTTTTCATCTCTTTTTCAATTTTTGGGCCGCCTTTGCATGAGTGGAATCCACCGTCGTATACACGTACATGCAGTCATGGATTGCTAAGGGTCGTCATGCTGCAGCAGATTTAGCCAGGTTCAAAGCAACGACCTCTTATATATATAACGGTTCAAAGCACCGAAAAAATGCGACGCCACAAAAGCACGCATGCAGGGCAGTATGGAAATGTTTCTAAGTTGGCATGTTGTGTCATTGACAGAATGACAATACTGAAGCTCTTGTTTAATTTTCAGCTTTTCACTAGGCTTAATATTATTTGTAATTGTAAATGGATAGGTGCACAGCATCTGTGATCTAAGTGTATAATCAGACTACTTTGGTCAATTTTTAGGTCTATTTACTGAGCTCTCCAATGTGAAAGTATGCGTGCATTCCGCATATTAATTTTAGGTATTTGTTGTAAAGACTAGTGTTTTGTATGTTTTTGCAGTAATTTGACATGTCGATCAAAGCCTAGTCCTCTGTAAATGTTAAATAATGTTTACCAGTATTTCTTTTAAGTTAATGTTTTTGCTGGCTATAATCGTTGATATGCCTTGTTTCTCGCATTTTGTATTTTATTCGTGTCTTTTTACACTCGAAAACGGCATAAAAATGATAAGTAGCCTATTGATAACTACTAGCCTATATGTACATACATTATACACATGAATATATCGGTACCGTCATACATTCGCCAGTTAGGCTTAAGATTTAAATTCGTAAAGACTTGGAGACCCGGCACCCCTGGATGAGCAATTTAACCACTGGTTCTTCTGCAGTTGTTTCGCTCGGTGATGAAGTTCGTGGCCTACCTTTGGTGATTTCGCCCATTCTTCGCCACAGCTCTGGGTCGATGCCGCGCAGGTGTGCCTTTGCTTTCTTCTCTTTTTGTTTGCCCACTCTTATTGCAAGAGCTTGTTCAATTCTACCTGCTCCTATGAGCAGGTAGAATTTTATATGGCGGTTGGATGGGCTAAAGTCATTGTGATTGTGTGTTCGGGGCATCAAGCAGTCCCCTCGCCACTTCCTGTCGCCCAGTGGCCACTATTACGGTATTACCTTATGGTCCGCCTTGACAGCAGTGTAATAACCTTGACGTGGTGGTATACCTTTGTTCCGACAGGTGTGTTTTCTCCGCTGGTCGGCGTGCTGATCATTGATTCATTGGTATGAAACCTTTATATACGGATCACAGTTAACATCCTCCTCCCCAAGGCGGTTGAAATCCCCCGCGAGGACTATCAGGTAGCTTGGGTCAGCTTGCATAAGTGCGTCAACCGTGCACTCCATCGGTGCAGCCGGACACTTTGATCGTAGATTGGCTGGAGAGGGTGATGCAGTGCTTCGACAAACATTCTTTTATTTTGCAGTTCGACTCTAACCCACAGAAGTTCCAGGGTATTAGTATCCCCGTCAACACCATCTCGATCCGCCGCCAGTATATAGCATCGCTAACGAAGACTGCCACCCCTCCAACCCACCGCCGCTGCTCTCGATCGTGTCGAAACAGCCGGAACCCAACGATTTGGCATGAGGCACCATATATAGACCCTATCAGCTAGACCCTTTTGGATTGGCCTTTTGATATGTGCATTCGTCTACTGGAATTGTTTTCTTGAATTTGTACTGATTACTATGATCTTATGGTATTTGATGCTCTGTCAATAAAAATGGCTTACTTACTTACTTACTTACCTATATATATAAATATATACACACGTATGTATATATCTATATGTATATGTACATACATGCATATATGTATATATTTATATATGTAATTCAGGATGTTTGCTCTGCGTGCATTTTATAATAGATCCTAGTCGACATCTTGCATGTAGCTACATGTATATAGTAGGCCTACATGTAGGCTTAATCTATGAACCAATAGTCTTACAGGATTAAACGAGGTTATCGTTAAGTTACATCAGACGTAAATTCCAATGGTATTGGTCTCGGTTTTTTTCAGAGCGTGCTATCGGATTAGTAGCCATGAGAGCGGCTATAAAAGCATTTAAACATCCACCTACATGGTCAGTATACCCATCAGGTGGGAAGACCTTCTGTCAGCTATGTGCTCTATCGTTGCTGTTCAGCTAAGAACGTGTTCAGTAGGATGAGCGTGAACCAGATTCTTCTCGGTGTCATCACCTTGTGGTGTCTAGTCCCCAAAGACTACGGTAAATACAATTAATTAACAGGATAATACACCACATTCGTTATTAGCGATGTTAACGACGTTAACGATGATCATATATATGTCCTCTATATCCTCTTTACTGCTGACCTTGAATCTGTTCTCGCTTCTAGTGCTCACTCATACGCTGATGACCTTCAATCTTACTTGCATTGTTTTGCAAAGGATGCTTTGAGTGCTGTTCGCTTGATGTATCGTGCAACTGACACTGTCTGCCTGGCTTTCTTCCAATCGCCTGAGATTAAAACCCAGTTCATATGGCTGGGTACCCGCCAGCAGCTGACAAAACTTGGCCTGAACCTTCTCGCAGCTGAATTTCCTCTAATATCATTCTCTTCCTCTGTACGAGACCTTCCCAGACAGCCTTCCCCCATCGCTCCCACTGCGGACCACTGGCGGCACCCGTCTGCTTTCTGGAGGCGTCGGCCTAGTGTGGTCGTTCCTCTACTTTGCCATGATTTCAATGACTGTCGCAAAATTCTGTGGGCCTTGGTCTTGCACACGGTGAGCCAGACTTTGCCGACAGTGAGATGAAGGACCAGCATTGGCCCTCGTGTTGCGCAGACTTGTCGAAATTGGGCCGCGTGTCAGAGTCGTGGTGGGAGGTTTGGAGGGGTAATTAAGGCGCAGCGGTGGATTCAATCGGAAAACAAGCGACACCACCGTTGTAGGCTGAGGAGGTGGATGGGGGAGAGCGTCACGGGAGGGGTGTGGGAGAGGGCGATGGACGGAGATGACCTAAATGCTGCCCTAGCGTTCTACAGCCTATCAGATCGCTGAATAATACAAATGGCGGAATTTCAAACAAGGAAACCTGTGTTGGGGTTTTATTGAAAATTTAAATTATAAAACGGTCAGTTGTTGTAATTTATCCGTTTTGGATCGTTCTAGTAGAAGTCGGCATTTGTTACAAGACTTTAGAGGTGAGTGTATATGCACATTATAGCATGCGTATATAATTATGTATATATATAATATATATTCAGTTCCTGACGCCAGCCATTTTGGCTGCGATGGGTACGAATAAATGTCTTCATTTAAACAGTATTTGGCCTATCTATCTAGCGTAGTCTCGGCTTGCCTCTGCTTCTCGTTCCACTTCCATCGAATCGTGCATATTCAACAGTCTTATCACTTTTCAGCAAGATCCTTTCTCGTGTTTGGCTCGTTCTGCTCAGTCACAAATCCATTTTGCTATCAGCCTAAAACTTCACTTTTTCACATTGTTTATCCACCGTAGGCTGTCTCTCAACAGACCGACCTGGATGTTGATATGATGACAACATGGTTTTTGTGTGCCATCGGTTGTTGTCTTGTGCATTATATACAGGCGCTGTAGAAGTTATTAATATTATTAAAATGATAATATAATTTATTTAACTGTATGACTAAGACTGTTTTATGGTGCTGGGAGTTATGTTATTGAATAGTAGTGAATGTCTGCATGTGCCAGTTTTGACATACCTTTTAAACTATCGATATCTTGGTCTGTTTAACTGAAAGTATGAAAATAGTAGCAAATTTGTTACCTCACATACATTTAGATAACTTTTGTATGTGTTAATGTCTTAGGTTATATTCAAATGGGTGCACAGTAGTCAATACAATACGGTACAGTACAATTGTATTTGATATTACCCTCCTTTCAAAGTTCACAAGTGCGGACATGACCAGACAGCAGAACATTGCTGGCTCTGAGCAGTTAAGTGAAGGACTTGCTCAAGGTCCTTCGACAGTGACCTCTGGCTTGAATAGTCAATCGTTGGCATACTAGGCTGTCAACCTTGAGATTGGGTATTTAAATCCACTCCAGGTTACACCGGTATTGAAATGTCTGTTTTACCTTGCAAGCATATACAATGACTGGACTTCTGGTGGCAAGATGAGGTGGCGAGAACAGATCACCCTCACTCATGGACCTGTACGTTAACATAAAAATTCATGGATCGTCTTTGTGATATTCACATTTAGGTGATATACAGGCATGTAGCAAGACTGAAATTCAAGAGCAGGCAACTTCACAGACCATTGTCAAAATCCTGGGCATTGTGGTCATTGGTCAATAGAAGTTCCAGTATATAAAAGCAAGAGGAGTGTAGCTACGGTTATGGTGATGTATTATATAGATGTGTGTGTGTGTTTTGTGTGCACAAGTCAATGTACTTGATAAATGGTGTTTAATTATATGCCCTTATAATTATGCGACTAACAGTGCCTTAATTCTATCATATGAATTTGTGTGTCTGTATCTAAATGCGCAATATAGCAACATAATGCTGTCATGGTTGTGTTTTGTTACGGCGGTGAGCCTGAAGAGGAGCAACGGCCTTATCATTCCACAGAGGAGCGAGGAGTCTTATCATTCCACAGAGGAACAAGGAGCACAGGCCTTATAATTCCACACAGGAACGAGGAGCAACGGCCTTATCCTTCCACACAGGAACGAGGAGCAACGGCCGTATCATTATACAGAGGAACGGGGAGTAACAGCCTTATCATTCCACAGAGGAACGAGGAGTAACAGCCTTTTCATTCCACAGAGGAACGAGGAGTAACAGCCTTTTCATTCCACAGAGGAACGAGGAGCAACGGCCTTATAATTCTACAGAGGAACGAGGAGCAGCGGCCGTATCATTCCACAGAGGAACGGGGAGTAACGGCCTTATCATTCCACAGAGAAACGAGGAGCAACGACCTTATCATTCTACAGAGGAACGAGGAGCAGCGGCCGTATCATTCCACAGAGGAACGGGGAGTAACGGCCTTATCATTCCACAGAGGAACGAGGATCAACAATGAAGCATCAAAGCCTTATCAATCAACCAGCAACGAGCCTACCATTCCACACTGAGTGGCATCATTAGTTTAAACTGCAGCAGACCTGTAGACGTCATCTCTTGCCTTAGTATTTATTAAATTTAGATTATGCTTCAGTGTGGAACTATATTTATTACTTGTTTGCTAAAGTAATTGTTTACTGCAGCCAATAATCAGAGGAATCCTATAACCAAAGGCTCTCTCTGAGGAAGCCTAATGTAGTGTAGAATAACGGTAAAGTATTGGCTAATATATTCATGTATAATTTAATTTTAATGTATTTTAATTGTGCATAGACAGTCGTATGTAGGCACTAAGTGTGACATATATTTCTTACTACTAGTTGTATGGTGAAATTATTAGATATTTAAGATGTTTAGTGTTTAAATACTTTAACTTTATTTTGCTATGTTAGCAATAGAATGCACTGGTTTTCATTCTTTTTGGGTTTCATTATTTTTAATATTAATTGCATATTTATGTTAATATGTTTGAAGTGGAATAGTAAAGCCATGTTTTAGCACTTTAACGGCAAGAGTGTACTAAAAGTGACTGGGAATCAATACAGCTCATTGTTAAAGTGTTAAATATAGCAATATGGAGCATATGGCTTCAATTTGTAACATGTCATAACCAGGGCAGATATCCGTTTCAAGAGTTCTGCTTCTTCTGTCATATCTCGTATCAACGAAGCTATATTAAGTACATTGACCATACACTGAATATTGGACATTGAACGCTAGGATTGGCCATCTGCCTTCTTAAGAAAATGAAGCCGCTAGCACTTCATACCCTAATATTTTACTGAATATGAACTGCATATCTACTAAATTACTATTTGGACATGCCTCTGGACCAGTAGCGATGTATGTGGGTCTGTATGCATGCATGTATGTATGTATGTATGTATGTATGTATGTATGTATGTACATATTTATATGTATGTATGTATGCAACAGGACACAAGAGTTATGCATTACTGCTTATTGGCCCATCACACCAGCCAAAGGATAGCAACAGACAAAGGTTAGCTTTATGTCACCTGCCATGGGTCAGAGAATTTTCAACTCCAATTTTAAAATGTCCATGGGACAGGACATAGGATAGGAAAAAGCTAATATTATTTCTATATCAATGTTAATATATTATAAGTAGAAGAAGAAGAGCAGTCCCGTATGCTAAACCTGAGGCAGCCATGGGTATGAAGTCGTAGTGATTTCATTTTCTTGGCCTCTGCTTATGAGATCAGGTGACCAGTCCTCTGCTTTGCCGTTTGTTATTCCCACTGATAGTTTACGGTCACTGTGCTTATTATAGTTTAGTTGGTTAGAGGGTACAAGAGAAGCAGAAATCTCAAAACGGATATGTCGTGTTGGTGACACGTTACAAATTGAAGTCATGTGTTCCACATTGTTATATTTAACACTTTAACAATGATCTGCATTGGTTCCCAGTCACTTTTAGTACACACTCATAGTTAATGGGTTAACTGTCCCGCTATTGTTTTTTATTCTTTGCAATACAATGAACGATGTTTTACTTCAATATAATTATTTTCTTAGAAATATGCAAATAATATGTGAAGGTAATTAGAGTGAAGTTTAATTTAAATAAATAATTAACTTGTTATTATTCTGAACTGTTTTAGTATTAGCTGCTATGCTGTTTGTAAATGTTTCTATTATGGTAGTTGGTTTTATCTGCAATAGATTTACATAAAACTGAAATAACTATAATTTAGAACTAGCCGAAATGTTCCTCTGTTGTTTGTCATTCTCTCTGATACGATGCATGGTGTTAACTTCAATATAATTATTTCAATAGAAATGTGATAATATGTTAGAGTGAAGTTGAAGCGATATTCTTATACAGAACTGGTTTAATATTAACTGTTCCACTTATTGTAATTTTTGTGATTTAATGGATAGTTTGATGCAATATAATCATTTCCATGAAACTCTGAAATCATTATAATTCAGAACTGGTTTAACTTTTCCATTGTTTGTTTTTCTTTGTGATATATTGAATCGTGTAAACTTCAACGTAATTATTGCCATAGAACTGGAAGTTTTTTCTATGTCATGCATTAGCTACATTGATAGCTGTTCAATCCAATCTCAATAGTGCATAGTCTGGGTGGGATTGTACATATAAAAGACATATAAAAATTCATCTGACAATCCATTAATTACAACTACATTCATAGAGCCCACAGTGTGGGCAAACTGTGTGCACAATCGTAGGACCCACTGTGATATAGTGTGGGCAAACTCTGTGCACAATCGTAGGACCCACTGTGATATAGTGTGGGCAAACTCTGTGCACAATCGTAGGACCCACTGTGATATAGTGTGGGCAAACTGTGTGCACAATCGTAGGTCCCACGGTGACACAGTGTGGGCAAACTGTAGGTAAAATCGTAGGTCCCGCACCTGGCGATGATTTGCCACTGGCGGTACTATAAAGACCGACGCTGGGTGCAGTGACATCTTGCCCGCACCGATCCAGCCCTGAGCCATCCAGCTAACCCTTAGAGCGCAGCCTGCGCACCGCTTAGGGCTTGATGAGGTAAGACGATAAATGCCGGCCCCGCAGGGGACCCCCCTTGCGTTCCCTCACGGGTCCACAAGCGCTGGCCTGTGAAGTATGGACGGGCGTTGCCCGTCCTCCGACCCTCTGGGCTGGCGATGATAATGCGCTGTGGGCAATCAAAATCGGCACCCCGTGGGCCCTGCAAAACGTGGCTGTCTGGGTTGGTGTCATCCTGGATCAGAAACTAACCTTTACTAAACACCTCTCCTCTTTGTCTCGCTACTGCTTTTACCATCTTCGTCAGCTTAGGGTCGTTGCTCGCTCTCTTTCAACCTCTGCTGCTTCTACTCTTATCCATGCCTTCGTCTGCTCTCGTAGAGCCCCTTGAAGAGGCGCTATATAAATTCTATGATTGATTGATTGATTGATTGATTGATTGATTGATTGATTGATGTCGTAGGCCTACTTATAACTGCAATGGTAAGTGCTTATTTACGTAGCGCCTCTTCAGAAAACTTATCAGAGGTGCTCCAGAACTCACTGCAAAAGTTTTACTAAGTCCATTATACTACATCGATGGTTCATATGTTTATTAGCACAAACAGATAGGCCTACAGTTGATGTTGGAAGTCAATGGTTAACAACTATTTTGCAATGCTTAGACTAAGTTTCGTATTTCTCTGTTGATAATCGTAATGAGATTAACATGCTTCGTTTGTGCTGTCTATCCTTCGTAATCTTAATCTTCCATTGCTTTTCTTTCGTACCGATGAAGTGCCATGTTTGGTATCCAGTCAGCGCAGGTATAATTTCACAAGACCGAAGCAGGGCAGGATTAATCACTCGGGGCCCACGCTAATTATATACGCGGGGAGGAGATTATCGTATTGAACATTCAATGACGGGGATGCCGTAAAGATAAGACAGTAGTAAAGCAGGGTCAATGTGCATTGCTGCTCGAATTAGTAGTCAGACGAAAACTGTATAATAATGTTTATCAAATGAAATCAATTAGGTCTAAAGCATATCACTTTCAACACCCGTGAACACCAATCTCTTTTGGCTATGGCATA
Source organism: Aporrectodea caliginosa (assembly GCA_020284085.1). Lineage (NCBI taxonomy): Eukaryota > Metazoa > Annelida > Clitellata > Crassiclitellata > Lumbricidae > Aporrectodea > Aporrectodea caliginosa. The sequence continues at coordinate 141,590 of JACEVL010000554.1, read as the reverse complement.
CAGCTTATTATTGAGCTGGCGATTTTGTCCGTTGCACAAAGTTGGCACTGTTTTATGGCGTTTTGATGCTGGGTAATTACTGTACTCGGGCATGTTGCTGCAGGTTTCTCGTCCCTTTCCAAGCCAATACCCAGTAGTGGCGGCCGCTGTAACTGGTAACCTTTCATAGGTATCAGTTGAGTGACAGAGCGCTTTTGTAAACTTCGACTACTCGTTTTCCAATGGACGTGCAACAATTGCTTCAATAAGTTCAGTATTGTGAGTCTCACCTGTATGAGCATGACCACCATATGTGGGTAGGCCTATAATGTGCAGTGCCATCCATGTATTCATACCCCAGTTAGCAATGGAGTTAGACAGGGAGTGGAACATCCAAGTTGACGTCGTCCCAATGGTATTTTGGTAAATCTATTTGTTGTGCTCTGTTATCGTTGCCTTTTACTTTGAAAAGTGCAAGAAAAGCATCCAGACCGATTTCCTCTGCAGCCTTTTCTTTAGAAAGTTGTCGTTTCTTAGCACAAGTGGCGGCGCCAGAGGGATAGGGAGCTTAGCCCCCCCCCCCAAAAGTGGGAAATCACTGCAAATCACAGGGAGGAGGGGACAAAATGGAAGGGCTTTGAGCTTTAACCCCCCCAAACCTGAAATCCTGGCGCCTCCATGTACTGCTTAATTAGCACCGGAAAGCAGAAAGGTTCAAAGTATCGTGTACATACGTTTAAAACATTAGAACTATAGAACTTACATCCTGCAGGGAACGAATCGCGCTGGAATAAAGACAAAAGCGATGTAGACATGGATTAGATAGCAGTTGAGCCAAAAGAAACATAGCAGTTGATTGCATGGCTGGCATTTCAAATTTGCAATTTGCTTAGTGCAAATTGTTGCTTAAACTGAAAGGAATGCCTCTCTGTGTAATAAATTCTGTGTCTGTCCCCCCGGAAAAAAGCCCCCTAAGCTAGGACATAATCCCCCCAGGATAGGCTAATCGTGCAATATTCTTGATTCCACTGAAAATTTTTATTATACAAGTCTGCCCAAAATTGTCCAAAATTGTTACCAGCAGCAGCAAAATGATGAAATAATTGTTGGCCTAAATGGAAGTTTGATTGGTTGATGAAACTAATTCTAACTAGGCCTAATATATAATTGTTTTCGTAAATATAAGCTGGATTGATTAAACTAAGTCCTTGCTTCAATAGAATCTGGATCTATTGTTTTTGCTTAAATAGAAGTGGGATTGACGAAAATAATTCTTGCCTAAATACAGCATGGATTGATGAAAAAATTCTTGGTTAAATACATTAACAAGTCTTTCAGTTAACAACTGAACGACATTAACACGACTTAACTTTAACTCTATATGACATTAACAAGTCGTCACTTTCAAAATGAATGACACTATTAGTCTTAATTAAGTTTAGGCCTACACCTGAATGACATAACGAACAACAACAGGGCAATTAAGGTCTATCAATGACATGCAGAAATAGGCTAATTGCACAGAGGGGGAATTATGTCCGGGGGGATTATGTCCTACGCAAAATCGGGGGATTTTGTCCGGGGGGGCTTATGTCATGAGGGGATAATGTCCTACACTCAAGCGGGGGCCCCATGCTAAAGAATATTGAGCATACTGGTTAATCCGACCCTGGACCGAAGTGTTGCAGTCTGCCAGTCTCGGTTGAACGAATTTACCTTAGAGCAGAATGAATGACATACCCGGTAATTATTTCTTCGCTTCTAAATTTGTGCAACGTCAGGTTACGCTCAGTGCCCTGTCAGCATTTCTGTGGGCATTGGGTGACACCCATGTGGACTCTATATAAGTCCCATCTAGGAATATGGGTCCTCGATGGGCTTCATATAGGTCTGCTGGCGGGGTATCCAACCCATTTATTTGGGAATGATTCTTTTCCGTTGACGTCTCCTAATTCTGATCCATAGTCCAGGGAAACTTATTGTATCGTGTATTCTTACAATTTAACTAAAACTGCACAGAGACATGTAAAAACTGGCGTTCCTTGCCTTCATGTTATCATCATCAGTGCATGTTGTTTTAAAGTATGAAAACATGAAACGTGAATCTAGATAGAAAGCACACGAAGACTTTTCTATCAGTAGTACTTGCTGAGGCAAGCCATCCAAACTACCATTCATCTCATTACCAGGCCTATAGCCAACGTGGTCGCACTTCGCAATAGGATAGCGACATGATAATTGCACGATTTAATATTTTAATAAATAATAGTAGGACTATTTGCGAAAGGTATGAAAGTGATACAGGCGAGAATACCTCTGTGAGAGAATGCCTAAAATCTAAATAAGCAGGCAAAAATATGAGGCTCTTGCTTTCTGTAATTTGCGAAGTAGGCCTACTCCAGTTTATACAGACAAGCCAGGTATAGGCCTATTTGTGTCAAGTGGCCACATTAGGCAAGCCGCAAGCCCAGCTGTTTTGTGTCATTGCGGTAGACTATAGTCTAATAGGCAATTTGCCATTGAGTCATTCCGGTAGTCCCGCCGGTAGACAATTAGGCAATTAGTCATTGACAGTGCAGCGGTTATTAGAGTCCAATGCATATCCGATTTCGAGCAGCAAGGCTGAGTATTGTGAGTAATATATAATTGGCGTAGGCCTATACTTGAAAGCCGATATAGCTGAATTTAGTCGTGTCGTATAATTACAATGGCTTCATCGTGTCCTCCAAACTATTACTGACACACAAAAGCGTCATGGGAAAGTCCAGAAGTTTTGACTGCTGCTTTCATTCCAAAGTTCTTGGATATCTTTCTTCAATCACGAATCAGTTCGCTCACTCACCCTTCAATCAGAATCATGGTTTCTTCCAGGGCCGGATTAACCTATTAGCCAAATAAGCCATGGCTTAGGGCCCCACAACGTTTTGAGGGCCTCAAACTATCAGGAAATATAAAATCAGATTGTACCAAGGTCCTAATTGACAAAATGACAATGGTAAATGCATGCGTTATTAATTAGCCAATATTTCATTAGAAAAAATCGCTTATGTACAGATCGAACTTTGTGCTCAAAGACACATATTTATGCGTGACTTTGGGGTTAGGGCCCCCAGATGTCTTAACCCGGCTCTTGGCTTAGGGCCCCCGAAAGTCTTAATCCGGCCCTGGTTTCTTCTGTTCAATCAGTGTTTCAGCCAATGGGGGCCTCTGTAAAAATGGCTGCTATAGGTGGCGCCAGGATGGGATGTGGTTTGGCTACTCTAGGTAACATTGTGTGCTCTGTTGTGCGGTAGGTTTATTTCATAGACATCTTACATTTAATATATGATGTCTGGTTTATTTACGCTAAAGTGACTTTACGGAAGTACTGCTTAGACCACATCACATACTGGCGACGCCTATCGCCGCTTAAAGGAACTGCTCACAGAGTCCCCCATTAGTCTATTCAGTCAGTCGTTTCAGTTAAGAAATTATTTTCTTCTTAACAATCATAATTATTTGCTAATTTGCTTAAATTTTATTTTTTTGTGTCTTAATAAATGTTTCGTCTCTCTAATGAACTTAAAATAATCGTAATTAGTCGTTAATTTGTGAAATAAATTAATTTAATATTCTTTTGTTGACGTGATAATGCTTTTAAAGGTTATGTCACGATCAGTGGCTGTGTCCATTACTTTCACGTGAAGCCCGGAACGCAGCTGAATCTCACCTGCCAATCGGTCGATGCCTACGGACAAACGGTACCGTCTTCTGGTTCCATCTTCAGGTGGTACAGGCTAGACCTGCGCCAGAACAACAAACCCACTGAACTGGTTGGCGATCATAGGACGAGCATCAAGTCATCGTCGGAATCATCTGAGCTTCAGCTGTCAAGCACAACATTTGGTGACACTGGGCTCTACAGGTGCACCCTTGTTCACAGGCTTGGTGAAGAGAGCTTCGACTGTCCCGTCATTGTCATTGATGGCATGCGTAAGGATATACGACTGATTTTAATTACAATGGTTCGGATGGGATTAAATTGGGTTCGATTTGATTGAGTTAGATTGGATTAAATTAAAATAAATAGATTAGAGATTATTACTTTTATTATTATTAGTTATGCCCCGAGGTACACATGATCCCTCAGGGACTTAAATCTTAATTAAGAACAGTAGGAAAACATCTGGAACGCATCTATTCATAGTTGAGATTCAGTGTTGCAAAAGTTCCAAGGAAAGCCATCGCATTGAACCGCTGGATCATAAGAGATACGCGCTAAAACAGCTAGGACGATGTCCGCGTGCATCTCCAGACGTCTGGCCTCAGCACGATGTCTGGAGATGCACATTATCATCATCATCATCATCATCATCATCATCATCATCATCATCATCATCATCATCATCATCATCATCATCGTCATCATCATCATCATCATCAGCATCCTCCTCAACATCATCACCATCATCATCATCATCATCATCCTCATCCTCATCCTCATCCTCATCCTCATCCTCATCATCATCATCATCATCATCATCGTCATCGTCATCATCATCCTCATCGTCATCGTCATCATCATCATCCTCAACATCATCATCATCGTCGTCATCATCATCATCATCATCATCATCATCATCATCATCATCATCATCATCATCATCATCATCATCATCATCATCATCATCATCATCATCATCATCATCATCATCATCATCATCATCATCATCATCATCATCATCATCATCAACAACAACATCATCATCATCAACACCAACAACAACATCATCATCATCATCATTAAGCGCCAGTATCCAAAGACCGAGCATCAATCGATGGCGCCTTACTCAATAATCGTCTCAGGGAGGTCGAAACTGTACCCATCACGGTAAAAGGCGAGTGCTGTAATCAATCGTGTTACGGGTATACCGTGTCTCAGACGGTAGCCGATTGGCTGAATGAATTCCGCCACTGCCCGTATACTCTGGTTGTGCCAGTCTCATATCTAGATAAAGGAGAGGGCGACGCTAATCATCTCTGTAATGAGAACAGCTATTATAACCAGTTGATTCGGTAAGGTTAGATTCAGTTAGTACAGGTGAGATTGTGTTATCCCGATTAACACTCTAGATCTCACTCAGGGGCGTACAGAAAAAATTTCGGGGGTTTAAGATTTCGGGGGTTTTATGTTAGAAATAGTCGCAAAAGTCCCGTTTTGGGGGTGATTTTGCATGTAAAAGCATGTAAAAAAATTTTTTCACCTATTTCGGGGGGGTTTGAACCCGTAAAACCACCCCCTAAATACGCCCATGATCTCACTATCTACTGTTCTAAACTTTAAATCTTTAAGTCTCTTCTTTTGTTTTGAAATTACGATTCCTTTCGTTTCTCTATTATCTCCATTCTCTTAAGGAATCAGGAACGACACCAGAAATAACAGAACCGTTTGTCTGTTCTGTAGCAAATGAAAATGCGATGAACTGTCAACAACAATCGCTGCCTTCTTCTTCCGGCTTACGGTCAACAGATGCGTCTTCGAAACCAGGTTCATACCTGTTGCTAGTGGCCGTTCTTCTTTCCGTTCTTTAGATCTGAGGAAAACACTTGACAACGCGCAAGTCACTTTTATAATCTCGGAGCTTCTGCAGTCATAGCTAGGGTATGGACCTGTGCGTCTATCCGCAAGTGCACATCCTCGGAATTGGACTATGCGACTGGTCTGCACTTGGGGATAAATAGAGATCAGATCAGGTTAGGTCAAGATTACAAGACTAATGGACCACGTGACTCACGGCCGGCGTTGTACTGTTGTGGTCAGGACCGTTTACGAGCCATATACCCTTAAGGAAACGATTGTAGCCTACGTACCACCATTAGAAAACCACGTATAGGCCAATAGTTTTTTTTATTTATTTGGCAGCTTTCTACATTAATAGATTGGACTGGGCATTATATAATTATTCGCACGCAGAAGCAATATGAGCACAAGCACAGAAATACAATGCAACGCTTATCTCCATTATCTAACGCAGGGGTCTCCAAAGTTTTCCAGCGGTGGGCCACATTGCTGACTTTCTAAAGCTTCACGGGCCAAAACTCCGAAGAAAAAATTTGTCTGTGCGCAGCTGTCCAGTAAATTGTCAGTAATGCGATGAATGCTTGGATTCATAATGTCTCCGAATATTGTACTCTAAGCACTGCAATGGTGTCATTGCATATCAGGCACAGTGCCTTACAAACAGCGACATGGATTTTGGCAATATGCATATCAGAGTATAGCGGCGTTAAAATTTTCAATTTTCCCAATTTCGTTTGTTTCTTCAAGGAGAGTTCCGCGGGCCAGATTAAAGGCCTTAGCGGGCCGGATGTGGCCCGCGGGCCGTACTTTGGAGACCCCTGATCTAACGGGATAAAATAATTACTGGACCAGGAACCGCCAAATTAACATCGCGTAAACTCCAATCTTCTAAAGCGCCACCAGATTATTCACGGTCGCTGATTAATGTACAATAATTGATTAATAGAGAAATAGCCTACGCATTATGGCTTGTATGACCATCAGACAGTCGCCTAATCGTGGTCTTCGTATTATAGACGCAATGCAATATTTATGTTGTATACCAGAGCACGAAAATGAAGTTACAGGGGCCGTCCATAAATGACGTCAAGCTATTTTGGCCGATTTTTAACCCCCCCCCCCTCGTCACACTTCGTCACAAAAAGTAAGACCCCCTCTGAAAATGACGTCACAAAGCTCTGACCCCCTAAAACCAATTTCCATGGCGAAGCAAAATGCTCCTTCATGGAACAAATAGCGAAAGCATGAATATTTTAAAATCTAACGGTGACCAAATATTGAAATAATTAGAAAATTATTAATAATGGTGCCCGTATACATTAAAATAATTAAAAAATAATGAAAATTTAATCCTCAAAATTAGTGCTGTTATTACTAAAATTAAAGTGTTGCTAATTGTTAAATTTAATAACATAGACCTGGTGTGACGTCACACTACTCAGACCCCCCCCCACCCCCATGTCACACATCGTCACAAATTTCCGACCCCCCTCCCCCTAGGTGCGTGACGTCATTTATGGACGGCCCCACAGTCGTCAATATGGCTTATGACCTTCAAAGTGGAGAAGAATGAAATTTCAACTGCAATTGTTCTTTTTCAATTAGAGTATCGATGTGCATTTATTTTATCCCTGCCACGAAGTATAATAAACAAACTGCAATGTCAGGTTACGTTATGTAGTAGGCGTGTAGGCCTGCCGCCTAAGTTTATCAATGTACATTTGCGCACACCATTCTCACAATGTGAAACAGATCAGACGATCTAAGACTGCTTAATTGTGAAACCGATGTGTTCTTTTCTTAGAAAAAGTTTGTTTGCATGTTTACTTATTGCGTTGAAGAGACGATGTTTCTTGTTTCATTTTGTAACGTTAATGGACATATCCTATTGTATTAAATTAGGCCGAGGTAATATTTATCTCCAACGGAATCGGGTTAAGTTTATACTAAACGCCCTTCTCTCGATTTCTGCTCCAGAGTTGAAATCACCCCTTATCCGATATTGATGCTTTCATCTTTAAATGACCAGTAGGCCTGTACCCGCTTTACAGCGGTGACAAACAGTCCTCTATCGGTTAACGATGGAACCAGTGTAATGCAATTGTCCGAAATTTCTCAGCGCAACAGAACAGCCGCGTCAGAGAGACCAGCTTACACAGGCGCTACATCAAGCCAGGTTGTTTGGTCCGTTATCGGTGCGAGGTCAGAATCCAAAGGGTCAAGAACCCAGGGATAGAGCAGGGCCGGGAAATCGTTAGTGATTGTGGTCATGGGAATTAAGGAGCAGGAACAGAATGAGGATAGGATGCAACTATAGGGCTAGGATATATAAGCGCTAATGCGTCCATTTGACAATTAACCAGACACACACTGCAGCCGAACAATGACCTCTGATCCTAACCAGAGTCGGTACCAATTTTACTGCTCAGTTACAGGGCAATCGTGCGTAAACAGCCTGCCAAAGGTCATTACATAGCAACTATGCACATGTCATGGAAGACTCGAACCCGTGCAGCTTTCTCGTCTTAACGTATACGCAGCCAAGGTTGCATCATACTGGACACCTCACATTGTGGCGCATATACACATGCCATTCGAAAATAAAGCGCTTGTCTGAATGATACATTGGGTCATACATACAGATAGTCTATCTGAGATAGACATAAACAGCGCTAACGCAGCGTATTCTACAGCTTACTAAGAGCCAGACGATCATTAGTACTGTGATGTTTTTACAATGACAACGCTTGTTCTAATGAACTGTGTTAATTTGGTAAGAGATAATGCACATCCTGTAGCCACAGTACACATGCACGATGTGAGAGTTATCATAATGTAAAACTGTTCCAGTACGTAGTGGCCTATATATACATGGGTAGACACCAGCGAGTGATTAACCTATAGGACTGAAGCGAATACGTTGGATTTGTCTGCGTCTCTTGCCAAATAAACACTCATAGACATAAACAATAAAATGACCAAAAAAACCAGTAATGACAATTTAGCCAACCAATGTAGGCCTAATTCTAGCATGGGAGAAGAGGAAGTAGGAAGGGTAGGCGGAATACATGACATAATCCAGACAGTGAAGTACATTGATAATTATGTTCTATCAGTGCATAGTAATTATAATTATGGTTGCAGCGACGTTGGTTGTGCCAGTGTTGCTAGCAGCCTGCATTAAGAGGGGTGCTAAGGGTGCTGCAGCACCCGGGCACGCAGTTTTGAGGTGCCCGCATTTTCGGAAGTGAGCTGTTGATGACCATGACTGAGTGTTAAACGTGTAAGAATTCACTGAAACTTAGTCAACTATTTTCTAATTTTAAATATTGATATGAATGATTAACATATGATTTACATATATTGATTAACATATGATTAACATATGATTTACATATATTGATTAACACATGATTAACATATGATTAACATACGATTTACATATCGCTTGTCGTTGGTTCCTACTGTCACTGTACTAGGTAGTCAGACATTTTTTAAAGAAACAAATACACCACAAGAAAAGCATCTTTAGGCAGTTAATACTCACTATAGCAACTGAAGCATGCTATAAATATGTGCTTGGTGGACTGGTGGTTGTCAGAGGGGCCTTTGGAAGCTAATCACTTCACTCGGGCCCTCACCATAGCCTTAATGCGGCCCTGGGTGCTAATGTTTCGTGATGACCTATGCATGGGGGGTCCATAGTGTAGTGGTAACATCACTGGCGTGAAGAGCAGTAGGTAGCTCGATCGCTTCCCGTACCATCCCAAAGGTCCACTCAGCCTATCATTTGCGAGATTGCGCATCGGTAAAAAGAGATGTAGGACGTGATGGGCGCCTTGAATTCGACTCCTGTAATAACTTGTAATCAACCGTTCATACTGAATTGTATTCATCCTGCATAATTGGCAGTTTGAATTAATAAAGAATATATTATTATATTATTATGTATGTGCAGTGCTGCTACTGATTTATGATGGCCTATGCATATATGTGTAGACTGTGTTGTGTAGCTAAGTAAAGTGTGTCACGTACGTACGTAGGCCTAATATGCAGGAGGCGATCGTAAATGTAGGCCGGAGCAGATTCGTATCAGCGCAGCCACGATCAAGGCCGGCAGGATAATATATAGTAGGTCTACTGTTCTTACCTGACGGCTAAAACTGTCAGAAGCCTAATCGCCGAAACTAGAAATGCACGTAGGCCTACGCCTGTAATGCTATAGCGAATAACATTAAACCCTATAACAAGAATGTTAACGCGTTCTGTCATACTACTTCTCGTCTAAACACTATACACAGTGTCCGCGGATAACTCTTCTAAGAATCGAGGAGTGAGTGTTCAGATCGAGACGATAATGAAACCGCTGGTTGAAACGATGAGAAACAGTTTCAATGGAGACCAATTGTTTCAGGTAAATGGTCCCGAGAATGCGAAATAGGTCGTACCATAACGAACAGAATAGAAGGGCTCTTTATATGAGAAGCGATATGAAGATGTAGGCAAGTGATCGGGGCAAGTTGTGAGGGCTAGTTGTGCGTCAAAGGTGATGACATATAGGGCTCTTCTACAATCCAAAACTGAGTCTCTCCTTTTCGGAACTCCTTAGCAACTGAACAAATTTAACTCTTTGAAATTCAGTTCATCTAGGCATCTTTGTCGTACAATAATGCTATTCAGCCTGCAATAGAGGTGTAGTGTATGACTGCAATCTTTCATTTAGTAAACACATCAACTCATCATAATTATGCAGGTCTGCCTACTGCTGCATTCCTGATATACGTCGGGTCAGATGCCACATTCTCTTTCCGCCCTGATTTGTTATTGACTACAGCGACTCACTTATTACTGGCACTTCACATTCTAGCTTAATGAAGCTTCAAAGAGTCCAAAGTAGCCTATCTTGGCCAGGGCTATCACTAACACTAAAAACTATGAACTATGAACATCTATCATGGATCCTAAAGTCACTCTACCCACAGAACAGCGAATAATTTTCAAGACAGGGCTAATCGCATATAAAACGCTGAACGTCATCCAACGTCATTACTTTCACTTTGTGCTGACTTCCAAGACTTAACTCGACCTGATCTTCTGATAGTCTGTGTCTGACTCTTCCGTAGACAGGGACAGCTCTAGGCAGGTTTGTCTCCTCTGACTCTGGAACCCTCTCCAAACAAGCGTTCGCTCTACAAAGTCTGTTTTACCCTTCAGATATCAACCAAAAACTTAATTGTGTCTTTATGCACTCGCTTCCACCTTAGTCTTCCCTTTTATCGAACTCACCCAGGAACTTGGCATGCACATTCATTTTGATTTCCATCGCCACTCCAAGAGAATTTAATCAGAATCATATCTGTATAAGATTTCGTTGGTGAATCAAAAACAGTTTAAGTTATATTATTACTGAGTTAGTCACGTGAAGATTCCAGTGAATCTTCTACAAATCAGTCAATCATTACAATTGGATGCAGAAGTGAAATCACTTATCTTGTGCTGTTTTGAGTCAGAACTTCTGTTGTCGGTGAAACCGTGTCCTAACTCGATGACTGATTGTTCAGTTCATGGGGCGAGCCATTGACGGATGATCAGTTCGTTGACACGTGGATGCGATTCAGTGGTCGCTTCTCTGAGGGGGTTGATAAGCAGGCAAGGAAGGAGTGTTGTCAGGAGTGGGTGGAAACAAGTAAGGCAGATGATTTCATGTCTATAATTGATGACGCGCACCTGCGAACGCAACCTATGGTCATGTGACCGATTGGCGCCGTCTGCTGAGCATCTCCTAATTGAATCTGCCACGTCGATGGTTGTCCAAAGGAACGTCTACAATGGGCGACTGTTGGCGAAAGTGTTGCTTATCGATTTGGAAGAAAAGCATGGAAACTGTTGCAGCAGGAAGGGCTTACTGGTAATTTGTTCCGGAAGGCAAAATCAAGACTGAACGAGACCTGCTGTCTACACTACAGATAGTGAGATGCACGTCTGACATTGATTAGATTTAAACATTTTAAAACGCGCGCTTAAATCTAAAAATGTGCAAAAGCAAATGAAAGCATTCTTGTGCTGTATAATTTTAAAACATAAATGCTCGTGATTTACAAAAAATTCAACTCTTAATTTATGCTTTTACATGTGTGTGTGCGTGCGTGCGTGTGTGTTTGTGTGTGCGTGTGTGTTTGTGTGTCTAGGTGGATGTATGTATGTACCGGGTATGTATTCCGAACGTGCTAGTTGCAAGATTTTACATTCACAATGAATCAATCATTCAGTGTCAATGATTGATATGACAGGCTGATAGCAATTTGAATTTCTTAAAGTAAATTTTCAATATTTACTGCTGTTTCATTAGGCCAAAAAAATATAGGTGTGTTTCCGGTAACAGTGGTTTAAAAAACTGGGTAGGTAGGTAGGAAAAAAAATTTATTTTGTAAAATATTTTTATGCAATGCTGTAATAAAAAGGCAGTTTGACGACACAAAAACTGCATGCTGTACACTAGGAAAGTTGATAAAGTTTAGGAGTTTGTGTTGTAATACTGACTAAAAGAATTATTCAATTAATCTCCAAAAATTAGCTTCAATTAATCGATTAAATTCGATTAATTTGGTATATGTTATGTAAAGCGTGAAAAATCAGTCAAAAATGTAGTGCTCAACTGACTCAGTTACTACTTTCTTTCTACAAAAACTTCAATCATTCCACGAATCCACAATCATGCTGAAGGTAAATTGTCAGCGATGTTTTTGAACAACAGAAAGCGAACTGCTTATTGCAATGAAGACAGTTAATTTTGTCCAGCTTTGACTTTTCCTTACCTTAGCCTAAATGCAAATGATTTCTTAATTTTCAACGCAAATGTTTCACATTATCATTGTTCGTTATAACATTATTGTTCACTCTGGAAATGGGCCACTCGATATCATGAAATAATTTTAAAATATTAATCGAACAAACTGAAATTAATCGATTAAAATCTTGAGCAGAGGAGCGCCACGTTGTAACATTGGGTACTTGTCGGTTTTACGACCCCCAAAATTCTTCATATATTATCTCATTTAAAATTCTTCATATTCGACGTTATTTTATTTCTTTGTTACGTCAGAGCTTATCTATTACGTCATAAACCTGAACTTTTCGTCATTAGAAAACATGGACGACACTAACCCTAACCCTGACCCTAACCGACCCTCACGGCGCGTAACAACGAGGCATAACCTCAACGTAACCAATATGGACTATAAAACTTGAAGTCGTGAGGGTCGGTTAGGGTCAGGGTTAGGGTTAGTGTCGTCATTAGAAGACATATATTAACTGTCGCGAACACATTCCTGTAGGCCTACAGAGGTCTCGTCTAGTTATAATTAAAGGATCTATTTTGGGGGTCGTAAAACCGACAAGTACCAGTACCCATATTCTAGCAGGTTAAGCAGTAAAATCGATTCGTGGGGAGAAGAAGCGTCTTCCCCACTCTGATAGAACAAATTGGTTGGACTTGAAAGGGAACATGAGTCAGTTCGGTTAACTTAGAATGAGAAATAGATAAGGCGGGAGTAAAATCAACATCAGTTAAGCAAGTTTTGTTTATAAGCCTGTTTTATTATCCATTCGGAAATCGGTTCGGGCCGGATTTTGCACTAATCGGTATTAATCGGAATCGGCGATCCGAAGCCTTAAAATTCGAATAACAAACAAGTAATATTTTTGACCAAAAACAATTCCTTCTTTCATTAATGCAAAATAGTAACCTGTTTTTGGCGACCCCTACGGTAATATTTAATCTGAAATATTGAAAGCCTGTGTAAAATAATAAAATTGTGAGTCGAAGCATCGTCAAAATGGCGGACAGTCGGGCTTTTAGTAACAAACAGTGCCTAGAACCAAAGAAAAGCGAATACTGCCAATTAATCGTATCGGAATCGGCGAGAAAAGCAGGCCAACGAATGGGAATTGGAAATCGGCAAAAATGCCAATTGGTTCATCCCTATTCAGAAATCTTTCGAGCGATGTCATAATATCGTATTGACGTCATTTCTGCCCGCCTGATTGTTGATGACGTCATCGTCATTCTCCACCAGCTATCTTTGGTAGGGTCTGAAGATCGCAGATTTGCGATTTTTGTGTGCTAATTTTGGCTATAATTTGCGAATTTTGGCTGCGTTTCTGCTTGATAAATGAGAGATCATGTTTCGTCGCCCTTTCGTGAGGCCCTTTGTGGACACGTCGACGCTCGATACGGACCGTTCTTCTCGTCGAGTTTGACCGATGAAAGACGACTGAAGGGGTCCAGCGCTGCCTTCAGGAGCTGAACTTCGCCAGGAACAGGTATCACGTGACGCTTATGAGGCGGGTTTTCTGGAGATGACTCTCACCCTGCTGGTCTCAATGAGGTCGAAATGCCGACCCCTATTCATACGGACACATGAGCGTATTTAGAGGGGGTTTTACGGGTTCAAACCACCCCAAATAAGTTTTATTAAAAAAATTACATGCTTTTACATTCGAAATGCTGAAAACCTTAACTTTTGCGACCATCTCCAATGGAAATCCCCGAAATCTTAAACCCCTCAGAAATTTTTCCCTGCATGGTACGCCCATGTACGGACATCACCAGTTTTAAGTAAGTAAGTATATAATATATTCTTTGTTTAGGCCTTACCAACTTCCTCTCCGCACTTTGGTGTGCATGCATTAAATAAAATATAGCATTCTCGTTATGAACAATATTCACGTTCGATTATCTATACTTGGGATAATACGGTTATGTGGTCGTAGGCGCAAGGAGTAAGGAAGAATTTTACTGGGGAGGAGCCGATCAGGACCGCAGTAAAGAGGCCTACATCGGCGGATGCATGGCACAGTTTCTCAAATGTGGGGTTATGTCCTATTATCTATCAGTAATTTCGTACGGAAATCGCCTGTGAAGAGGCGATGAAAATTCTCGCCTATGAAGAGGCCCTGGATTATAGCGCCATTGTCAAAGCGCTGAAAGACCTCGCCTGTGAAGAGGCGCTAATGGATATCGCCTGTGAAGAGGCGCTGAAAGATCTCATCTGTGAACAGGCTCTGGATGACGTCGCCTTTCACAAGGAACTGACAGACCTCGCCTATGAAGAGGCTCTGAAAGATCTCATCTGTGAAGAGGCTCTGGATGACGTTGCCTTTCACAAGGAACTGACAGACCTCGCCTATGAAGAGGCGTTGAAAGATCTCATCTGTGAAGAGGCTCTGGATGACGTCGCCTTTCATAAGGCACTGACAGACCTCGCCTATGAAGAGGCGTTGAAAGATCTCATCTGTGAAGAGGCTCTGGATGACGTCGCCTTTCATAAGGCACTGACAGACCTCGCCTATGAAGAGGCGTTGATAGATCTCATCTGTGAAGAAGCTCTGGATGATGTCGCCTTTGATTAAGGCACTGACAGACCTCGCCTATGAAGAGGCGCTGAAAGATCTCATCTGTGAAGAGGCGTTGAAAGATCTCACCTGTGAAGTGGCTCTGGATGACGTCGCCTTTCATAGGGCACTGACAGACCTCGCCTATGAAGAGGCGTTGAAAGATCTCATCTGTGAAAAGGCTCTGGATGATGCCGCCTTTCATTAAGGCACTGACAGACCTCGCCTATGAAGAGGCTCTGAAAGATCTGATATGTGAAGAGGCGCTGAAGTTCTCGCCTATGAAGAGGCGTTGAAAGATCTCGTCTGTGAAGAGGCTCTGGATGACGTCGCCTTTCATAGGGCACTGACAGACCTCGCCTAAGAAGAGGCGCTGAAAGATCTCATCTGTGAAGAGGCTCTGGATGACGTCGCCTTTCATAGGGCACTGACAGACCTCGCCTAAGAAGAGGCGCTGAAAGATCTCGTCTGTGAAGAGGCTCTGGATGACGTCGCCTTTCATAAGGCACTGACAGACCTCGCCTATGAAGAGGCGTTGAAAGATCTCATCTGTGAAGAGGCTTTGGATGACGTCGCCTTTCATTAAGGCACTGACAGACCTCGCCTATGAAGAGGCGTTGAAAGATCTCGCCTGTGAAGAGGCTCTGGATGATGTCGCCTTTCGTTAAGGCACTGACAGACCTCGCCTATGAAGAGGCGCTGAAAGATCTCATCTGTGAAGAGGCGTTGAAAGATCTCATCTGTGAAGAGGCTCTGGATGATGTCGCCTTTCATTAAGGCACTGACAGACCTCGCCTATGAAGAGGCGCTGAAAGATGTCGTCTCTGAAGAGGCGCTGAAAGATCTCGT
Source organism: Aporrectodea caliginosa (assembly GCA_020284085.1). Taxonomy (NCBI): domain Eukaryota; kingdom Metazoa; phylum Annelida; class Clitellata; order Crassiclitellata; family Lumbricidae; genus Aporrectodea; species Aporrectodea caliginosa. The sequence continues at coordinate 125,809 of JACEVL010000554.1, read as the reverse complement.
CTGTGAAGAGGCGCTGAAAGATCTCGCCTATGAAGAGGCGCTGAAAGATCTCGTCTGTGAAGAGGCTCTGGATGACGTCGCCTTTCATTAAGGGACTGACAGACCTCGCCTATGAAGAGGCGTTGAAAGATCTCATATGTGAAGAGGCTCTGGATGATGTCGCCTTTCATTAAGGCACTGACAGACCTCGCCTATGAAGAGGCTCTGAAAGATCTCATATGTGAAGAGGCGCTGAAGTTCTCGCCTATGAAGAGGCGTTGAAAGATCTCGTCTGTGAAGAGGCTCTGGATGACGTCGCCTTTCATAGGGCACTGACAGACCTCGCCTAAGAAGAGGCGCTGAAAGATCTCATCTGTGAAGAGGCTCTGGATGACGTCGCCTTTCATAGGGCACTGACAGACCTCGCCTAAGAAGAGGCGCTGAAAGATCTCGTCTGTGAAGAGGCTCTGGATGACGTCGCCTTTCATAAGGCACTGACAGACCTCGCCTATGAAGAGGCGTTGAAAGATCTCATCTGTGAAGAGGCTTTGGATGACGTCGCCTTTCATAAGGCACTGACAGACCTCGCCTATGAAGAGGCGTTGAAAGATCTCATCTGTGAAGAGGCTCTGGATGACGTCGCCTTTCATAAGGCACTGACAGACCTCGCCTATGAAGAGGCGTTGAAAGATCTCATCTGTGAAGAGGCTCTGGATGACGTCGCCTTTCATAAGGCACTGACAGACCTCGCCTATGAAGAGGCGTTGATAGATCTCATCTGTGAAGAAGCTCTGGATGATGTCGCCTTTGATTAAGGCACTGACAGACCTCGCCTATGAAGAGGCGCTGAAAGATCTCATCTGTGAAGAGTCTCTGGATGATGTCGCCTTTCATTAAGGCACTGACAGACCTCGCCTATGAAGAGGCGCTGAAAGATCTCATCTGTGAAGAGGCTCTGGATGACGTCGCCTTTCATAAGGCACTGACAGACCTCGCCTATGAAGAGGCGTTGAAAGATCTCATCTGTGAAGAGGCTTTGGATGACGTCGCCTTTCATAAGGCACTGACAGACCTCGCCTATGAAGAGGCGTTGAAAGATCTCATCTGTGAAGAGGCTCTGGATGACGTCGCCTTTCATAAGGCACTGACAGACCTCGCCTATGAAGAGGCGTTGAAAGATCTCATCTGTGAAGAGGCTCTGGATGACGTCGCCTTTCATAAGGCACTGACAGACCTCGCCTATGAAGAGGCGTTGATAGATCTCATCTGTGAAGAAGCTCTGGATGATGTCGCCTTTGATTAAGGCACTGACAGACCTCGCCTATGAAGAGGCGCTGAAAGATCTCATCTGTGAAGAGTCTCTGGATGATGTCGCCTTTCATTAAGGCACTGACAGACCTCGCCTATGAAGAGGCGCTGAAAGATCTCATCTGTGAAGAGGCTCTGGATGACGTCGCCTTTCATAGGGCACTGACAGACCTCGCCTAAGAAGAGGCGCTGAAAGATCTCGTCTGTGAAGAGGCTCTGGATGACGTCGCCTTTCACAAGGCACTGACAGACCTCGCCTATGAAGAGGCGCTGAAAGATCTCATCTGCGAAGAGGCTCTGGATGATGTCGCCTTTCATAAGGCACTGACAGACCTCGCCTATGAAGAGGCGTTGAAAGATCTCATCTGCGAAGAGGCTCTGGATGATGTCGCCTTTCATAAGGCACTGACAGACCTCGCCTATGAAGAGGCGTCGAAAGATCTCATCTGCGAAGAGGCGTTGAAAGATCTCATCTGTGAAGAGGCTCTGGATGATGTCGCCTTTCTTAAGGCACTGACAGACCTCGCCTCTGAAGAGGCGTTGAAAGATCTCATCTGTGAAGAGGCGTTGAAAGATCTCATCTGTGAAGAGGCTCTGGATGATGTCGTCTTTCACAAGGCACTGACAGACCTCGCCTATGAAGAGGCGCTGAAAGATCTCGCCTGTGAAGAGGCGCTGAAAGACCTCGCCTGTGAAGAGGCGCTGAAAGATCTCGCCTGTGAAGAGGCGCTGAAAGATCTCGCTTGTGAAGAGGCGCTGAAAGATCTCATCTGTGAAGAGGCTCTGGATGATGTCGCCTTTCTTAAGGCACGGACAGACCTCGCCTATGAAGAGGCGTTGAAAGATCTCATCTGTGAAGAGGCTCTGGATGACGTCGCCTTTCATAAGGCACTGACAGACCTCGCCTATGAAGAGGCGCTTGATAGATCTCATCTGTGAAGAAGCTCTGGATGATGTCGCCTTTGATTTAAGGCACTGACAGACCTCGCCTATGAAGAGGCGCTGAAAGATCTCATCTGTGAAGAGTCTCTGGATGATGTCGCCTTTCATTAAGGCACTGACAGACCTCGCCTATGAAGAGGCGCTGAAAGATCTCATCTGTGAAGAGGCTCTGGATGACGTCGCCTTTCATAAGGCACTGACAGACCTCGCCTATGAAGAGGCGCTGAAAGATCTCATCTGTGAAGAGGCGTTGAAAGATCTCATCTGTGAAGAGGCTCTGGATGATGTCGCCTTTCATAAGGCACTGACAGACCTCGCCTATGAAGAGGCGCTGAAAGATCTCATCTGTGAAGAGGCGTTGAAAGATCTCACCTGTGAAGTGGCTCTGGATGACGTCGCCTTTCATAGGGCACTGACAGACCTCGCCTATGAAGAGGCGTTGAAAGATCTCATCTGTGAAGAGGCTCTGGATGACGTCGCCTTTCATTAAGGCACTGACAGACCTCGCCTATGAAGAGGCGCTGAAAGATCTCATCTGTGAAGAGGCTCTGGATGACGTCGCCTTTCATAAGGCACTGACAGACCTCGCCTATGAAGAGGCGCTGAAAGATCTCATCTGTGAAGAGGCGTTGAAAGATCTCACCTGTGAAGTGGCTCTGGATGACGTCGCCTTTCATAGGGCACTGACAGACCTCGCCTATGAAGAGGCGTTGAAAGATCTCATCTGTGAAGAGGCTCTGGATGACGTCGCCTTTCATTAAGGCACTGACAGACCTCGCCTATGAAGAGGCGTTGAAAGATCTCGCCTGTGAAGAGGCTCTGGATGATGTCGCCTTTCGTTAAGGCACTGACAGACCTCGCCTATGAAGAGGCGCTGAAAGATGTCGTCTCTGAAGAGGCGCTGAAAGATCTCGTCTGTGAAGAGGCGCTGAAAGATCTCGCCTATGAAGAGGCGCTGAAAGATCTCGTCTGTGAAGAGGCTCTGGATGACGTCGCCTTTCATTAAGGGACTGACAGACCTCGCCTATGAAGAGGCGTTGAAAGATCTCATATGTGAAGAGGCTCTGGATGATGTCGCCTTTCATTAAGGCACTGACAGACCTCGCCTATGAAGAGGCTCTGAAAGATCTCATATGTGAAGAGGCGCTGAAAGATCTCGCCTATGAAGAGGCGCTTGAAAGATCTCGTCTGTGAAGAGGCTCTGGATGACGTCGCCTTTCATAGGGCACTGACAGACCTCGCCTATGAAGAGGCGTTGAAAGATCTCATCTGTGAAGAGGCTCTGGATGACGTCGCCTTTCATAGGGCACTGACAGACCTCGCCTAAGAAGAGGCGCTGAAAGATCTCGTCTGTGAAGAGGCTCTGGATGACGTCGCCTTTCACAAGGCACTGACAGACCTCGCCTATGAAGAGGCGCTGAAAGATCTCATCTGCGAAGAGGCTCTGGATGATGTCGCCTTTCATAAGGCACTGACAGACCTCGCCTATGAAGAGGCGTTGAAAGATCTCATCTGCGAAGAGGCTCTGGATGATGTCGCCTTTCATAAGGCACTGACAGACCTCGCCTATGAAGAGGCGTCGAAAGATCTCATCTGCGAAGAGGCGTTGAAAGATCTCATCTGTGAAGAGGCTCTGGATGATGTCGCCTTTCTTAAGGCACTGACAGACCTCGCCTCTGAGGCGTTGAAAGATCTCATCTGTGAAGAGGCGTTGAAAGATCTCATCTGTGAAGAGGCTCTGGATGATGTCGTCTTTCACAAGGCACTGACAGACCTCGCCTATGAAGAGGCGCTGAAAGATCTCGCCTGTGAAGAGGCGCTGAAAGATCTCGCCTGTGAAGAGGCGCTGAAAGATCTCGCCTGTGAAGAGGCGCTGAAAGATCTCGCTTGTGAAGAGGCGCTGAAAGATCTCATCTGTGAAGAGGCTCTGGATGATGTCGCCTTTCTTAAGGCACGGACAGACCTCGCCTATGAAGAGGCGTAGAAAAAGATCTCGGCTGTGAAGAGACGCCGAAATAGGCAGGAAATGGAAAGAGTTGCACGTTTTCGCATAAGTGGCATGAGTGATAAATAAGTCACCGTGACATGGACGTGTGTGTGAAAATTTCGTCGATTGTATGAGTTAACAAAGCAGTTGCCGGATTCGGCGTTTAGGAAACCGTCCATAAATGACATCACGCACCTAGGGGAGGGAGGGGTAGGGAGGGGTGGGAAATTTGTGACGATGTGTGACATGGGCGTGGGTTGAGAAATGTGACGTCACATCAGGTCTTTCTAATTAAATTTAGCAATTAACAACATTTTAATTTTAACAATAACAGCTCTAATTGTGACTTGTGAGTATCAAATTTTCATTATTTTTGTATTATTTTAATGTAGGCTATACGGGCACCGTTATTAGGAATTTTGCAATTATTTGGTCACTGTCAGATTTGAAATATTCATGCTCTCCCTATTTGTTCCATGAAGGACCATTTGGCTTCGCCAAGGGAGTATGGAGAAGCATAACTTCTGTAAATCAAAGTCGCGACAACATCACCCACTGTGCAGAGGCTGTAAACCGCTGGTTCCTGGAAAATGGTCTTCTCCTAAATCCATCTAAAACTGAAGCCACAGTCTTTGGAACCAGATCACAAATTGCCAAGCATCAAGATCTCCAACCCACATTTTCAAACACAGCCATAAACCTGTCATCGACTGTAAAAATCCTCGGTGTAAAACTGGACTCGACATTGTCAATGGACTCCCAAACTGCTGAAATCGTCCGCTCCGCCAATTTCCACATTCGTGCTCTGCGACACATCCGACCTTTTCTCACAAAAGAACTTGCAAATACCATCGCCTGCGGGATTGTAAACTCTCGCCTCGACTACTGCAATAGCCTTCTCTATGGGACTTCATCAAAAAACCTAACTTCCCTTCAACGGATTCAAAACAACCTAGCACGGGTCGTCTGCAACTCCTCATATCGTACCAGCAGCAAACCACTCCTCAAATCCCTCCACTGGCTACCTGTTAAGGAAAGAATTGTATACAAAATCGCCATCATCACCTACAACTGCGTAACAACGAAAACTCCCTTCATACCTTTCCGACCTCCTTCAAATTCACATGACCTCAAGGAACATGCGATCTTCCGGAAATCGAACCCTAGTCTTGCACCGCTGTCGCACTACAACTGCATCAAGATCCTTCATCTCAGCAGCCCCTCGAATATGGAACAATCTTCCTACGGACATTAGAAATTCTACAGCCCTCGCTGTCTTCAAGAAACATCTAAAAACTGAACTTTTCATGACAGGCCCATCTTGAGTGACTTAGCCCTGCTCCTCAAAGTGCTTCTGAATCGTTGCTTCGAGTCATCGACTGCTTCACGAACTACGGCACTCAAATCTCTATTATTATTATTATTAAATTTTGGATCAAATGTTTATAGGCCCCTATTAAACATTTTAATTGCAATGATTCTACCAGAGCTTTTCATTCTGTGGAATTAATACGTTATTGTGGTAAGTCTACTCTTTTCATTTTGCTTTGTTCTACTACAAAATATTTTGAACGTCTGTAGTAATATTATTGGTTAAACTATGAATATTCGAGTTAATTTTATGCTAATAATATCAGCTTTCCAACGACTCCTTTTTATCCATCTAGTTTAACTTGCGGGAATCTTGTAACTATGTTTGAGCCACAGGCTAAAAAGTCAAATCTTTCGACGACTAATTCGATCACTTACAATCATTCAATCGTCATGAAACTTGGCAGATAGACTCGCCCTCGGAGACATTTCATTCTATAAAAATTTCAGCTCCCCAAAAAAGGCAAGCTTATAGAATCGGGGACTCAACTTTTCGAATCGGGGGAATCCCCTTTTCCCATACGCAGCGTTGCCATTGGCCAGCGTTGCCATTGGCCGCAACAAAAACGGGTGCGCTGCCTCATTAAACGCACGCTATGTATTTTGTAAAATGAACGCGGACTATATATTTGTAGAGGTAACTGCTTCATAAGACGCATTATAGGATACTAGATGGATATAGTATAAAACTTTGTTTTTACGGGCTGTATTTTATTAATGCCTGACTTTCTCCTTTTAATACAACATCAGGGTGTAGTGACACATTAAATATTTATATTACAGTGACAATAAATCTGAGTTGAAACACGTTTTATTATCAAATGGAAATTTGGTGGGGGGTTAGAGCTTTGTGACGTCACTTTCAGGGGTGTTACTTTTGTGTGACGACGTGTGACGAGGGGGAGTTGCGAAAAATCGGCCAAAATCGCGTGACGTCATTTATGGACGGCTCTTAGAGACGTTTAGATCAACGGCTTAAGTTTTGTGTTAATAAACTTTTAGTTTCATATAATAAGATATCAAAACTTGTTTTGAATTACCTTACGCTACCAATCGAACTGAGTCCGATCTGAAGAACTTTAAAGGTCGTTGGACAATAATCAGTACTTTATTACGCCCGAAGGCAGTGTGAATAGGCGTTTCATTAAATAATATATATATAATATATATATATATATATTATATATATATATACATATAATAAGATAATAATAATAATAACAACTAATGTTGCATCCATCAGTCCAACGTCATCCGTATAAGGACCTCTCTGCCGACGAATGATTTTCTGTGGACGTATAGGACTACATCCAATCCCAATACAAATCTGGAAGACAGTCTTAATCAGATACAATTGTTCATCTTATGGAGCTGAAAAGGATTACAGTTATGATCTAATCAAAGCAGATGACTTCCAAAGCGTCGTTATCTTATTTCTTCTGCACAAAAGCATTTGATTTACTGTATGTAGGATAATATAAATAAATATTTAAGCAGGAAGATGCAACATGACGAACTCATTGGAGGAGTTGGATGTTTGCATCAACAGTCGTACAGAGTGAACGTGGTCTTTTGCCTGGAGAGAGAAAAAAGGGAGAGAGAGAGAGACAGACAGACACACACACACCTACAGACACACATACACCTACACACACACAAACAAACACACACCTACAGACACACACACGCACACACACATACAGAAAGACAGACACATACACATAAACACACACAAGCACACACAGATACTGAGTAGTCGGTCCTGCACTGCATCCATTCGTCAACGGTCGAGCAGGAGGCGAGTCGTCCGTCGACTGACCGCTGGAGTTATGGTCACCCGGGCCTCACACGTTGCGTCCGATGGTCTTTTGATCGTCCGCTCGACGCCCGTCAGCGTAGAAGGGCTTTGATCTAGGGCCACGGTTCCTCCTCATGTGCTCCACTGCTGTTTTGTTCTGCCGTGCTAGGAAATGACCGCACGGTAGTCACTACCACAGAGAGACAGAGAGAGACGAACAGACAGACCGATAGACAGACAGACAAAGACAGAGAGACAGAGACAAAGATACAGAAAGAGATAGAGACACAGACAGAGACAGAGGCAGAGAGAGAGAGAGAGAGAGAGAGAGAGAGAGAGAGAGACGAACAGACTAAGTAGGCTTCTTGAAGGGGCGCTATATAAATTCATGAAATGAATGAATGAATGAGACAGAGAGACAGACACACAGGGGGAGAGAGAGAAAGTGAGACATACATATATACATACATACAGACAGACAGAGACACAGACAGACAGACAGACATTCGATCAGATTCGGATGAGTCAAAGCAGTTGCCGGATTCGGCGTTTAGGAAACCGTCCATAAATGACATCACGCACCTAGGGGAGGGAGGGGTAGGGAGGGGTGGGAAATTTGTGACGATGTGTGACATGGGCGTGGGTTGAGAAATGTGACGTCACATCAGGTCTTTCTAATTAAATTTAGCAATTAACAACATTTTAATTTTAACAATAACAGCTCTAATTGTGACTTGTGAGTATCAAATTTTCATTATTTTTGTATTATTTTAATGTAGGCTATACGGGCACCGTTATTAGGAATTTTGCAATTATTTGGTCACTGTCAGATTTGAAATATTCATGCTCTCCCTATTTGTTCCATGAAGGACCATTTGGCTTCGCCAAGGGAGTATGGAGAAGCATAACTTCTGTAAATCAAAGTCGCGACAACATCACCCACTGTGCAGAGGCTGTAAACCGCTGGTTCCTGGAAAATGGTCTTCTCCTAAATCCATCTAAAACTGAAGCCACAGTCTTTGGAACCAGATCACAAATTGCCAAGCATCAAGATCTCCAACCCACATTTTCAAACACAGCTATAAACCTGTCATCGACTGTAAAAATCCTCGGTGTAAAACTGGACTCGACATTGTCAATGGACTCCCAAACTGCTGAAATCGTCCGCTCCGCCAATTTCCACATTCGTGCTCTGCGACACATCCGACCTTTTCTCACAAAAGAACTTGCAAATACCATCGCCTGCGGGATTGTAAACTCTCGCCTCGACTACTGCAATGGCCTTCTCTATGGGACTTCATCAAAAAACCTAACTTGAAAACTTCCCTTCAACGGATTCAAAACAACCTAGCACGGGTCGTCTGCAACTCCTCATATCGTACCAGCAGCAAACCACTCCTCAAATCCCTCCACTGGCTACCTGTTAAGGAAAGAATTGTATACAAAATCGCCATCATCACCTACAACTGCGTAACAACGAAAACTCCCTTCATACCTTTCCGACCTCCTTCAAATTCACATGACCTCAAGGAACATGCGATCTTCCGGAAATCGAACCCTAGTCTTGCACCGCTGTCGCACTACAACTGCATCAAGATCCTTCATCTCAGCAGCCCCTCGAATATGGAACAATCTTCCTACGGACATTAGAAATTCTACAGCCCTCGCTGTCTTCAAGAAACATCTAAAAACTGAACTTTTCACACAGGCCCGTCTTGAGTGATTTACCCCTGCTCCTCAAAGTGCTTCTGAATCGTTGCTTCGAGTCATCGACTGCTTACGAACTACGGCACTCAAATCTCTATTATTATTATTATTAAATTTTGGATCAAATGTTTATAGGCCCCTATTAAACATTTTAATTGCAATGATTCTACCAGAGCTTTTCATTCTGTGGAATTAATACGTTATTGTGGTAAGTCTACTCTTTTCATTTTGCTTTGTTCTACTACAAAATATTTTGAACGTCTGTAGTAATATTATTGGTTAAACTATGAATATTCGAGTTAATTTTATGCTAATAATATCAGCTTTCCAACGACTCCTTTTTATCCATCTAGTTTAACTTGCGGGAATCTTGTAACTATGTTTGAGCCACAGGCTAAAAAGTCAAATCTTTCGACGACTAATTCGATCACTTACAATCATTCAATCGTCATGAAACTTGGCAGATAGACTCGCCCTCGGAGACATTTCATTCTATAAAAATTTCAGCTCCCCCAAAAAGGCAAGCTTATAGAATCGGGGACTCAACTTTTCGAATCGGGGAATCCCCTTTTCCCATACGCAGCGTTGCCATTGGCCAGCGTTGCCATTGGCCGCAACAAAAACGGGTGCGCTGCCTCATTAAACGCACGCTATGTTGTAAAATGAACGCGGACTATATATTTGTAGAGGTAACTGCTTCATAAGACGCATTATAGGATACTAGATGGATATAGTATAAAACTTTGTTTTTACGGGCTGTATTTTATTAATGCCTGACTTTCTCCTTTAATACAACATCAGGGTGTAGTGACACATTAAATACTTATTACAGTGACAATAAATCTGAGTTGAAACACGTTTTATTATCAAATGGAAATTTGGTTGGGGGGTTAGAGCTTTGTGACGTCACTTTTCAGGGGTGTTACTTTTTGTGACGACGTGTGACGAGGGGAGGGGCGAAAAATCGGCCAAAATCGCGTGACGTCATTTATGGACGGCTCCTAGACGTTTAGATCAACGGCTTAAGTTTTGTGTTAATAAACTTTTAGTTTCATATAATAAGATATCAAAACTTGTTTTGAATTACCTTACGCTACCAATCGAACTGAGTCCGATCTGAAGAACTTTAAAGGTCGTTGGACAATAATCAGTACTTTATTACGCCCGAAGGCAGTGTGAATAGGCGTTTCATTAAATAATATATATATAATATATATATATATATATTATATATATATATATACATATAATAAGATAATAATAATAATAACAATAATGTTGCATCCATCAGTCCAACGTCATCCGTATAAGGACCTCTCTGCCGACGAATGATTTTCTGTGGACGTATAGGACTACATCCAATCCCAATACAAATCTGGAAGACAGTCTTAATCAGATACAATTGTTCATCTTATGGAGCTGAAAAGGATTACAGTTATGATCTAATCAAAGCAGATGACTTCCAAAGCGTCGTTATCTTATTTCTTCTGCACAAAAGCATTTGATTTACTGTATGTAGGATAATATAAATAAATATTTAAGCAGGAAGATGCAACATGACGAACTCATTGGAGGAGTTGGATGTTTGCATCAACAGTCGTACAGAGTGAACGTGGTCTTTTGCCTGGAGAGAGAAAAAAGGGAGAGAGAGAGAGACAGACAGACACACACACACCTACAGACACACATACACCTACACACACACAAACAAACACACACCTACAGACACACACACGCACACACACATACAGAAAGACAGACACATACACATAAACACACACAAGCACACACAGATACTGAGTAGTCGGTCCTGCACTGCATCCATTCGTCAACGGTCGAGCAGGAGGCGAGTCGTCCGTCGACTGACCGCTGGAGTTATGGTCACCCGGGCCTCACACGTTGCGTCCGATGGTCTTTTGATCGTCCGCTCGACGCCCGTCAGCGTAGAAGGGCTTTGATCTAGGGCCACGGTTCCTCCTCATGTGCTCCACTGCTGTTTTGTTCTGCCGTGCTAGGAAATGACCGCACGGTAGTCACTACCACAGAGAGACAGAGAGAGACGAACAGACAGACCGATAGACAGACAGACAAAGACAGAGAGACAGAGACAAAGATACAGAAAGAGATAGAGACACAGACAGAGACAGAGGCAGAGAGAGAGAGAGAGAGAGAGAGAGAGAGAGAGAGAGACGAACAGACTAAGTAGGCTTCTTGAAGGGGCGCTATATAAATTCATGAAATGAATGAATGAATGAGACAGAGAGACAGACACACAGGGGGAGAGAGAGAAAGTGAGACATACATATATACATACATACAGACAGACAGAGACACAGACAGACAGACAGACATTCGATCAGATTCGGATGAGTCCGTGTACCAGGTATACTGCAGTGCAGTCCGTACAATGGATGATACGCTATCATAACACGGCTCAGTTAAATTAAATGGATTGAGAAGAATTATAATTTTTTTTCGGCGAAGATGAACGTGAGAAGCGGAAGTGGAAGTGGATTCACTCTGCGGATTTTCGTCTGGATTTCTTTGGTTCTGTATCGAGAAGGAAGAGCAGTGACCGCGTTGGAGATAAAAGGTAAGAGTTAATGAATGAGTGAGTGAACGAACGAATAGTTCCACTTCCTCAATCTCTCATGACCACCATCACCAACGATTTCCACCGTAGTACCATACTATCTCATCGGCTTGACCTCCCCGGCTTCTATCATGGCACCGAAACGGACCAAACAACCTGGCTATATTAAGGACTTGGCTTGATTTAGCGCCAGTGAATAAACTGTCTCCCTGACGCGGCTTTTGTGTGGCGCTGAGAAATTTCGGAGCGTTACATTTACATTACATTTACAGAATTGTTTGCTAAAGAATCGTTGAGAGGCGCGCAAGATATCAGCAATTCAGTCCTAGACTGCGTCAACTTCCTCTAGATTCCGCAAATTCTCAGTTCCTCCACCGATACCACCGCTCACCGAATTACCTCAGACTCCCCCACTCATCACTGGTTTTCCTCTCCAAATTGAAGTCTAAGCTCTTCAAGGATTACTAATCCATCCGATCCTTCGCCTTCCAAGTTTTCTCATCCTCAACTAAACACGCCTTAGCAGCCGCTCTGCCCCTCTCTCTGGTCTCCCAGAAAAACCGAATTCTTACGTCCACTAAATATCGACTTCTGGACAACCTCTGATACGACACAGCGCTCGTGAATAACCAGGTGCCCTGCGCTCAGCTTTAGAGGAACGCTGTAGAAATTTGAAGTTACCATTTCGATAACGCTATGTTTTCTCTTTCGCGAACCATATATGTGATTAGTTCCTAAGTCAGGGGTGGCCAACCTTTTTTTGGCCTACGGGCCACTGTGATTGTTGGTAAGCACGCGGCGGGCCGCAAAATGTTTGCCCTCACAGCCTCGAAAGAAATACAAATACTTTAGACATCATTATTATTCGGTATTGTAGTAGTCGGACAAGTAAGTAGGTGCAAAATGAGACAAAAAAGCTATTTAGAAAAGGCCGTGCGGGCCGCCATCAGCAGCCCGCGGTCCGCGGGTTGGCCATCCCTGGTTTAAGTCTATCGAACAGCGACGTGGTTATGGTGTACTTATTGTTGAAATAGGGTGATGGTAATTGCAAATTATATAGCGCCACCTAAGAGAAACATATCCAATAACCCAACATGATAACAGAAATCCACGATCGAATATTATGGCTTTTAACTTTAAGAGCTTACACAGATTATGCAAAGAAAGATCAAGAAACTCGAGTTTCAGGTTGCAATGACAGGTTCCATATAGATGACCGACAACAGAGCTTCTATGCTTTGGTCGCGAAAGTGCGTGTCAGCAAAATAGCCAGGTCACATTATGCGGCAGCGCGAAGAATTAACCTGCGGACAGGGATGGTAGGTCTAAGTCTGCAGCAATACAGTATACACTGGTCCAGTGTCCAGATCTTTGGGACTCGTCCTGTACCACCGGCTCAAGGGTCGAAGTGAAATGAGCGTCTTCCGTTTACGTTCCACCCTACTTTCTGCTTTTTTACGTTAACCTTCTCAAGTATAGTCTATCATTAGGAACACCGATGGTAATAAAACGTCAACTATGATAAGCAACCAGGTTGTTCGAGCCTCCACATAATTTCAGTTATAGCATTGTAATGGATTAAGGTTAACCCCAGTGTTTTGCTGCGTTACCAACGATCCGCCATATATGATCAACATATCGAGTATGTTTGCGTGTAGCCTATATTTCATTCATTCAATCAATCAATCAATCAATCAATCAATTAAACAATCAATCAATCAATCAATCTTTTTATTGAAACCATTATGAAGGCACATTTAATTATAAGATGTACATATAATCATAAATGGTAACAAAGGGAGGCCCAGAAGGGATAATAATCATTATATATGTAAAATCCTTCTTAAAAATCAGCAAGAAAAAATTTTCTGTGGGTGAAATTTTGCAAACCAGCAAGGTGAAATCATCGAGCCAATGAATTTTGACCTATTCAGTCCGATAGACCATCGAATGAAATTAAACTAAAATTACTTACCTAAGTTACCTTGTGACAAAATTTCTTGCAATGTATATTACATTATACATGTACGTAGCCTATGTCAATTACGCCTTATGCCTAGAGTTCATTCAGATGCGTTTTACTCTATCCTTAAAACCATCCTTTTCAACCGGGGTTTGGTCGGGAGCGCTCCTGAGTAGTAACCTTGAAGGGGCGCTATATAAATCTTCGGAATGAATGAATATGCAATTACTAAATACATTATACGCTAAATATAATTTTATGAAAGGATTGAAAGAGGTTTAAGGGCAAGGTAAACGCAGCTTCTTGTGTCGTTCAAACGATTGGAGTAAATAAATTGTGAAAAGGCTCCACATTTGGAAAATGGTCTCAGAGGAAGCGACCACTCCCCCTTCTCCACCCCTAGCTACGCCACTGTTCAGTCGCTATATCCCAGGATATCTCTACTCTCTAGTTAGCCTATGTATCCATCTAGGCCCTATACATGTGTGGGTATATACGTGTATACACGTGTATGTATGTATGTATGTATTTTATGGTGACCCTTATTTATGTGGCGAAATTTAAATGTCACCCTTTCAAGATGTTCCTTTTCATGAAAAAATATTATGTGCAAAATTTGAGCATATCAAATTTAAACTTAATTAGTTAATGAATTTGCAGAAGGTATGTATTTACTAATTGTATTTGTATAATGTTACAAACCCTATTTCCTTCACCTAAAACAAAGCTGTCGTTGCCTCTACTATACTGTGTCAATTGGTAGATAGTCGGACACAGTGGCAAAAAACACGTAGACACAAGGACATAAGGACAGACGCACACATAGGTAGAAGGAAAGAATGAGACAAGAACAGACGGACACAAGGACTGACGGACACACATACAGAGACGGACAGATAGAAAAACTGTCGCCAAATCAGGAATAGCCTGGACATTATTCGGTGGAAATAAAGGTCCCTGGACGCAGGAGAAATGAGCCTCAATAATCGTGTAGGTATGCTATTATCCAGCGTCTCTGTCTGTGCTGTTTATTGTCTGGTGCTATGTGCGTATGTCTATGTCAGCCTGTTCCATTGTTGAACTGGCTTTCCTTAGCAACGCTGGTCCAGAGGCTGCTTCCAATTCATCTTCATCTTCTTTGATCTTCACCGCCGCCGCCGTCGTCAAGGACGATCCATTCTTGCCTCCAGATTGTCCGGCGCCATGGCAACACGTATCCCAGGGAGACCGTCCGTCACTGCCATACTCAGACTTTCAGCCAAACCAGGCATGCCTTGACATCTGAACACCACTGCCAAGTGCCAACATCAGTTTACGACTTATGCACATAATATTTGCTTTTCCATTACACGGGAATGCTTCCTTCCTTCATCACTTTCCTCTTCCCTTCCTTCCTCCCTTCCATCTTTCTTCCCTATTTCCTGTTTTCCTCTCTCCCTCCGTTCCTTTCCTTTATCCCTTCTTTCTTCTTCAATCTACTCTCCTTCATTCTTTTTCCCCCTTCCTTTCTTTCTCAATTTCCTCTTTCCTCCCTTCTTTCCTACCTCCTTCCTTCTTCCTTCATTTCTTCCTCCCTTCCTCCCTCGGAGTTCCTCATTCCTTCTACCTTCCTTACTTCCTCTCCTTCCTTTCTTCCTTTCTTTCTTCCTTCCTTTTTTCCTTCCTTCCTCTCTCCCTTCCTTCTTCCTTACTTGCTTCCTTACTTGCTTCCTTTCTCTTCTTTCTTCCTTCCTTCCTCTCTTTCCTTCTTTCTTCCTTTCTTCCTTCCTCTCTTCCCTCCTTCCATTTTGCCTTCCTACCTTCTTCCCTCCCTCATTCCTTCCTTCTTCCACCCTTCCTACTTTCCTTCCTTTCTTTTCCTTCCTTCCTGCCTTCTTCCTTTCCTTCCTTCCTTCCTTCATTCCTTCCTTCTTCCTTCTTTACCTTATTCATTTACTTCTTGCTACCTTCCCTCCTTCTCTTCATCTTCCTCGACTTTCCTCGAAGTGTTTTGCTTTTTTCTTCATGCTTTCTCCTCCTCCTCCTCCTCCTCCTCCTCCTCCTCCTCCTCCTTCTCCTTCTCCTTCTCCTCCTCCTCCTCCTCCTCCTTCTATTTCTTCTCTTCCTTCCTCCTCTTCCTCCACCTTATATAGTTGTGTAGTAGCGCAACTTATTCCAATCTATACTGGCTGTAATCTAGCGGGATCCATGATCCCTTCTGGACCCCATGTAACCAGTAGGCCTACATATCAAATCATTGCCTTATTGTTTCATTGTTGTTGCTGTTCTCTTCTTATTACTGGTTCATAAATAAATGACTGATTGAAATTATTGATTGATTAAATTAGATGATTTTGTCTGTAATGCTATTTTAGTTAAGATTTTATATTCTTTTGTTAATGTGATTTTTGATGGATCCGTCTTATTTTATTTGGTTTTGTTTGTTGTTTGTTTTTTGAGCCCAAGGCTTACTCCACTCTAAGTATCCTTGACTGTCTTTCTTTCCCTATCTGTATTTTTTACATGTTTAGGTGTCCCTATTTAGCGGGATCCATGATCCCTTCTGCGCCTCCTTGTAGCCAGTATAATGTCAAACCGTTGCCTTACTGTCAACATCTATCAATCTATCATTGTTCGTTTTTTTCTCTTCTTATGGTTACAGAAATAAATGATTGATTGATTGAACTATTCATAGTCCTACCTTAGTGTCCATGAATAGTCCCGCTGATTTTCTAAGTCTTTGCTATAGACCACAGTGACTTTAATATCTGGGAACGAATGTCGAAAAGTGTACTGAGCACAATAGTATCTGGGATCACGAGATACTGAGTTTACGAGAATAGCAACAGAATACAGTTCTTTCAAATAAGAGTTGGCGAAATTTTGATAGATGTTGACAGAAACAGGGTTTCTGAGGCGGATCGTGTCCGCCTCTTTCCGCTTCAGTTCTAGGAAATTCATTGCCAGGCGATGTTCCCAACCGTGCCAGCCACACGGGAAATCTTAAGACCCAGCAAACTCTTATTTCAGCTGCATAAACTCAACGCTCATAAAACGAACAAATCCCATCGTATTTCTATGCGAAGCATGCATTGCAGCGATATGCGAGTAAGTAGGCCTACGCTAACATAATCTGAAATGCAAGCACAACACCAACACTTGACATCAGTAACAGACTAACAGTGCATAGAATATAACCATAAATTTTATTGTTTTCAACAGAAGCAAAGCATACAAGCATCATAATTACAGAAAGATAGAAGGAAACCAACGGGGGTAGAGAACCCTAAAGGGAACAAGTCCCGACTAGTAGGGTCACCCTTACATCGTTGCTGTACTCGAGTGGAGACCGAATAATTTGTTAATTCTGCTATTTTTTAATCCTTAGCAAATCTTAACTAGTTAACTAGCACAAACAATATTATTAGTCATTAGTTGCCGTAATCAGTAACTTGGATAAAGAACAATACAGCTACGAACAACTACAAGTTATAGCGATTACTAAGCGTCGAGCAGATGCCGTGTGGTATAGAAAACCCAAGACAAATCGAACTCATTTGTAGCTGATGTAGAATCATTGGCCTATATATCTACATTTCCGTTTTCTGTTTGCTCCTGGACTTACCACTTCAACCATCTCGAATTCTTATTCCTTCGAAACCATTCTCGTAAATTTGTTCTTAACAGTATGTCTGAATGTATGTATGTATGAATGTATGTATGTATGAATGTATGTATGAATGTTTGTATGTATGTATGTATGAATGTATGTATGAATGTGTGTATGTATGTATGTATGTATGTATGTATGATGGTCTTTTACAGGGACATGTTTAGCGCTGTTCTGCGTTTCATAAAAGGAGCTGTATGGATATCCACATACAATGTCATACATACATACATACATACATACATACATACATACATACATACATACATACATACATACATACATACATACATACATACATACATACATACATGCATACATACATACATACATACATACATACATACATACATTATGATACATGCATTCATATGCTTAGTAACCCAGCTACGTATTCATACATCTGTATTTAATGGTCTGTGGAAGTGTATATATTCCTGTTTCAGCCTTTGTGAATGTCTTTGTATCGTAGCGTTTCTGCACGATTCCACCATGTTCCAAAGTGTATAGAACTGTTTCACAATGTTCCTGCGTCTTTTCCATCGCCATTCCTCTCTTCCTGTCGATGGCCACTCCCACTCCCTGGACCATCTACCACTTTGTTCCACCATTGTTCATTTCATCTATATTTTCATTAGTTGTTCCCGTTCCGTAACGCAAAAGGATTCGCTCCGCTCGTTTCCAGGACACGGATTCCGATCAGCTTAATAGCAGATCTACATGTATGCAAGTGTACGCGTGCGTATATATATATATATATATATATATATATATATATATATTCGTTGTGTTCGTTCATCAGCGCCGTGCATGTATGGACACGTTGGGATTGAGTCAATGGTCCGAATACCGTATTTGCGACGCCTGTCTTCTTATCTCCAACGGACCTGGGACAAAGTTAACGATCTGGTACGCCTGTGTAGGGGATGGGGGATGGGGTTGGGGGACGGTGCCCCCCATTCGATCGCCCTCTGAGGCGATCTGTTCGATGGAATTCCTTCGAGACGATGTGCAGCAGTTGCGGTTGGTTAATTCCTTCGTTAAGCGTTTCCTCGTTCTTGGACGAATACCATTTGGAGAATTTGCACAGACAATAAATAGCGTCCCCTTTAGATGGGACGCTATTACTCTCTTTTACCACTCTTACCTCTTGCCACTTCCCTTTAGCTGCGGTACAGTCCTCTCATACCACTCTTATTCCTTGCCACTTCCATTTGGCTGTGGTATAATCTTACACTTCAAAATGCTCCTTTTATATATGGTGTATTGCAAATTGTGATGGAATGCTTCATTGGAAACATTTGCTACAGTATTGTACAGTACTGTATATATTGTATATAATGTATATATTGCTACAGTAATGCTTCATTGGAAAACATTTGCTACAGTATTGTTTCACTCCATTTTAATAGTATTTTTCCACCATTCATTGACACATCTTCTTAACACATTCCAATTCTCTCCGCTCCTTATTTTGCGCAAGAAAGTCAAGAAAAGTTAGGGGACCAATATTGAGGGTTGCGGATCGGGGAATTACTGTAAGTCTATGTTCAAAAGAACAGAAAGAGGTTTCAAAGAACAAATCTTAACTAGTTAACTAATGTATAAGCTTAAACGAAATAAACCTGCATATCAACACGTAGGCCTTACAGATTGTACGATAATATATCTTACTTCTTCACCACAGTGTGCCTTCTCTTTCGCTGTCGCTGACTTTTCCACAAATGTTATGCTCTCTTTCTCACTGCCTTTTTCTGTACCTGTATCTGTCTTCGTCTTCGCCTCTATATGTCTGGCTGACTGACTGTCTGTCTGTCACTCACTCACTGCGTTGCAATTTGGTGTCTTTCGCTGTTTTGCTTCTTCCTCGTTGCCTCTCGTCTTTCCCTACTAATTTTGTTCCGGCTTTGTGTTTTTTATTTTCGTTTCCTTCTTCAATATCCCTCTCCTCCTGCTCCTCCTCATCCTAATGCTCCTCCTCTTCCTCTTCCTCCTCCTCCTCCTCCTCCTCCTCCTCGTCCTCTTTCTCCTTAAAAATATTGCAAACCACATTAAAAAGTCGCACTTGATTTCTCCTTAATTGACCGAGGGAAGTGCTGCAGCCAAGCTATTATGCATGAGTCTCTCGGCCAACGACTTAACCAGCTTCATCATCCGTATATACACCGTTCTTCCTGTTTCTACCGAACGATGTCCTTCCGGTGTATGTTCAACGGCAGTTAGCCAACTGGGTAAACAGTGAAGAGATCGCGGGGTCAGTTGAATAGACGACGTTGGATGGCTTAATGTGAGACAGCACGAGATGGAGAAATTGCCTTCTCACGGGTCAATTGAGTTTCATAATATAGCATGCCATTAACAGACAGAGAGACGGACGGACGGACGGACGGACAGACAGACAGACTGCCGAACGGACAGATATATAGACAGGCAAGTGGGCAGGCAGGCACGCAGACAAACCGACAGACAGTTCCCACATAGGATGGCACTTGAGAGGGTGATACAGAGTTACGTGTGGTTCGATTAGAAATCATTAGAACATTCATCCGGTTCCTTATGAAGTCATCACAAAGCGCTGCCTATAGTAGCATAACTTGTGTTAAAGTTGCTTATGCACAAATTATTCACAAATTAGTACTCAGATAAGTAGATAGAGCCATCATTGGCGGGCTCCATCACACATGTAGAACCGACATCCACTGACAGCTGATATCATGTTCATAGTTTATGATTTGTGTTGCACAGAGGATGAGGAATGTCAGGTCTTTCTAGCACACACATAGACACTTACAGACACATTGCCAAAACTGTCCCGATTTCGATAACTTTTTCCCAGCTTTTTACCGCCTTTTGAAGACAAGTTATTTTCAATCTTATAGGCATTATTATTCGCGAGGTAGCACCAACATTTATCTCAGTGCATATAGGATTATAGGATACATCCAGCCGAAGCACGCGAATAATGCGACTACTAGGCCTACATAGCCTAGATAAGTAATTCTAAGCGTGAATTCCTTGCAAAATTTTCAGAAGTGTACTGTACGTCGGAGAGGTTTGTTGCCCGGTGCAGCGGAAGTGACGTCATCCTGATAAGGAGAGCCCTCTACGGGCGACCGCGACCCAGCCGATGCATTACGTCAGAGTATTCGCACGCCATGGGATGCTACTCGGATGTGACGTCATATATGGATGACCTTTGCTCCGGAAGACAGAACTGTTCGATGCTGGTGGCCGTCGTTGACTCGATCGCTCAGCCGTGTGCCAAGGACTTCAAGTCCTATCTCGAAGTCGTCTACGAGTGCATACGAGGTCAGTCTTTGACGGTCGTGGTGTTCCTTGGGCCCGAATTGAATCCGTAGCTGAGTTTCCACCAGTGACACAATGCAGGCCAGCTTTGGGTTCAACGATTATGTTAATGTGGGATTGTGGGTGTTCCTCGCCAACCGCACCAATACTTGTCAAACTTAGCTTTTGGGGCAGATGACCAGCAGTGACGTTTGAGAAGCATGGGGCCATTTTTGAGTTTTGTTTTTACTATTGTATGAGGGATTAATGAAAATGAATGAATAATAAGATATTAGCATGTTAGACGACAAAACTTGAATCAGAGGCATGGAACTACTAACACTTAATTGTTCCTGAAATTGTGTAGTTTCTTACATCGGAAAATGTCAATAGTTCTGAATCATTCGTGAGTTCAAGGTCGACTCTGAGTCGTTAAAATATTGATCTAACTATTTAAAATATGCCTCTAAAATGCTCAGAGATTGAAATCAAAATGAATTTTAAATTTTTCAAAGTTCCAGGTCAATGCCTAGAACCTGGTTATGTTTGCATATCAATTGTTATGCTTGCATATAAGTTGTTATTCTGGCATATTAATTGCTAAGCTTTCATATAATTTGCTGTGCTTGAATATATATTTGAATGCTTCCATATCAGTTGTTACGCTTTCATATCAATTGCTATGCTTGTATATCAATTGTTATGCTTGCATATTAATTGTTATGCTTGTATATCAATTGTTATGCTTGCATATTATTTGTTATGCTTGCAAATCAATTGTTATGCTTGCATATCAATTGTCATGCTTGCATATCAATTGGTATGCTTGCATATCAGTTTGAATGCTTACTGAAAATGAATTGAACCAAGGTTATGAGACAAGACAAAGAAGATGACATTTCGATGCAATTATGTATATTACATTAATGTGTTAAAGTGTCTTTCGTTGACGACTGTCAACTGGGCAATCTGACACGGTTGACGGGCAATCGCGGATACATGGCCGTCTCTCCGAAGCCGAAACAGCGAACGCCAGAACGAGTCTTCTTCTGTGCCTGGGTCATATCCGTCGACGCGGGTCAAAAGGTCAACATCACGTGGCACCACGTCACTTCCGGGGTCGTGGGACTCGCGGACTCAACGATGGGTACAGCGGAGGAGGCAGGTGCGCTTGGGCATCAGGCTGAGGGGTCAAAGGGCGGAGTCTTTCTGTGGCCACACAGGTGTTTCTTCAGTCTGAGGTTTGTCGAGAGCGGTGGAGAGGAGTATGTCCATCAGAGGTGTAGACCGCATCCGGGCGACGGCGCCATTTACCTGTCCAAGACCAATCAGGTCCAGGTCCAGGTGAGAACGAATCCGAAAGAGTTGAAAGGTGCCACCGACAACGATCCCATCGTCAGCTGGAGACCATACGTCCTCTTCTATCAAGGTAAACTGCATGGATCTGTTCATTCGGCTAAAGGATATTAAGGGGTGAATTTTGAAAGGACAAGGGGAACTTCTCCGTCAATGTCTCGATGTGGGGTGCGTTGGTGTAGGGGCGTGATCGGTCCCTTTCAGCCAGAGGGTTGTGGGTTCGAATCCACCTCAAGCCGCCGCGTAGGGACCCTGGGCATGCAAGTCCTTCACTCGCAATTGCTCATGCGCTTCGGCGTGAAACTCCGATTCAGTGTCCGCGCTGTAGTCGGGAGCACCTCTGAGTAGAAATCTTGAAGGGGCGCTATAACAAGTGCTCATACATAGGCCTACATACATACATCTGTAGGGTATTGAAATATCATCTTGTAAGCGCTGCCATGAAGACTAAATATGCTGCGTGCAAAAACTTGTTGTCAAACTTATTTTAGTTTAATTAGGGCATTTTCAAAGCTGCTATTCTGCACGTTTCTGTTGGCTGCATTCGAGGTATATAGGTTATGGTCGTCGATGAGCAATGTTTGAGAAGCTGGTATAGATGTAATGTAATTGAATATTTATATAGCGCCCCTTCAAGCTATCTAACCAGGGTCGCTCTCTGCGCTAGCCTATATATATGATGTTAAATGTCATTACGAACGAATATATTACATCAGTTAGCAAAACAATGCACAGTAAGCTGAAAGAGTCACCAGTGGCGGGCCCACGCACACACGTAGATGGCCACTGATTAATCCGGGTAGCTTTTATAGCGCCACTATAATAATGCTCAAGACACCAGTCTATATGTTCGCGTATATTTAATCGACCTCTGGATTTGATGGCATACGGTAAGTAAAAGATGATGCAATCTGTTTTTCTGAAGAGTGAACAGATGATGTAATGATAGTTGTTCTGTTGTTGACAGCATTTGGTTGTTCTGATCTCCTGCTACCTGAGGGCGCCACTATATCTCGACGTGGTGATGACATAGCCATAATCTGCAACGACTCCATGGAGATATTCTACATCACCTGTCAATACGACCGATGGATTGGCGACATGGGCAACTGCTCACGATCCGGTCAGTCCACTCCACACATGGAAATCTATTAAATAAACGTCATCTGAACATTGCAGAAGACTTATTATAGGAAGATCTGGCTTAGGCTCAATCACAGGCAAAATCAATTCGGATTTACTTTATCAATCAATTTATTTATCCCTATCAATTGGAGCAATTTGCTTCAATTTGTTTATCCTTTGCATTCTCATAAATAAAAATTATTTATTTTATATCCTAATGAAAACGTGCAAGCAAAGTAAGTTTGATGTACGAGACAAGTGTGCGCTGGCAACATCTCTAGTGTCGTCACACGGAGTCCATTTGGCGGGCTCGAACCCTTAATCGTCACGGTCAGAAATAATTCATATCTCTGAAATAAGCCATCATCGGTATGCGAACCGACTTCCGCCCGTACAGCGGCGCACGGGACATAGGCCTATGCTCTAACTGTCTAACAACTGTGGCCAATCAGCCCAGCTAGCCTATATATCGACAAATGGACCGACTTGTTTGTTCTGATTATTATGATATAAATACAGGATATCTTATTCATTTAATTAACTTTTATTTTCAAGCTAATTAAAACCACTTCTGCACGCCCTGCGTTCGAGTTCTGGGCCACATGTTTGTTTCGCGAGTCTTCGTCATGAGCGCTTCCTCTCGCAGTCTGTCCCTTGTGGGCTGCATGCAATTAAACAGTCAGTCAATATCTCGATCAGTCCATCTGCCGCTTCAACTCACGACATGTCGGCGATGCAATGCCCAGAGGCCACGAGAGGCCAAGCAGCTACACAATGCAGACGACTGTTTTAGGCGTGTATAGGGTCGATGCTGCTTAAGCTCCTGACATTCGGAAGACTAATGGTGCATTCCAGCTGCACGGTCGCGTACATACCAGAACTGTACTCCGAACCATGCATGCAATATGCATGATTTGGGGCTAAAAGGATTGAGCTATGAAGAAATGTTGAAAAGGTGTTGACTAACAACATTGGAGAGAAGGAGAAGCAGAGGAGACGTAACTGAAGCTTATGAGATTATCACTGGAAAGGAGGCAGCACAGGGCGACAGGTTCCTTGAATTTGCACCCAACAGGGCGACTCGAGGACACAGGTATAAATTATTTAAGAAACCGAAAAGAACATTAAAGCAGAAGTTCTTCGGTGAAACAATTCTTCGGATGGACTATTCAGCAGTCCAGGTTACTTTGCAATGGTTCTAACACAGTTTTCTGAACCACTCTAAACCCTTGTTATATGTATACCGAACCTGGCCTTATCTGCTATTGATTTTCTATTGACTGAGCGCCTATGAGAATTCGCTTCCCGAGAATTCGCTTCTTTGGCGCTTTAGGAAACTCAACATTACGATTGCGACCCCATTAGCCTCTCTGCACATGCGAACGCTGAATTTATATTTAACACGAGTGAACATGGCGCAACACAACGCTAGCGGCAATAGCAGTTAACAGAACATTATAAACAGTCTTCCATTGCATTTACGTACAGTTGAATTGGCTCTGTGCAGCAAATATTCTCAAACTGTCTTAAATGCACTTGTTTAGATCTGACAGATAGCCATGTGTGCAATGCTTTTGTGAGGTACTTAAAAGGTCCTATATTAAATGTCTAGATACATAAATAAATACTATTTCACTCTTCTAACTTTCTGTTGCTGCTGTGTACAATGAAGAACCTGCACTTGCTACGCAACTTCTCTCATACGTTGCTGCCTATCTACTCTACTTACGCCGGTTTAACTGCCTATTTCTGTGCAAAGTTGTAGTACTTTCTTTGGTATACTTGTATTTATACTTAAGTATACCATTTTCACGCATTTGTATGCATGCACAGTTGCACACATGCATGCATACATACATACATACATACATACATACATACATACATACATACATACATACATACATACATACATACATACATACATACATACAATACATGCATAGTCGTTAACTGATAGCGCGGTCTAAATACATGCACGAGTTGCAAGTGTAGACGGAATGCAGGATACAATTGGAGGTATCTGTATAAGAAATGCAAAGAGGTCAATTTCTAAAGCAATTGGCTCTCTTTTTGTTGTAGGTCAGAAGGAGAGGGCAACCTCTATGATCCCACAATTCAACGCCGACTTTTTTAGTGGTAAGAAATTCTTCACTGGACTCAATGGAAGGTAATAAGGTGCAGAACTGCAGACTATGCCTAGGCTATTCGACTGTATACGAGCTGGATACTATTTGGAAATCACTAGCACTCTTCCTGGAGTCCTCCACACTCCGGGATCACCACATCCTTAAAATTCGGTAACCGCTCAATAGCCAGAGCTCGAGGGTACGCGTACTCTAAAATAGAATACGTTAAAATACGTACGTACCTTTAAAAAATTAGAATACGCGTATGGTACGAAAATTTTATTTATGGTTTACTCGGTGACCCATGGGCCATAGCCTACATATACTCTGACATTAGTGCATTGAGTGCAATGTATGCTGGATAAACATAGACCTACACACCTACAATATAGCATTGCAGCAATTTACTACGCATTATACTGGGTTGTGATTGTTTGCTTAAATTAAATTGACAACAACTGAACAACTGACAACTTTTTATTTCCAGAAGCACAATGCATATAACAATTAACAACAATTATAACTTGACTATTATATATCAGTGCATTGGCTAGGGAACAGGGAAGACCCAAAAGGGGCACAAGCCCCGCTTAATTAGGGTCACCCTTTTTAACAATAATCATTTATGGCTGGTTAGTCAGTTGAAAGAAAAAAGGTTCAACTCAATAATGTTCTTAACTAAATAATAACATTGCAATTTACTAAGAAAATCAATATGTAAGAAAGAAAGCTTCAACTCAATAATGTTCTTAACTAAATAATAACATTGCAATTTACTAAGAAGATCAATATCTAAACAATTCGATGAAACAGTGTTAAATGAAGTATGGTTAATCCTTCAAGTAACTATTCCACAGCTTCTTAAATTGGGTGTATGTGGGTGCATTCCGAATACTCATCGGTACTGCATTCCAAATTTTTGGACCACTACAACAAATTGAACATTCTTATAATGAACAATGACGTGGTTAACGTATTTTTGTATTGTTTCCTTACCCTAAAATAGGGTACGTTAAAAAACGTACGTACCTTTCAAAAAATAGAATACGTATGTTACGTACCCTCGAGCTTTGTCAATAGCTCAAGCTTTATATACGCCTATCACATACCCCGATGGCGTAAACACCTGATTGCAGCTGCTATTCGACCCAAGTCACCAATTCATCAGCTCTGCATCTCTTGCAACCTTCTGCGCAAGCCTTTCATTGAAAGTCCTTCGGGTCCTACGTCTGAATGGACACAAAAATCCATTCGATCGACGTTAAGCAGTTTGAAACTCGGGATATCTCAGCGCTACTCAGATAGACCAGCTTAACTAATCAAGTGTGGAAAGGCCAGGTTGTTGATTGCTGGTTTGTGTTTCTGGCTCCTTAAAAAGTTTTATCAATTAGGAGATGATTTCCTTAGACATTCATTCATTCATTCATTCATTCATTATGAGAATTTATATAGCGCCTCTTCAAGATATATCTACTCTGATATCTGCACTAGCCTATATTATGATGTTAAGTGCCATTACGAACGAAAATATAGCATCAGTTAGCAAAAACAATGCACCGCAGCAGGCTAGAAGAGTCACCACTGGCGGACCATCGCACACGCGTGGAACCAACCAACGGATCCCCGTCGAAAGCTGAAGATGGCATGGATGTTCAGAGTCTCTGAGACATGACTATAGACTCGAAGAGGATTTGTTCGCCGAATTAAAGACCCCCTCTCTCTCTGTCTTTGTCTCTCTCTCTCTCTTTGTCTGTCTGTCTGTCTGTCTGTCTGTCTGTCTGTCTGTCTGTCTGTCTGTCTGTTTGTCTGTCTGTCTGTCTGTCTGTCTGTCTCTCTCTCTCTCTCTCTCTCTCTCTCTCTCTCTCTCTCTCTAATTGGCAATGGCCCTAGCAGCTAGAAGATGTCGTTAAACACTGGAAGCTACTTCTAATTGAAGCAGCGCTACGTAAATGATGTTGTTAATATAACATGGTAAATCTAACCACTAAAAAGTAACGCTTACATTACATTGCATTTTATGAAACTGTAGATGTGGCATTTGCTGTCATCATCGGAATCCTGCTGGGGATTTGCTCTGGAGCGGTTGTCATCCTACTTACGTCGCAACTAAGAAAGTAATGCCACTTTCTTGCATCACATTGTGTTGACTAATGTAGATTGAAACCAAATGAAATATTTTGTCCCGTTACAGTTGATTGGATTGAACAAAGATATTCAGCTGAAAAGCCATCAAAGCGCAGAACATTAGCATTCCACTATAACGTTTTCAGTGTTAAGGGCGCCGCCTAAGTTTGTTAACTCCATGCATATCGGCCTCCCCAACTGTTAGGCCTACGTTCTCTTGATGATTGTGGTGGTCCAGGAAAATAATTGTCGGATCACTCTCTTTCAGTTGCTCTGCTACTCGTATTTGGAAACGTCCCTCTTGCCAATTCCCTAGATCGTCATTTAAATCACTAGTGAGACACAGCAGCCGATTGGTTATAGTGGTAACGCGGAGAATACGGTTCAAGTCTCCTCTGAAACGGCTAATGTTTAGGGAGTCTACGTGTACCGTATAGGGACCTTGAGCAAGTTTTTCACTCACAGCTTATTGCCATAGATTGATGGTTAGATATGATGACGCCTCTAAACAATGATTGTCTACTTTAGCGGCCGTCGGAAGTTTCCGAGTGGTCGAGACATCTTCCGGGAGCCGTACACGATCGACGGCAAAGCAGACGACTTTGACGTCTTCGTCCAGTCGTTAGAGGACTCTGCCACGACCACCGACGATGTACCATCGAAGCACCACCACCCTCTGGTCCACGAACCCCTCAATTGTCTTAGCAGCCATGGGGGACGAAGGACACCCTTTCTAGTACCATACAGCACCGCGGCCGCCGATCCCACAGAAAAAGTCTACACGGTCGACGGAAGACACGGGCGCTACATAAATGGCGCACCAGTCCACTGCCACGTGGACGTAAACAGTCAACGGGTGCTGGTCAAACCACCCACGTTCCAGACGGTCTTCGAAATGGAGGCTTTCCATGCGAAGATGATTCCATCGCATATGACTTACTTTGAGGAAGAGGAGGAGGAGGAAGAGGAGGAGGAGGAAGGCATGCAGGCCTCGGTCAATTCAATGGCAGAGGAAGCGGAAGATGGAAGTCACGAGGACTTGAGGATTTCACGGACGTAAAAGTCACCGTGACCTGGCACAGTTTACTGCGCTTCTGAAATTGCAATTTAGCGGCGCTTATTGGCGTAGTCGTGGTTTTGGTATGCATAGTACATAGAAATGGCCAAAATCGATCGATCAAAGGACCATTTGGAAGTGACCTCTCTGCAGATATAGATCGATCAAGTCCTCGGATTTTCAGCGTCATTGAAACGGCGAATAAGCGCTCTCGCGTTTGGCTTAGACATTCTGCCAATGTAGGCTATACGCCTGAAATGCGTTTTATTACAGCATACGCAAAGCCACGACTCGTATAGTCAGTCGATAAGATGGCGAAATCTTTCACGACCTTTGCCCGTTTGAATTGTCCATGTACACCGAACAGTTTTACGTCTCTTTGTGTGAAGCGTGTTATATGTACTTACGGTGATTGACCGATGTTATATGTACTTACGGTGATTGACCGAGATATGGATTTATTAAATTATTAGATCTAGATATCGGCAAGTGATCTGACAACCTCTTAGACATGTCGCATCAGGGCCGTAAATCTGTTTTGAAAAGTGGGGAGGGAAAAATTCCCCTTCGGAAGAGCGCGCCTATGTAGGCTACAAACAACCAAATATTGAGCCGAATGATAAACTTAAGTCTGATTGTGCGCAGTATACACTATACAGGTCTCCCTCTGTCTCTGCCTCTGTCTCTCTTTCTCACACACAGGCACGCACACACACGCTCTCTATCTGCTTGTCTTGTCTGTCTGTCTGTCTGTCTGTCTGTCTCGCTCCCCAATGGCCCGTAAAGTGTTTAAAAGTTGTGTCAGCCAACCTCAACCAAGTACAGACCGAAGGCGGATAAAATTATACATTAATTCCGATATAGGCCTAATGTAGAACAATATTTTTGTCATTTTGTACCACCACTGGTGGATTTTGATCCTCTGCCTATCGATGTTGTTTATGTATTTTATTTTGACTGAGCGCCTGTGAATAAGCTGGTTCCCGTGACGTAGCTTTTTTGGTCGCTAAAGAAATCTATAAATTAGGATTAGGCTACATTTGCGATTACAAGTATACACTGCGTCCAAAATGATTTTTTTGCGTAGAAGAAAATAAATGTACAGGAACTTAGGCATCTATAGATATAATGCTGTTTATAAATTTTCTGATGCACATACCGTGGTGTTTAGGTTATGGCAAATTGCTTAATTTGTTTATAAATATGAAATGCAGTCACAGAAGTGAGAGTAGGCCCTAGTGTGAACTTGTACTTACCATCACACTTTGCAGCTGGTGACTTAAAAACGACAGCTTTATTTATCAATTTTATTTAGATCTATCTAAAATTTACTTATAATCCTGAGATCTGTAATACACTCGAATGGGGTCTCCAGATTAACTGAAAACTCTGAAAAGCCCACACACACGGAATACTATGCATTTACGTAAATCTATCTACATGTACATATAATTATATATTAAATACATATATATATATATATTTACATACACTCTCTGTCTGTATTTCTGTCTGTCTGTCTGTCTCTCTCTCTCTCTCTCTCTCTCTCTCTCACACACACACACACACACACACACACACACACACACACACACAATATGATCACAGCTGTAGGCCCCCTATTAGGAATTTGCTGCCCGTCTCTAATTTCTATATCCAACGACGCTCCGCAAGATAATATATTGCTAATGTCACTTCAAAATTCCTCGCCCTTTGAATTTACCGTGGACCATAATCTATCTTTCGACACCCAACATTACATGTGGTAGCTTTCACTCAGGCATGATTCCTCCCACCCTGAAAGTTCACACTCTGAATATATATATATATATATATATATATATATATATATATATATATATATATATATCATATCACAGCTGTCTTCATAATTTGTCGTCCTGTCTCCGAACACACTCTGCTCTGTACGTCTTGTAGGGTGATGCGTTGGGCTTGACCGCTTGTCACAACATAAGTTCTGCCAGCTCTCAATTAAGAAGGAAATCTATCTTCAGCAGCCACATGATTCACACCTGTTATAGCTTTCAAGCCGAAAGAGTCAGGTTTCCTGCATTATCTATGTTCCCGCAGTAAATTATCCTACTAGACGTGCACTGTTGGCAGTCGTCGATCTTGGTTGGTGACCCTAATATAAATTTATGGCACAGCTTAGACGAATTTGTGGGGAGGGAATTCCTTCACGTTCCCTCCCCAGGCTTAAAAGTGGGGAGGGAATTCCCTCCTTTCCCTCCCCGGGATTTACGGCCCTGTGTCGCATGTAGGCTATATTTTCTGTTGATTGAACAATACCAATTTGTGTCTCGAAAGGATCAGTTGATGGCGCTCTAGAGGCCCTTACTGGCCTTACAAAGTAGGTACTTCATCTTGTAGACATCCTGTAGACGCCTGTGAATAAGCTGTTTCCCGCAACTTTGGGCGCTGTAGAAATCTCGAGATTGCGATAGGCTAATTACGACTAGAAGTTCGATCGCGTTCTGTAAGAAGTTGTAAGAAGTTGTGTTTTAAAGTTTTCTCCTGCACAAACGATGAAGGCCTATATTTGAATTTGAATGTATGTAGGCTACTTTGGCAAATAAAATCGTATGGCACAAATAGGACTATATTTATGAACACTTTTGTTACGCCAAAGAGGTAGAAACCCAACAAAGGGCGATTACAACCAAAAGTAAACAATAAAGAACTAAAGGCACAAGCCGTTAACCCTCGGGCTACCAAGACACCCCCCCCAGGTTTTTTCATCTCAAACCTTTTCCGTATGGAATAAAAATTTGACCTTTTAAGTAGCTGTAGGGGGTTCATTTACACACGTTTTGAGGTAAAATGTGAGATGATATCTCACACCGTTCAAAAGTTATACCCAATATACCCGAGGTACCAGGGGGGTGGGTGGATACCACCCCCCTAGATTTTTTAGACTATATCTTATCCGTCATTTAATATTAAGAGACACAAATTATACCATTCTATAGAGGGAATGTGGGGGCTACATTTATATGGTCACTGAGCTGACCTGAGACAACCGGAAATGCTCAAAATAAATTATAATACGCGTAATATGCGTGCAAAATGGCTGAATGGAAGCACTCCCCCCTTAGTGTTTTGTCTGTAGCGTATTCATTTGTCTTCCTGGAAGAGAAACAAAGATACCATTCTTTAGAGGGAATGAAGGGCTTCATTTGCATACCTACATCTTTGTCTTTTGAATACCGGAAGTGATCAAAATAAATAATAATACGCGTAATCTGTGTGAAACTGGCTGAATACAGCATTACAACGTAAACCGATATATATGTATGGATATATATGTATGGATGTACATTTATACTATATAAACATGTGTAGGGATGATTTTGTGTATCTTTTATACATAGATTAGTTTCAAAACACACATAATCTTATATTTGTTTATCCAAAAAGTACAAAATGTACGCAATAATATACAATATTGCTAATTAATGGGTTCCGTTGTTAAAAGTGATGTAATTTCGAGGTGCATTCACATAATGTACAACTAAATATACCATTCTGTGCAGAAATGAATGCTGAATCCAATGCTGTATTACAAATTATGATATGTAAAACCAAACACGAAATCCAGGGGGTGGTTACCACCCCCCCCCCTTGGTAGCCAGTGTTACAAAAAAAGCTTGGTAGCCCTAGGGTTAATTATGGCATAATTGTGTCATGACACAAAGATGGTTTCCGAGCCAAATATCAGATGAATAAAATTTATATTCTAATCTAAACAGTCTCGTTTCCCACATGGTAGACCCTAATGTAACTGAAAAACTGTTATGGGGTTAAATAATGAGCCTGGAAACAGCCCAGCAGGTTCTCGCCCGCGCAATAACCAAAACTTCCAAACACCACCACGTACATAATCCCTGTTCTCAAATCGCTTCATTGGCTAAAAGTACCTCAGCACATCCATTACCAAATTCTATTTCTTATCAACAACAACTCCCTTCAAACGTCACAACCAGACATCCAACCGCCCATGCATGCAGGTCAACTCGCTCGCTCGATCATCATCACATCTTTCACTATAGGCCTACCGTGGCCTCCAGTCCCCTATTCTATGAATTTCTGCGACCGCTGCTTATAGGTTATGCAACTTATGCTGCATCTGCTCTTTGGAATGGATTCTCAAAAGATCTCCGACAGTTTGCCTACCCTCCTATCTCACCTATTTCAGCTCTCCTCCGCTTGCACTCTCCTGTGCTACTTCCACTAACGAGTCGACTGAAAACCGAACTCTTAAAGCTGCCCTATAGAAGTAGGCTATATATATCCGGATTCTAATCCTGCCAGTCCACTATCACCGATTGCCACCGTAGCACCCTGTTATCTGACCTCCCAGGATTCTTACCTGGCGTCTATAATTGTGTAGGCCCTACTTCATTTGATATAGCGCCAGTAAAAGACTGCAATATGGTCCTCTGACGCGGTTATGGTGTGCTGCTGAAGATTTGCATTTAGCTACGTAGCATTTAACTTAAATTTGATCAATGGCCCAATAGCGCATCCAAGAAGAAGGTTAACTTCTGACACAGATTGTATAGCTTCTGAACCACTTCAAACTTCTGTTATGTTGAGAAGCACAGCTCTTTGCCAGAAGGTAACTCATGAGGACCAGGAAAGCGCAACATGCATGTGTATACATTGTATGTATGTATGTATGTATATGGCCATTTATATAGCGCCCTACAAGAAACTCACGA
Source organism: Aporrectodea caliginosa (assembly GCA_020284085.1). Taxonomy (NCBI): domain Eukaryota; kingdom Metazoa; phylum Annelida; class Clitellata; order Crassiclitellata; family Lumbricidae; genus Aporrectodea; species Aporrectodea caliginosa. The sequence goes on along the minus strand of JACEVL010000554.1, from coordinate 92,694 downwards.
AGGCGCTAGCCTACATTGTGCATGTAGGCTACACGTTTCATATAGCGACCGTACAACATCGACTCTGCTATATTCAGTGAATTTTATCGGTTGAGCTCCTTCCACATCCATGCCAGTTGGAATGTCATTTTAGGTCACAGCCTATGTAAATGTAATGCAAATAGCCCACATTTCTCTGCGCCAAACAATTGCTGGGTCAGGCCGGGATCGATCATGATCGAGACCAACTCATTCACCAAGGCTATATAGGCCTACGAGCCCACTGCCTTACTCTTACTGTACATGTAGCCTAAATCTATAATCCTTGAAAGTTGCTGTTTCATCTCGATCCTGTTGCGTAGAAAGCTAAGCCTAGTTGTGTTTGCTGAATTTCCCCTGTGCTACGATCGGGAAGGGCTCATACATGAATCCTCGACTGATTTGCAATTCGTTTACAGAAAAGGTGCGATTGTTCTGCTTAGTTATTCGCCAGATGCTGTCATCTACTAGAAAATGATCACTCTCTGTCGGTTCAAATGAGCCAATACTCGCTAGGTGTCAGTATAGATCACACTAGCTTCTGTATAATCGTCTGCTTACCTCTCCATGCTTTCCTTGTATTGCCTCGTTGGTATTTTCCTATCCACTTGGCGTCGCGTAGTGGGAGAACCTTTTGCAACACCTCTGAACTATCTTTGCTTAGGCCTACGGGTTACATGGTTTCACGAAGAATTCTCAGTTTTATGGAGGGCAAAGGAAGTTAAAATTCGTCTGTGCAGGTGAGATGTAAGCAGATTAGAAACGTGCCAGGAAACTCAACAATGGTCCATTGCGTCTACTTGCGCAGGAGATTGCATGTCCCTACCTGACTGAACGCTGGGCTGCACAGCTTTGCAAGTCATGTGGCTTTGCAATCAATACGAGTAGGCGTATTGCAAATGACGCAATTCAACTGCGCTATTTACTGTCAAAGTTATAAATTACAATCTCACATTTTAAAGGCGCAATGAAGTTTAGAGAGTAGAACCGAATGAAAAACTTCATTTTAAAGGCACAATACGAGAATAAAATTAATCATAGTTCGTTGTGTATAAACTATATGTAGGTGGCGGTATGTGGTATCCATGGTCGCATCAAATGACGCCTTCACAGCGGAATTCCCATTAAATATGTAATCTGTGGCAGTGATAGTTTGTCGATGATGGCGGCCATGAAGTCGTCGTCGGTGCAGCTGTCGATGATATTATCATTTTCCTTTAATTGGATGACAGCAGCTTATTAGATTTCTGTAGTTGTTTTAATTCTGTTGCCGGACTAAACCTTATTTCCGCCGCTGAACTTCTCTTCTCTTCTTGTCTATAGAAGCGATTTAGAGTGATCGAACTGATTTTGCGGAGACGAGTCTGCATCCACTGGGTGTCCGTTCGTTCGTTCGTTCGTAGTGAACGGCGGCGCAATAGAAGCTGTAAGGGATAAGAGAATGGATTGGCTTTCTGGACCCTGACGTTGCATTGGTGTCTGTCTCGGAAGTCAACAATGCATTCTGAGTGCAATCACCAGAAAGGTAAGCGCTGTTAAGTCTAATTGCATAGTTTGCAGCGTGTGTATTTTGATGAAAATGTAATTTGATCTAATTCAGAGTGACGTCGAGTGACAGGAGAAGTGGTGTTTTTCAGTGATGGTATAAGCATGTAGGTGGTAATACCATGCATCGTAGACGAACATTTTCTCCTGCAAGAAAGAGATCTGCTATTTAAGCTGTTCGCCTAGTTACACCCACTGGCAGCAATGGGGAGTAGGCAGGCCTGGGAACCCGCCCAAAGGGTAGGACACAGGCTGTGAATCATACATGTAAAATCCGGTCAGAGAAGCATAATAATTAGTGTAGGCAGATTGTACTGTATATTAGTAATAGGGGCATAGTCGTTTTATTGATAACAATCTGACAAAGATGCAGAAATACTAACATGAGTGATAATGGATAATTGAAAGTAATTATAAAATTTTAAAATAGACTAGTAAATATATTTATATAAGGATCTGGGTGTAAATTGAGAGTTGTCTTTGGGTGGGAGAGATTATGGCTTAAAATTGACAGTTGTCTGTGGCCTGTAAAGCTACGACGTGGGAGGCATCTGATGCAATTGAGAGTTATCAGTCCGTGAAGCATGTAGAATAACAATTTTTATAATCTCTAGAAGTCATTATAAGTTAGTCTGCTGTTTTATTAGTAGACTGAAGGACTCATGGCCTTGTGGATAGGTGACTGCATCCCTAACTGTGAATAAGGCCTCCATTGTGCATATAATGACATGCATGCGGCCCAGTGAGGGAGTTAGTTTGTTTTTTATCTAGACATTTAATATCACACCCTTTAAGTACTATGCAAATGCACTGCCTATGCTAGCATAAATGTTGTTACATATCACTGAGAACTGAAATAAAAGGACTGCAGAAATAACTAGTCACCAGCGGCAGGCTCATATATCTTGCTCTTTATTAAGCACCTTTTCAGAACTTCACAAGGCTCTTAACATGACAATCTAACAGATCTCAAAGGGGTGCAGCATAAGTGGCTTGAAAATGTCTATGAGCGTCCAAATAGTTCATAAGTTGAATGGTTGACTGTTCAGGGAGGATGGTCCAATGCATGAAAAAGCACAATGTGCAGAAGTGTGGGACCAACAGGTCTTGATGAGTCCACTGAATGCAACAGACCATAGACTAGGGTGACTGCAAACAGCAATGCAGAGCTCTCTGATGTATTCAGGTGCCGCACTGATTGTCGAATAGGAGGATTTTGAAGGTAATCCTATCCTTGACTGAAAGCCAGTGCAGCCTGCACATAGTTAGGGTCTGCATGTACACAACTACACATGTGGACTTTAGCCAAAGGATTCCTATCCAGAGCTGACAGATGAGTTCAGAGTTTCTGGACCAAGTTCCATCAATAGTGTAGAATGACAATGGGCAACAGCATTAGTGATACACTCTCTGCCCAGTTGTCCCTCATTGGCAGTATATAATGCAGTTTGTGTAAATCCTTCGCACCACCCACCGGGTCTGGGGATAACAGGTATTTGTCCCCATTAGTAGCTAGTGGTTGAGACACCATCTGTAATTCTTGGTTGAGATGGCTCCAGAGACCTAAGTTTTCCTCCTCCACCAGGACAAAGTACCCAGCTGTACACACCATGTATTATTCCATAGATATGAGACTCCGCTCTACAGAAGGAAGCTGATCCCTTCTCATGTAGTTGCATATGCGAAGATGATATGCAAAGAAAATGCCATCTGAGATGTTCTGAATCTATGATGGAAACAAGTATAATTTGAACTTGTGAATTTGGCAACAGCAAATGTCCAAACGTGTTAAAAAATTGATTATCGCACAAGTTCCTTATTAAGACAAATAATCCACCAAAATTACACAGAAGGCATGACAACAACTGATGGGTTACAACTGGCTAGACTGACTTGTGCAGTAGTCTCAGACTCTCAGTAGTTAGGTGCCCACTTAGAATGGACTCTACGGTCTAACTGAGCCGTATTTTCCCACAAATTTTGACACAGGTACTTGCTGTGGCTCAAAGTTATTTCAAGCATTCTTTTCTACTAGTTTCATCTCACAAAACTGGCAGTCAAATGAGAATGTCAACTGTATACTGATGGTGTGATCAGATGGCAAGGGAGAGGACTGGACACTCATTCTCATAGGAATTAAGTTTTAAACACTTTAGAAGTTTAGATACATAGCTGCCGTTGAGGGGCGGTTAAGGGTCTGACCTTCTTTCACAATTTGTCATTATCAAAGAAATATTACTAACAGCCCATGGAGGAGGCCCATGGGAATTTTAATTTCACTCTTCATATTCGTTTTCTGCAAAATATGTGCTGACTGACACACACGTGAAGTCCAACTGCTGCAGAAACACATTTTGATGACTGGGTTGCTAAGCCTGTCAGAAGGCACTTGGAGTCCAGGGTAACTACCTGAAAGTGGGTACCTGGGCTGCAAATCCAAACAGATAGTCTTCAAGCGTTTGCAGAGCAGAGAAGGAGATAGGCTGACTAGCTCACCTCTAGTTTTGTGAGGAAGGTTGTTCCCGGTCGCAGGAGCGTAGATCAGTGCAGAAGCAACCTATGTAGTAAGTGATCATCTCACAGAACGGATCTGATGGAGGTGATAGTAACAGGCACGACATACATTGTTAACATGGTCACAGAGCATTAGAGCTTGGCCAGAAAAATAATGCCCAAGTCTTGCACTGCTCTAGCAGAGAATGTGATGTCAGGAAAAGACCTGCGAAGGGCAGAAAGGTCAGTCTCGGAGATTTGAATCCGACCACCAAGCTAGATAAATTGGATCTTATCAGAATTCATCCAAAGAGAGTTTCAGGACATCCAAGTGGCCAGGGCCTCAGATGCATGCACAATCTGATCAACTAGGGTAGGCGCTGCAGCACCCAGGCCATGAACATAGGCGTGGGTGTCATGAACGTAGGCCTGGGTGTCATGAATGTAGTAGGCCTGTATGTCATCAGCATATTGATGAGAGGTGATTCCTTTTTCAGAGAGAATATGACTCAAGCCAGCCGTATAAAGTAAGTAAGTATATTCTTTAATATAGAATATATATATTCTTTAATAAGAATATAAAGAAGTGGGACTAAGTTACTAACACAGATCCCTGTGAGAGACCAAGGAATGTAGGGGACCAGAGAAAGCGCATAGACCAGAAATTTCAAATTATTTAAGTGAGATACTGTATTTCAAATGCTTTGTTGTCTTGAATGATATATCCTTCAGAAATAGTCTTTTCACTGTTCTGTTTCTACTAGATTTTGGTTCCTCTACATGCATATTCACAAAACTTCCATTTATTATATGCATAAAATTTCAACAAAATCCATCCATAAAATGCATAGAAATAGTCATCTTTGTTTTCTTTGAATATTTCATTATGATTTTCATAAATTCAGAAGAAATAATTTGGGCAGTGTATATTTTGTTTTCTTTGAATATTTCATTATGATTTTCATAAATTCAGAAGAAATAATTTGGGCAGTGTATATTTTGGCTTGACATTTGAGGTTGGCAGTGGTTGCTTGTAAGCTTGCATCATCTACTGTTGTCTTCTATGGTTCATTTGAAGCCTCTTCAGCACCGGAGTTTTAGAATTTCTGTTCTTACTGGAGACTACCGTAGTCAATAATGTGGTTGGAAGTCTTAAGATTTTGTGCCTTGCAGTCAGACACACAGTGTGGTCTTTTTTGGCCCATGTACAGAAGTCTGTCGTTGTAAGACTCAATACAGTACTCATGAGTAATGCAGGCCTGATGACCTTTAGCGCTACTTAAATATTTCCATGATGGCTTGAGGCATTATTTGTCAGAGCATGTATTTATTTCCTGTTGGCCAATATCTAAACACCATAGGTCTCCTATTGAGTATTCAAGGTGCTTCTTTGTTGGCTGCAGTGTTCACTGTTCATGAGTGAGAGTCCTTTTAACATGTCTAGCCAGCACACATAGGAACCAATGTCACACATAGGAACCAATGTCACACATAGGAACCAATGTTACACATTATCAATGTCTTGCACACTTTGAAAAGTTGGGGTGACTATACTGTTAGACTGCTGATAAATGTGACCCAAGGGATCGAAATGAGTCGTATGTCGGAAATTTTAGAATATGAGTATTTTACATATTCTTAAAGACCACATTTTTTGCTTTAAAATGACACCAAAAGTTTGGTTCTACCTTATTTTTTGACAAAGTTACGAATGATTATGTGTTTTTTAGTGAAAAAGTTTTACATTTATTTTAATATATAATCAAAAAATAAAAGTATTCTGTGTACAAAATTCAGAAATACACATTAAAACAATGAATTTCATCAAAAGTGAGAAATCCGAAATGTGAAAAAAAAATTTTTTCACCCATTTTCATTAAAATCTGAAAATAAGGAAAAGTGACCTCTGATCATATTTTGCTGTTTTCCAAGGAATGTAAATTGCCGACATACGACTCATTTCGATCCCTTGGGTCACAAATTACTGGTCAGTCAAGATCAGTTCTTATGGCCTTTTCTTGTTTTGTTTCATTACTGCAAAGTCTAAGTGCTAGTTGTGTGTTTAGAATGAGTTGAGTGTGTGGTGTCACAGAAGTGTTAATTTTAATTAAGAGTGCAACGTCAGTCAGGCCATAACGAACCAATCGTCTGGCTTGTTTCCCAGGGCTGTTTCAATGGAGACCAATTATGGCAGGATTTATTATTTCCATAGTCTGCCAGATCTCGACCCTACGAGATGTGGGATGCTTGTTTATATCAGCTGGAAATTTGGTAATTAAAACGTGGTACTTTACTTTACCTCAGCTTTTTTTTAGAGAGGTTTGAATGCTTTCAAGGGCTTTCCTAGTTCTGGAGATCTTTTTAACCAGTGTTTTCATATTTAGTTTTAAAACTGTCTGAGTGCTGGTTATAAACCATCCTCTTGCATGGTCAGTTCAGCTTCCATTGATCGTCTTGGTTGACATGCATGGCTTGCCTCAGAAAATTCACCCTCTGATTCCCTGCAGACTAGAACTCATATTGGTCATCTCTAGTTGTCAACAAAATAGGAGCTGTACAATCTTAAGAGCAACATATAGAACAGCAGATACTGATATTGGCTAGACATCAGTTCTCTGGTAATAGAGCAAATCCCTTGCAAACCATTAGGATTATGGTTAATAGTGTACGTTGTGTTGAACATGTGGTGTTGCACAGCTGCGTGTCTTTGGCTGGAGCTGTTCATTTCTGGCGCTTGGCTGCGTCTTTTATTCTGCAAATATTGTAATTTGGATTGTAGAATGGAGGATGAGCATTAACCGGTGCCTGCTGCTTTGCACGTCTATCTTCCGCTGCTGCTGCTGCAGCGGTTGCATTCGAGGCATCTCTATCTCTATCGATTTTCTGGTGCCTTTCGTGGTGCCGTGTTGTGGTGCTGTGTTGTGGTGCCGGTGCGTGTAAATTAGCGGCATAGTGTGTGTATGTCGTTATTGATTTTGTAAGGAAGGCAGGAAGGCAGTTTATTAATACTCTAATACTCTGCCAAATGGTTCTTGGTTACGATTGTTCCATTGAAAGCATATTAAGATTAGCCATGCACTGCTAATGGTTTCCTATGTCGCTAATACAGCTCGGAGTGAAGATATCTTCATCTACTGTTAAATACGCGATAGAACTTACACTCCTTGAAGTACGTTTAAAAATGTCTTCATTTCCTGTATGCATGAAGCATTGTGCTGTGACTGTGTTTGCATGTGAAGTTGACTGTTGCATGTCAGTGGGAAGATTTTGCATGACTATTTGCAGCTGAACGCAGATGGTACATCTATTTTAATCATCTACACCATGGAAAACATCCTGAATGTGGGAGTCAGGATGGTCTGGGCATGGCCTGCTCTAGATCTGTGCAGGCTTTGCTGCTACTGTCATTAATGTTGGTGGCATTGTGAATGGATGATTGCCTTCCTCCTCTGCCTCCTGGGTGCCCTGTGGGATTTGGGTAATGAGACAGTAGAAAGCCAAACACCCCAAACTGGAGGTTACTGAACTGTTGTTTTCATGTTTGTCCTTGAACTGAGAGATGGTTCAATCGAAGGCTATTCATTAGACTGGTCCAAACTTACATGGGGAAATATATTTTTTTCAAAATATGCTGCTCCACAAGGCTGCCCCTGTTACACTTGACTAGAAGACTCTGTGTTGAAAAAATTGAAGAGATCTGAGCATGTTTAGAGGTCGCTAGGTTTTGACACTTTTTGTAGAAATTGCAAAAATTGCGCATCTGACGCGTTAATAGCTTCATTATGAATTAAAATAAGCACCCATGAACACCAAGCACCATCTTTCTAAATCATGATCAATATGCCAACTGTATTTAAGTAACTAAAAGAATAATAAGCTTATTTACAAATAAAACACTTATTTCAAGTTCTTTCGGATAGATAAACGGTTGTTGGCTTATAACTAATTTTTAAATTTTGCATGCCACCTTTTCATCACAATTCGTTTCATATGCAATTGTATTGTTCAATATTGCTCTGTATGCTGCTAATTTAGCGTGATTCGAGTACTTTTTTCGTCTGTGAAGCCAGCCTTGAATATGAAATAAGCGTACAGCACATGTTTTTTCACTTTCTGCAATAAAAGCTCGTACGTTACAATACGGCAGCTATGGTGAAACTGGCATCAACAAGGAGTTCCTCACAATGTTGTTTGTTAGGGATGCCTGACAAACACTTTCTTGGGTCTGGACTCCCAAAAAATTGGGCAATCCTGAGGAATTTCATATTTCATTACGAGAAGAGACTATAGCATTTGGTGAGGCCACAAAAGCAACAATAATCGCTGCGTTAGTAATTCGGGAGGAGGCTAGAATCCCCGCACAGTGTGTGGATTCGGGTGTTCGCAAACTGTGGAAGTTGTATGAACACAAATTTGTGCTGATTCAAGGAGTTACAGTTTGAGTTCGATTTAATTAACTCTTTCAGTCATCATCTCCGCTATTTCTTCGAAGCGTGTCACTGCAGACATCGAGGCTTCTCTGGTCATACAATCTTATTTATCCACCTAATCCGCTATCCATGTAGCGTCTGGACAGGAAATCCTTCGACCACCAGACTCCACTGGAAGAGTATGTCGCAAGGAGATCTTTAAAACTGCTTGATCTTTTTACCATCCAGTGTCAAGAACAACCCACAGCCTTCCTATCAAAGTCCTTTACTCCCTGACCACTGGACCCTACTTCCCAGTCGATGAAGGCAAATGTCAAACTGTTGATGGTCGTCAATGCCTGCGCAGAACGTGGAGTGGCTCTGATCCATTCTTACAATGATATACTAAGGATGAGTCACAGAAACAATACTTGCTGCAATTTGTCTCCAGTCATCGGACAAAATTTTCTGTTCCAACAAAGGCAAAATGAAATAATAGTAGGTTGCGGGTTTTCCAGATCTTCAATGACGGGATTTATGCAGACTGGATTACTTCTTTAATTATTCAAAATTATATTTTATTACAAACGTAATGCAGCCTGACTAAGCAGTAACACTGCAGTATATATTTCTAAATTGGGCTGTTTATTTTTCAAAATAATAACTGACTTGAAAATAATTTATAACCGATTTGAAAAAAATCAAAATTATACATGTTTTTTGACAAGTTCATACTATAATATGATTATGGCAAAAAGTCGAAAAACATAGCGACCTCTAAACATAATCAAATCTTTCCAAAATTTTGCATACAGACTCATGTTTTCATGTGTAACAAGGGCAGCCTTGTGGAGCAATGTATTTCCAACTTTTAATTTTTTGGACCAGTCTACTATTCATCTATTAAATGACTTGTGTTGAGCAAGGTGTGTGGCTCAACTTTTAATTTTTTGGACCAGTCTACTATTCATCTATTAAATGACTTGTGTTGAGCAAGGTGTGTGGCTCAACTTGACCTAGGCTTACTGTTGAAGATGGAGCTTAGCATTCCAGATTTAGCTATGAACTCCTAGCATATAGTAGTTGATGATTCAGCACTGTAGCCTCCTTCTGATTTCAGCCATTGACATACAAACAGTTTTGACTGGCTGGTGGTAAGGTTAGCTGGGTGACCTAGCTGTACTTGATTCCCGGTTTGGTTAGAATCCTGGAAGCTCTGGATTGGACAGTGGTTGACCAATTTACGTTGGGTTCAGATCTCTTTTGCACTTGTGCCCCTGTAACCTTTGTACAGTGAAACAGCAATACACTTGTACAACCATACAGTGTCACTGACAAGACACGATGTGGCACGGTGGCCAACTGGTTAGAGCAGTCAGCCTGTAACGCTGAGAGTACGGGTTCGATCCTCGTCCGAGGTGGTTACTGTTTAGGGACCGTGAGCAAGGCCTTAGCACACAATTGCTCTGCAATATGAATGCATCTGTGCCATTGAGCAATGTGCATTTCTATTCTGCACTTTGGAAGAAGGGCAATATCAAATGCAGTCGTATTGTATTGTATAAGATCAGATGATGAGGGAAAGGACTCGCTACTTCCACTCACCTGCTGAGGCCATGAAAGGAACTGTTCTCTTTCAATGTCTGGGTTATCTGCTCAAGTGCATATCATCTTCAGTTCTTGATGTTAGCCTTTTGACGATGATGGGTACAAATAAATGATCTCCATCGTCATCGGTCATTTATGAAGTCCAGTGCTCGTGTTAATGTTTGTCCAAGTCTCCTTATGTCCTCACTATATTGTCTATCCTTTTTTTCTCTCTCCATCAAATCTTGTGTGTAGTGCATTCCACTTGTGTGGAATTCAGTCAGCTGGCTTTCTCTCTACATTTCCAAACCTTCAGTCTTCTGTGAATGACTTTGTGTAGCAGATTTGTTTGTATATACTGACTCATTTCTGCTGTAAGTATTCTTTTCTCGTCTTGCTTTTGCAATACTCACATTCTGATCCGTATAGGAAAATAGGAAAATGAATTGTATCATTGTCTCGTATATATTCATGTCTTGGTTTTCTTTGCTATTTTTCTGCTCCTGCATATCCTGTTCATTTTTCCAAATACTTGTGAGGTGCACACCACACATGTAAAACAATTTTTCACTGCCTCCAATTGAGATAGACAAATTGTTCTACTTGCTCAATTTAGCTTTTCCCTGGATGCTGACAGTTATTGGTGTTTGTTTGGTCTTTTCAGTATTTTCAGTAACCATGGTTTTGGTTTTCTCTGTGTTGAATACAGTAGGCCAAATCTTGTGCTGGTGTCGTCTATAAAATTATGTGTCATAATATCCTGTGGTTCTGGTCTGCTTCTAGTCATGGGACCAACGCCATCAGTAAATTGGAGATTATTCATTTAATAGCCTCCATTTAATTTGATTCCTGCCTCAGTTTTGCTTAGACTGGTTTCTCCGCTTACATATGGGTACAATAGTCTCGTTTCGTTTCGCTTTATTTTGTAACCAAAGATAACACATAACAATTTACACTGAGGTGGCTCAACTTAAATAAGGTGACACAGGAGACCCAGAAGGGGCCGGAGGTCCCGTTAACCAGGGCCACCTTGAAATCAGTTGGTCCTAGTCTGCATCTAGTATGAGTCTTACACCCTCAGTGACCACTGACCAAATTACATTACCAGAATAGAGTTTTGTTTTTCAAGAAGAGCCAGTCTTGGTAATTCGAATACCACTCTTACACTCATTGTAAACCATGTTAGAGTTCATGAAATTCTCAGGTTCACAGTAATGCTCTTTTGAATACAGTCTTAGACACATGAATCAGACAGTCTTGAACCATAGCAATTGGTCTTGAAATCAGTTGGTCCTAGACCATTGAAAGTGGTCTTGAATCTGTCGGTCCTTTCTTTAACAGTCCATCATGCGAATCAATTAGTCTTGCATCAGGCAGTCTTGAACCATAGGAACTTGGGAAGTGGTCCTTGAATTGGTTGGTTCTGTACCACTGCAGCAGGTGGCCTTGTTTTCGAATTCTAACATTGTCTAATGCAGATCTTGAGATGAACGTTGCTGAGTGGTGTTCTATAAAGTTAATTAAATTGTATTTCTTTTTGCAGGATTTTAACGCAGCCAGATCAGATGAATCCAGATACATATATAGATGATCTTCGGCATAAGACATGGGGTGTTTGCTTGTGATACTAAGTGCTGTGTGAATGATCATGTACGTAGGACAGATCTCCATTTCAGCAATGTTTGATTTTAGCTGGGAACATGGATTTGTATTTGCTAAGTGTTCCTACTAATGGGTCCAGTATTTACCCCAGACCAGAAAAATCAACAGAAGCAGTGCAAGCATCTCTAATGAACTTTCGGATGAAATCATGCGCATCAGTGCTGTTAGGATCTCACTGCCTTCTCACTGCTTTTAGTATTCAATCTATTCAATCAACATATGATGATGAAGGGTTAGATTCTCTTCTGTTGCTATACATAGTAGCATCTGTATAAATATAATGATTAGATAGAATTGTAATTTAGTATTCTTTGGATAGGTAGAGTAGCACTTATCCATTCTGTGTGTAGGGTAGAGCCAGGAATTCTTTGGGGCTTTCTCTAATGCATGTGATGCTGAAGTTATGTTGTTCTGCTTCAAATTTTTAAAGCATTGATGTGTATAACACTTAATTTGTTTAATCTTAACTCATCTTGTGCTCGGCTTGCGTGAGTGGATACAGCTTTTGAGATTGGTTGTCTTAACTGTAAAGCCGCTTAGAGTTATGGATCTGTGCTGGGATCCTTGTGTCTGACTGGTCAGTATTATAGTATGTTCTTGTGTTCTAATTTTCTACAGTCGCTCATTGTCTTCATTATGACCTTTGTTTTCCTGCTGGAGGAGTTATTTGTTACTTCCAGTAGGCTGATTTCATTTACATTGACACTCTATTCCAAGACTTAAGGTTAAGTCTAAATACTGTACCCATTTTTTAGACTGGAGAGGTATTAGGTTTTAGGTATAAGGTTTCATGTAAACGCTGTGCCCATTTTCTTTAGACTGGAGAAGTATTAGGTCTGTGATGCAAGCCAGGGCAAGGCTGCATAATTGGGAATGGTATGGAATCACTTGTCACTCAGGAATTTTAATATTTGTGGGAAGAGTTGTTGGTGTACCATGTAGTTGATGTGTCTGAAGTTTGAATGCATCAAAAGTCAGTAGAGTAAACAGCACTTGATGTCTGTGAAGCAAAGATGTTCATCTGTGATGTATGCCAGTCTTCTAACTGGGGTTAAGGAAGACTTTGTCTGAAATGTCTGAAACGGTAAACTTAGACTTCTGTAGAATTAGCTGACTTACATAGCGGTCTTATGAACAAAAGGTGTGTAGGTCAATGTTGATCTGTTTTATTTCATTCATCAGCTGTTAGATGCTCAGTATTCATCTAGTTTGTTTGATCATCAATGCCCCAATAAGAAGTCTTTTCTGATCTCCAGACTTCTGTCATAATATTATCTATCTCATCTGTCTCATTCGACTGACCCGACTGACTGACTGCGACTAACTGACTGCGGGAATGGACTGGACTGCAAATTTGTTTTGGAGTGCCATTGATTATTGCGTTGTGAATTTTTATAAGGGTGGATGAGTGCATCTCGAGTTTAATGACAGCTTATGACAACAAAGGCCGTTGCTGTCGACAGAAATTATTTATTACAGCTATATATATAAGGGTGCTATAGAAGTTGTAGGATTATATCAGACAATACACTTGAAGTCAGTTACATTGAAACTGCAGTCCAGGCACAATTATCTGGTGGAGAGTTGCATCCACTCTTAAGTATTTATGTTGCTCAGTGGTATGAAAATAAATTGCCACTGTCATTTGTATGGCAGAAGGATTCAAACCTTCCACACAGCAGCGAAAAGCAAACGTTTTCCCTTCGCTTACTGTGCCACCCACTCTTGGAAGCAGCTCCACGATTTGGGCAGGTGGAGAAGGAAGATTTGTGGGATGGCAGCCAAAGCAGCTGAACCTGGAAGAAAGTAGTTGAATATTTATGGCACTGATGTTAACAAGACCAATGTTTGCTTAGCTGACTGATTGGAATGCCAAATCATTTATTTGCAACATGGCTGAAACTGAACTCTTTTCGACCAATATCAGATTCAGAATATTGCAGTTAAAGCCAAACTTTTGTTTGACAAAACAGACTTGTTTGCTTTATAATAATTAATACTGATAAAGATGTTAATGATGATGGTGATGATGATGATGATGATGATAAAAGCATGCCATCCATTCCAACACCTCTCAGTTGTGATCCAGTGCTTTAAATTTAATGCTGTCACCTTTTGCAACACTCTCTCTCTCTGTTGGAAGTCGATGAGGGTTAGGCAACCCAAACATTTTACAATTCTCTGGAGGTATTTTATATCCTGAGGTACCACATGCACCTTGGAAAAAATAATAACAATGATAAAGATAATAATTTGCATGATGTCAAAATTGAATCAGAGGCAGCCTGTGCTTGCTGTAGACAGTGCTTACTGAGTTCAGCTCTGGAGAGAGCTGCAACTGCTGACCTGTGTATGGTGTTGCTGCGTACTTCATATGGCGGGGTCATTGCATTTGTAGAGCTAGTGTGTATTCTCCATTTTTACTTAATTCATAGTTCATATTTTGTTGTATTTTGTATAATAGTTATGTATTTTGACGCTTGTCTTTCTGGATTTTATTTTTGTCTCATTTTGTATGATATTTTAGTGTGTTTTAGCAATTATTATGGTACATTCTTTTACCAGCTTGCAATGATGTTTGGGTTTGCTGGAATATGACAGAAATTTACTCTATGGCTTAGCTAGCAGTTTGATCCAGGTGACATTGCAGAAATGGTTTTCTGTCTTAAGCACTCTTCCAGTCTGTGCCTTTGGTCATGTAATCATAATCGTAATCGAGCATTTATATAGCGCTACTCAAAAACAGAGGTGCTCCCGACCCGGGCCAATGTCTTCACTGGTAAAGAGAGAGGTTTTCAGGCGCTGGCGGAACTGGTAACAAGAAATAGAGAAAAGGTCAGTCCTGAGGGACTGAGATAACTGGTTCCAGCTATTGGGACCAACAATAGCGAAACTCCTAGACTGGGCCATGAAAGTACTCACCCGCGGGACACGGGGACAGAGTTGGCAAGTTGTTGCCACCGCCGGTTATAACCGGTTATTGCCATGGCAATAACCGTCCCGGCAACAACCTCTTGGCAATAATGGCAACAACCTCTTGGCAAAAATGGCAAAAACCTTTTGGCAAAAATAGAAACTTTTAATTATTGTGGTAATAAAATATGGAATCTTCACAGTTAGCTTCATTTTTTTATTTCTTCTGGCTTGCTACTTTACAGAGTTGATTGATTTAAATATATCATGCTTTAAATCAAGTTTTTCCAAATAAAAATCATCTGATTTAAATAACCATATAATTTCTTCCTAATAAAGACATGTAAAAGTTTTACATATTAAGTGCAGTCAATATCGAATTGTGTAATTATGAATTAGAAATTTTGCCAAGCCATTGGCTTCTATACACTACTAATAAATTATAATTATACTACCAGGTATGTATATAGAAAAGCCAATGACCCTGTTGACCTGAATATTACTACTGCAGTGCAAATGGCAGTTTATTTTGGAGTAGTTGAACTGTAGGTCAGAATTTTTTATCTTAATCTCATTTGGTTGACTTTAACTACATATATACTATGGGCTAATATAGATTTACTAGAGTAGTTTTAATTTCCCACAAGAAACATTTATTATAACTATGCAGTATGCAGTGAAATATGATTTTCATTTGCCTTGCCCTTACTTTGGAGAAAATGGGCAACAACTGGCAATAACCGGCCGGCAACAACTGGCAATAACCGGCAATAACCGGTTATTGCCACTGTCCTGGCAACAATAGGTTGTTGCCGGCATTAACCCAACCCTGCACGGGGACAACCAAGTAACAACGGGCCGAGGACCGAAGGGAGGAACGACTGCAGAGAAGATACTGGGGTACAAAAGGCCCTAAGATAGTGAGGAGCAGAGCCAGCAAGACAGCTTCGGCTGCTTCGCATGAGGGAACAGACCTTGAATTGGACGCGCTGGCGGATGGGGAGCCAGTGAAGGGAGTCACTGATAAAATAGGAGATGTGGTCAAACTTTGCAAAGCCCCCTTAGAGGCGGGCGGCAGCGTTTAGAATGGTCTGAAGTTTAGATGTATTTGTAGAGGAGAGACCAATGTACTCCGCATGTAGTCTTCCATTCATTGACTTAGGTTGTAATTGTATTTGGAAACTCCTAAGCATCACTTTAAGGCCTCTTCAGAGTTAGTGGGAAATAATAAGGAAAAGAGCCAGAGAGCAGCTCCCCTTTGGAGACAAGCAGGGAGGGCATTCCACGAGGAAGGACCAACAACTGCGAAGCTGTGTTGCTTTGCAGTGGCAGTTCTCAAGTAGAGCAGATACTTGTTTCCTTTTCCTAGACAAAGCATTGAACACTCACCATTGTATGGTATTTAATCATTATAATTTACTCAAATTTCTAAAGCGCTACTCTAAAGCTAAGTGCAGGGCACTAACTTATTCATGAGCACTGCATTGTGTCGTCAGAGGGTTTGTCAAGAGATGTCAAGTGAAGATGTGAGTCTGGTTGCCAGGGAGACCAGAGAGAGGAGGCAGAGGAGCTGCTAAGGAGGGTTTCGTTGAGGATGAAAAAGCTTGAAGGGCGAAGAACTCTACTGCCAAACTACTGCATGAGGACAGTTTTGTGCAAAGAACTTGCTCAGAGTGTTAAGGTTGCTAGCTTAGAAATGCATGGAGATTCATGGATTCATGCATGGTGATTTGGAGATTCTGATCTCAATGATGTCATCTGATTATCTTTGTCTGGTCATACCCAGAGCTCGAGGATACGCGTACCCTAAAATAGAATACGTTAAAATACGTGCGTACCTTTAAAAAAATAGAATACGTATTGTACGTACCCTCGAGCTTTGGTCATACCTAAATCAAGAACTGTTCTTGGTGAACGAGCTTTTTCTGTTGCTGGACCTACTTTTTGGAACTCTCTTCCTGTGTCTATACGCTGTGCTCAGTCACTTGGTCATACCCAGAGCTCGAGGATACGCGTACCCTAAAATAGAATACGTTAAAATACGTGCGTACCTTTAAGTTCTCGGCTGAAAACTTACCTCTTTCAAATTGCCTATCCACCGTAGGCTGTCTCTCTGTCTCTTACGGACTGATCTTTTGGATGTTGACCTGATTGCGGCATGGTTTTGGTATGCCATCGGTTGATGCCTTGTGCATTAGACACCGGTGCAATAGAAGTTGCTAATTACAATTACAATTCAAGCCTATGAGAGTTTGTCAGACGGCAAGCATGCTGTCGTCAGGGTGACCACATCGTGCTCCAATTTGTATGGCTAACACTGTATGTCGCGTATGACATTTACTTCATGTGGAGATTGATTATTGTATCTGTGAACAGTTGAACTTAAAATTTATATTTATAGACTGAATAATAGCCTATTATGGCATTCATCTGTGACATTCATATTAATGCCATGACATTTTGAGAACGTTTTGCTTTGCATTTTTAGCTACTGTTTTGACATTTTCAGTTAGATTTGGCATTTGGGTGAGTTTGTTTATAAATGTGAAATTATGTGACCTATGTACCTCTTCAATGTGTGGACTTATGGATATTTACTAATATCTTTGTGTCAGTGCAATTGGACTTTACCTCCTGCCTAACTGGATGGATGGAGGGATTGAATGGATGGATGGCTGAGTGGGTGGATGGATGGATAGAATGAGTGGATGGGTGGATTAATGGATGGGTATGGAGGAGAGTGAGTGGCAGGATGGCCGGATGCCAGAGTGTAGGTTGGCAAGTGGCTTTGATGTAGCGGTCATCTGGGATTGAAGTTCATCTCCAGTACACTTTTAAAGATACTGTCTGCTAACTAATGACAGAACGGAAACTAATGAATGAATGATGTGGATTAGGCATTTGCAAAAATGAGATCACAAAGCACAGCCTCAGTGGTCTAGAAGGAGACCTTTCGTTAGACCTTTAAGGCCGATGAGATAGAAATGTCAGGCTATCATTGTGCCATATAAAATGTTGACATTATCAGGCTACATCTGAGGACTTACTAATGGGCTTTGGTTGTTTCTTTGGACTTCAACATTTAGATGTTGGTTTTTTTACCATTCTGATGAAAGTCAGAAATGTGTTGTCTCTATACTGATATCTCTCTACCAATTTCTCTTTGAACTTAGAAGTATAAGGTCAGGATATAAAATGAAACCTTTGAGGCTGCTACCACATTAAATGTTAGCAACTTCATTTCTTGGCTTATGAACGTGCCTGGCCAGTCCTCTTTCCTTGCTGCAGTTGATGTACTCATTTTGTAGCAGAGTTCACTAAGTGATGCGAGTGGAATATAAATTCTAAACATGTCTGTACTGATAGGGATTAAAACCCTAACATCTTGGTTAACCATTGGAATTTGATGCCACTCTTATATGAGTTTATATAGTAAGTCATAGTTGTTGTAAGTAGATGTGGGTATATAGTGCCTCCAAGGAAACTACCCAGAAGTGCTGCTTCCAATCTGACAACACTTGACTCGTGGTCTCATGTTGTCAGGGCAAGAGCAATCTTAATGGAATAGTCTACAAAACCTGGCAAAATAAAGTCTTCAATTGGCAAGGTTGATAGTTACGTGGCAGCCTTTCCAGAATGAAGGAACATGGCAAAGCTACCATGTTGCATCGTGAAATTGCAGGAGAACTATTAGATCTCCTTGCTCTGTGGACTGAAGAGTTATTCGACTTGGTACAGATGACACTGAACTGAAATGCACAGTTCCCTGAAATATACACAGCCCCACAGAAATCTGCAATAGTGCCAGTAAGCGTTGACTCTGTAATGAAACTTCCTGAAACCAGATTGCTGTTTGGATAAGAGAGAATTGCCACCAAATCACATGTCAACTGCTTCGACACAATCCTCTCAACCATCTGTGATAAAAATGATGAGTTCTAAATTGGATGATAAATGACTACATATGTCAGTGGAAGTATAGGCATTTTGTACTATTCATGTAATGAAACATAGACAGTCGGAGACTGGTGCTGGTGGTGACTATGGTCATAATGATGCAAACCATGTGTAATGCCAGTAAATGTCGATAATGACAGTAGTCTCAGCAACAGCAGATATTAATTATTACAGTGGTAATGTTTCTGGTGGTGTTAATGATTATATTGATCATGTTGTTAATGATGATTTGCTCTTTGTCTGGGAATACTGAGTAGAGAAAATCATACAAAATAGAGGAATGTTTGGAGGGCAAATGAGACAGACCTTTCGTAATAGGTGGCATGCAATCGTGCTGTGCACATACAGGTTCCTTCTGATTAGCTGCGGTGTTTTGTTAATTAGTGCTATGTTCCATAAAAACGTATTAGGTGCTTTGGTGCTTTTATCGGATCTGTTGTCCCTTGTAATTAAACGGCACATACACAGGCAAGGGGCAGGCAGCGGCTTGTACAAGTAAGCAGGTGTAACTAATTTACTGTAATCCATATCAACCCTTGACTGGGATTTAGATCTATTAGGCAAAGGAAACATGAAACTTTTAATCACTTGGTCTTGAAGTTTTATGTGGAATCCATCAGCAGACACAAAAACAGCTCTCAACAGCTGAGTAGTAGCTTCTGTTTCATAGCACGCTCTCACAGTACTCACTTGGTTTCAGACCCCGTTTTAAAGCTGGCTTCAGAATGCTTTATCACATGACTACAGTCCTTCCCCAGATTGCCATTGTGAATGAAGATGATGCTGTCTAGCTTCAGCAACAGCAGCAGCTTTGAATTGCTTATTCATAATGTCTAATCCATATGCTATGTGGTGGTTACTCTTGTGCTATCATTTTCTGGAAAATCTTCACTTTTAGGTCTTCAAGTCGAAAAAAATGAGAAACACTGACTCAGTGGACTTTGTTGTCTTTGCAGCAAGAGAAGTTGGCATGAGTCAGCAGCCACAGTGGGACGTCTGGCCCTCTGGCAGCCCTGATCTGCCCGACTCCCTCGCTCCAGAGCAAGAAGGTATGTCAACTTCCTGCGCTTCTGGCAGGAACTTTTAATTTAGATAGTGAAAGGAGACTTTAACAGTTATTCCATTCAGATGGGTAGAAACTTAACCCTTTAACAACGAGCGTGTACTAAAATGTATGGGAAATGCAGCTTGTCGTTAAAGGGTTAAGCATAAGTGTGATGTGAGTACATATATCTGACAGACAAAACTTTAATGCCTTGAATCCTTTGGTCCAGTCGAAGTATATTCAAACCGTTGCAGGATATTCGTTGATTATGTAGGCCCTCCAGAAATTCGCGATTCTGCGCCGCGCAATTTTCGCGCAAAAATCTAACTACCGCGCAATGGCGCAAAAATTAGGAATGTGCGCAATTTTCGCGCAAAATTATCAAATCAATGATTTTATTCGTAATTCGTAATATGCGCAATTTGGCTTTAAATGGCTAAATAGCCATTGCGATGCATGGTAAATTCAACATAGCAACGACGGCGTTTGGCGGCAATTGACAATCATGGCACACCGCTGAATGGGACGATACTATTGAAGTAATAGAGGAATTAATAGTGAAGGCAGATGTTTCTGCTAGTAGCGCTCAGACTCAGAGTATTAAATTAGCTATTATGAGCTCAGGCAGATCCGAGTTATACGGAGAACGCTGTCGCTAAGCGCTGCGGCTGTGCTAATACACTCCTTCGTCCTCACACGTCTTGACTACTGTAATGGGGTCCTCCTGGGCCTCCCTGAGTTCCGTCTTCATCAACTTCAGCTCGTTCAGAATGCAGCAGCTAGACTGCTGGCTGATCTACCGAGATATTCACACATATCTGACTACATGTGACGTGAGCTTCACTGGCTTCCAGTTGCTGATTGTGTGCAATTCAAAATTGCTATGCTGGTTTGGAAGGCTACGACTGGCACTGCTCCGGACTACATTGCTGAACTGTGCCTTCCAGTTGGCACTCAAACTGGTCGGCGGGCTCTCCGGTCTGCCTCGCGAAATGACTTGATGATACCTTCGTTTCGAACCACCATCTGTGCTCGTCGGGACTTCTCGATTGCGGCGCCACGGATCTGGAACGCTCTTCCGCCGTCTGTGCGTGCTGCACGCGGCTATATGGTTTTCTCTAAACTCTTAAAGACGCATTTTTTCAGCTGTTTGATGGCCATGTGTTGAGCGCTTCTGAGAGTCTCTTAAGTGGCGCTTTTATAAATGTTTTGTTACATTACATTACATTAAAAATTCTAAAACTTCGCTACGACAAAATTCGTTAGACGGTGTGTTCCCGAAGCAGTCGCGCAACAGTGTTCGTAGGCGTTACACACGAAGATGGAGGGAAACTATTCTGCACGTTGTGTAACGTGGTTATTGATCATACAAGAAAGTTTCTAGTAAGCCAAACTATACACTAAATAGGCTACCAACAACACTGTTAAATACTTGGCACGCTGATTCATGGAAAAATAATGTACATATAACCAATTTTTACTTTGCGCAAAATTAGCGTTTTTGCCGCGCAATTTTTTCAATTTCTTGGCGCAAATTTCTGTGGGGCCTAATTATGTTTCATATTGAATTTGTTGCTAGTTTTCGTGTTCAACTATTTTAAAATCTTTGAGTATTTTTCTTGTTGAGCATGCAGATCATGCATGTTTAACCAGGAATGCTGTGATAAAAATGAAGAGAGTGAACAATGATTCAGATGGGTAGAAGTTTAACCCTTTAGCAATGATGTGTAGATTAGAGTTAGCAATCATTCAGTTATTTAACAAATTGTGCTACAAGGGCCATCATGCAGCTGAGCTGTCTGACTGACATGTATTGCCACAGAGATACATGCATGCATGAATCATATATAAATATAAAACATAAACATCCTTTGCTGTAGACTAAGCACTTAATTCATTCTGGGAGTTCTGCATGGAGGAGATTCTTGTTGTATGATTTGGAGAAGGTTCCTTAGGAAGTTAGATTGTGCTGGGGTCAGTGCCACCTGCAGCAGAATGGGGGATAGTACAGTTGAGGGCACAAGACTGTCAATTGCCAGTGCTGTAATCTCTTCCCTTTGGCTGTTTGTGTGGATTTTGTCGGTCTCTTCCACCCTCTCCTCTGTGTCTGACTATTCGGAAACTTGTTATCGGTGTGTGTGGTAGGAAGAACCCTGGAGCTGTGAAGCATAAGTGGCCCTCAGATCCAGTGCTGATGAGGTGCTAAAGAAGCTGATAGATTGGATAGGCTTAGGTCAGATCAATGGCCATTTAAGTCCAACGCCTTTCTCTTCTTATCAGTGTTGGTTTCTTGTATGTTGTTGTTGTGGTCACTGATGTTGTCCTTATCCTTGCTGTGATTGCATTAGCTAACTTTAGACAGACAGGCACACAGACAGACAGAGAGAGAGAGAGAGAGAGAGAGAGAGAGAGAGAGAGAGAGAGAGAGAGAGAGAGAGAGAGAGAGATGCAAGGAAGTGACGTGGAAGCTGTTGAATTGAATGAGGTTATCAGTCTTTTTCAGAATGTGTGATGAGGAGCAGTGCCAAGTGTGTAACAGTGAACTGGATTAGATTATGGTCTTTAGAGGGCTCCACTCAAAACCTTGCCACAGTACCTCAGCGATATACTTGGCAGACCCGTACAAGTTACAACTGTGTGTACCACTCATGTAGCTGAAAGGAGATATTTGCCTGACCACAAATGCCATGCTTAAGTGTCTTTCTATAGTCTTTTTAGAGCAGATTTGATTTGAAGGCCTTTGCATCAATTGCATTCCAGATATTTTTGAACCCTTGATTTGGTCCTAGCCAGATAAGTTTTTGGGTTTTGGTCGATTTTGCCTCTTTAGGGAAGAAATGTTATGCCTTATCAGCCAACAATGTTGGTTTAAAGTGCAAACATAGGCTTGTTGAAAAATGAATTTGAACAAGCCTAAATATAAAATTGCAATTTTGTGTCTATGAAAGTTAAAAAAGCCACAACACGCTTGTGCACTTGCAGATGTAGAATAATGTTTACATTGAGGGATCATAGTGCTTGAGTTTATGGGTTGTTACTTTTTTATGGTTCACTTTGATCAAAATACTTAATACTGTGTGTTTTATGATGATAATTATTTCTATTATTCATTGAAGTCGTACATGTTCTGTTTTCCGTTATTTCTAGTCCAATGTGAATACTGGAGTCGTCTATTAGTAGAGCAGCTGTTCCTATCATCAACTTTTAGAGTCAGAATTGTTTGTGTGGTCGATGAGATCAGAGTTTTCCGCTTTATCCATTAGGAGAGTAATTATTGCTGTCATCGGATCTGGTGCACGTGCATTGATCCCAGGCTCCTTGGTGGGGTGAGGGGGGGGGGAGAACGGGTGTTGAGCCCAGAAAACAACCTGGAAACATGAGCAGTAATGGCAAAACAAAGAAGTTAGAGAATGTTATAGCCCAAGTTAATGTTAGTCTGGGTTTGTATCAGTTTGGGTTTGCTTCAGTCTGAGTTTGTTTTAGTCTAGGTTTGTATTAGCCTGGGTTTATAACAGTTTGGGTTTTTATCAGTCTGAGTTTGAGGCAAGAGGATAGGGTAATGGCTCATTATTATTGCAGTGTAATAATAGTCTTCAGCAAAAGATCCGTTGGCATACGCCCAAACGCAATCGGTATCCAATCACTAATAACTATTAATCAAGTCTGAATATTTCTACAGGGCTGAGGCTCAAGTAAGTCAAAATGTTTTTCTATAGTGACCCTGCTCATTTTTCAATTAATAGATAGAGAGATTGTTCACCTCTGCTGCATGTTTAACAGATGGTAATATCAGGTAGATTGGCACTTGGTATTTGCCATCTATGAGACCGTTAGTTTCAGTAGTAGGTATGATTAGAAAGCCATGGTTTTGCATTGGTGCTGATTATATTTTCTAAATTAATCAGTGAAATGTTGATGCTTTCTTTATCGACTGACATAGGTCCATATGTAATTTTGGAATAACAAAGGTAAGGTAAAACAATACAGTAATTTGTTTAATAAATAATAATAATAATATTTATTCTTATGAAGCGCCTGACAAACGCACTGCGCTGTACATGTGCATGTTATGACAATTAAACAATTCACAAGAACACAAATTACAGAAGACATAAATAAAAAAAATACTATATATATGATGTCAGACTAAAATATTTATTACGCACCTGTGTCAAAATTAGTCCCAAGACGCAAATCTCGAGAGTTGAAGGATCTTCTGACCATTGTAAACACAGCATAATTTGAAATTCCATAGTAGGTGTACTGTATTAATTTATGCATGTAGAACACCTTGATCTACCTGGCAGAAGTTAGAGTGGCATAATGCATTTGCGTATTCTGTTATTCTGTCATAAACATTTTAGTCTGAGGTCAGGTGTGAAATAAAAACTGTTAGTCAGACGTCATTCCAACATTACTTGTATGAAGCCATGTCATTTCTTTGGTTGCTGTCACTGCTTAGTGTTTCCAAGTTTTCTGGGGTGGGCAGTGTTTCTCACAGCCTCTGTCTGTTTATCTGTTCCTGTTTGTCTATGCATCTGTTTCTCTGTTTATCTCTCTGTATGTCTTCTTATCGATCTATATTATGTTTATACAGTAGGTACAGTCTATACATATAGGTCTACTATAGATGATCTTTCTGTAATACTAATATTCATTTACTAATTCAGACTGACAAGTATGCAGTAAGGTTACATGATATAGTAGTAACAGATGATAACAAGTTTAGCAGGAGTCGAATTTAACTGTATGGCAGCCTGCAAGGCGCTTATCTGTCCTACTGCTAATTTTACAGTTGCCCCATAGGGAGTTGAAGACTGAGTCAACTTTATGGTGCTAGCCATGTCCTTCTGATCTTCATGCCAGTGTGTTACCATTCAACCATCTCCCTCCTGTCTTAGAGGTTTTTTAATGTCAACTTCATCTGGCCTTATGCACTTGTGGAACCACTAATCTGAACCATCTGTAGTGGTACTTTGTATTGTATTGTATTGTATTTGAACACTTGTTATAGCGCCCCTACCAGATTTCCCATTCAGAGGCGCTCATCACAACAGTACAGTGAATACAATACAGCACTAAATTCCAGCAAACTTAATTACTGTAACTCAATTCTCATTGTTATCACTAGGGGGAATCTGTATTATAAGTTACAAATGGGTCAAAGCTCTCTTGTCAGGGCCATTACAGAGACCCCTAAATATCCGCATATTACACCCATATCGAATTCATTGTATTGGCTGCCTATTGAACTAAGACTTCATTTCAAGTTTGACCTTACAGTTCATACAGTACTATATATTAACCAACTGACCTATCTCTGTTCTATGCTCACCCCAAATACAAACAGATATTGCACTCGATCAATGGATGTTGTGCCCAACACCAGAACAGTGTTTGGCTCTCGGGCATTTCCGGTTCTGTCAACTCTTTGATGTCATTGAGGTCAATACTTATAACTTGTCTCTTTCAACATGAATACATCCACCCTAAGGCCTGGCTTCTCGTTTCTCTGGTCTGTCATATCGACCTGGCTCCTTTTCCAATGGATTTGGACTTCTGAACTTCTGATGCGATTTCACTTGAAGCAACCATCAACTGAAGTCTTTGGTGTTATAATGGTGTAATGGTGCAATAGAAGTCATATTAGATTAGACAAATTCCTAATGGATCCCTTAAACCTAAGTTCCAACATGATGTGTCCTTGAGTTGTTTCATTCTATTTAAAGACTGTACTGTGTAGTTGTTGTTGTTGTTGTTGTTGTTGTGACACTCGTCTTTCAGTGGGCAGATGCTGCTCGGAACTATTTAGGGCATTCAGTTTGCTTTGCTACTTGAACTTAATTAATTAGAATGTATCGACCTCAAATTGCAAGCACCGTTTCTGGGTGGAGACTGTGAAAGATAGCAGCAGCTGTTGCTTCAAATAGGGTTATCGCATTTCCGGAAGACTGTAGGCGAAAATTTGTCTAATTTTGGACTTAATTTGTGTGGCATCCCATTTGCCCAGGTGTGCTATCGATTGTGGCATGCTTAATGGCATCACTCTGCTGCTGCGGCTGTCCATTTAGCAGTGTGGATGCTAGCACTTGGCATCGACATTAAGTTATCCGTGTCTCTGTGTAATAATACGGCTGCACGGCTGGTATTTCAGGTGATTAGCTTTGCAGAGTCGTGTGAGGGCGTAGGATTGAGCACCGGTCTGTCTGTGTTTTGTTGTGCTGCTTGTTTGGCCGAGTCCTATCCTCTGAGCGCTCGGTGTTGTTTATATGTAAACCAGAGTAAAAAGCGTGCATATCTCGCACCGCTGCCGTTGGCCGTGCGATGTGATTGCCACTTGAATGATACTTACCGAATTATTCAACAAATGTGGTTTTACGTAGAGCAGATGGGCAGATACATAGGCCGTGGCAGCGGCCGGCCAGCGGAGGATGTGGCCGATATGTGTGAAAATCTCGGTGTGAATATCTTTGGTGTTTAATAGTTCTGTGACAGAAGCATTCCACTGTATACGATCTGTTTGGGTGATTATGCTTCTTTCGGTTCAGTGATCACCCTGTTCACAGATTCCCAGAGCTCTGTGAACAGGGATGCTGACTGATAACTGACGGCATTCCTCCTCCTGCTCACCTGGTGAAGACAGAGTCAGACACTCACCTGCGGAATTTGGGTCAAGTCCGCTGCAGTGGCTGCAAATCCGGATGCTCCTTAATGCTGATCGGCTAATGATAAAATTGATTCCCAGATTGCCAGGCTGTGTGTGTATGTATGTGTTTACCGGCTTTCACATGAATTCACCATTCAATTGGAGTGCTTGAGAACAACAGGATAATCATTGTAACATGATTGTCTACTATGGATTGTTATAGGTAATGGATCATTAGGAGCATCAACTGTTTTGATTGAGGCCTGTTGCATGGGTGTCTTCCGTTTTATTTTTAAGCCTGTGTAAGCAGTGGATTAATTCAGCCCGATCTCGCATTTCTAATTTGAGATCCGCACCTAAACTATGAGATCCGCCACCCAAAAGAAGAGACCTGTCACCTAAGTGTGATTTTATTACAATGATCTACCTTATGCTTCTTCACTTTATGTGTTTTCCGAGTAGCAAATAGTATCGGGCATAGACTCGTGAGAGAGGCTTAGATTAGATTTGCAAAAATTCGGAGATCCACCACCTCTGAATGAGCAATTTGACCATTGCGTGTAAGGTAGTGATTACTAAACTTATTGGCTGCAAACTGAAGTGGATGATGACGTTGATTGATGTGGATCTATTATTGCTCTTTGGACTCTACTTGTAACAGAAAGCGTCAGCTTTTCATTGTTTCAGTCTTTAGGTTGTTATGGCTTCAATCAGTAATAAAACGCCATCTGGGTACTAATTCCACAGCCTTTACATTTTTGTCTGATATGTCACTAAGATTTATGCAATGAAATGTTAACATTTACAGTTTCTACGTCTAGATTAGCGATTTGATCGAATTTGTTTGGCCAAAGTCTCAACGGGAAATCTCTAATACAAAAACAAAAAAGTGCCCACCACTGAATGATTGGCCATATCATGACATCAAAGTTTATCAGAACCTTATCAGTAGTTATCAATTATCGTAAAATTTTTCCAATGGTTCTTGCCTGTGTCCCAAGGAACTAGGTCAAGACTATTGCTGCTCAGTAGTAGAGGGCCTTATAATAAGTCAAAGGTGGAGAGTGAAGTCCAGTCACATCATGAGTAGTTGGGTGAAGTGAAATTAATTAGCTGGGATGAGAGGCATTCTTGCCTAAGAAATGATGTGGCTTATGGGGTTTATCTGTTTGCACTTGTGCTTGGAAAGCAGATTGCCTTAAGGGAGGAATGGGTTGAATCAGACTGGATTTGCATATATGTGTGTTGGTTGAATTTCATCTAATTTTAACACAGTAGCCGATTGGTTAGAGAGTTCTCCTTGTGCTACAGAGTACAGGTTTGAACCTCACTTAAGACGATTACTGTGTAGGTAGCGTGAGAATGAGCAAGACTATCACTCACTATTACACATTGATTGATGCATGGTCATTAGATAGATCCTTAATTAATGAATAATAATAATCATAATAATAATTCATTTAATTGCATTCTAACTTCTATGACACCCTTATATTACTAGGAAAGCATCAGTGGATGGATTACCGACTGCTTTCGGCCAATTCAGGTAATTCCCTTGTAGCGGTGGTTGAGTATGAAGAAGCAAGGTAGATTTGCATACCACTGCCGGACCGAGGTTGCAGTCTATGCTGCATTTGCCATTGCAATTCTGCTGAACACTGTGGATGGTAATTGATATTTATGTACAGTGTTGAGGTGGTTATAATATGAAGCTCTATCCAATACTGACGATGTTGATGGAGTTGGAGCAGACCAAGTCCGGCTGCTGTCCAGATGGTTCCAGTTTGCACCAGGGTTTCTCCTGACACAGTGCAACACTGGAGCGGAGAGGAATTTTAAACATTGGCAGAGCACTTAGAATACAAAGGAGAGCAAAGAGTATTAGATATCCGTGACTGGATCCCACAAGACCTAAACCATTCTGATGCTATTGTGGCTATGAAATGCAGGGCGTGTGCTTTGGGGTGTGGGCTGAGGTGAGTGGTGTATTGGCAAACTGATAATGCTTTTGCCTTTAAGTCATGGGGGGGGGTTCAAATCTCTGCCAGAGCAGATATATGTTTTGACAGTTGTGACAGTTTAAAAAATAATAAAAAAGATAAAATTCCCATGTGTCATGAAATGACAGTTCACGGTTAAGCCATGTAACCTGTGAGGAAGAGTTTCTTTAATCCTAGAACCTTGTCTTGAAACAAGACTGACATTAGTCCCACACACAATGTATGGTCATTATGCTCATTAGAGAGTGTCCTAGGAGAGCTGCAAGTGGAGCATAACTCTCAGAACATGTTTCTGCTCTGGCAGAGATTTGAACCCCTGACCTCTCAGTGCAGTAGTTTCCAGTGTTTAACGACATCTTATGGTTGATATCGCCCGCTTCCTTTCTCCAGGTTTGGGACTGGCGCTACCAGAGTTTCACCTCTGAGATGATGGCTGAGCTTGCTAACCACTGGGAGAGACTCTGAGGAATGTAGTATATACCGTGTGTTTGCCAGTTTGACTACATGGTTGTCCAGGCCTGGACAAGAATTTTCTCATGTGGTGCTTTGGGATCTTGAAGATCTCAGTCAGGAACTTATCAGCAGCCCAGCAAATATATATTTATATCTTAATGAGCATAATAATAACAGTGGCGGCGCCAGCTATACAATTTCGGCAGGTCGCGTCAGGGTCATGGGAGTTATTCAGCAGGTCGAAGAAATTAATGTTTGAGTTTGACGCATCAAGCAGCATAACTTTATATATAATAATTTTCTTCGTTATATATATATATATATATATATATATATATATAACGAAGAAAATTATTATTGAACGTTTATAGCCCAATTATTGTAGCATATTCAAATAAATTTAAAATAATTCATAATTCAGCATTAAAACGTTAAACTTTAGTGACTTTACTAGATTTGGAAGTACTGATGAGCTACTCAGAACATAATGAACATGGTAGGCCTAGGCCTGTGCTATATATAAGACGCACGAGTCGCATGACCAACGTTTTCAACATTTACAGAAACATCGTTTAACTTCTGCAATTCGCTAGCATTATTATCGTTCCGAACTACGCCAACGTCGGCATTAGGCTAACAGTTATTATCAGTCGCCTTAACGCGTTTTCCGTCAGATTTATTTCCGAAGAAAATCTTCAATGTTGCAGTGCCTCATTGTTATTTATTCATTTCTTTGCTGATGTATAATTATAACGTTGATGCAAATCGTAAACAACCGAAAAGGCATCGCGCGAAAAGGTTAGTTTCGCAAAGTAGCCTAATCGACGACGCCCTATTGTATTTATTTCCACTAATTTTTGACGTTACGGCGGCAAAGACTAGGCTACATATTAAGCATTTCAATGTTAGAGTTTACAGCATAGACTTCTGTTGACATAAACGTAAAAATGTCGTTTAGATCTAATAATTGCAATAGTGATCCTAAGGGACAGATGTTGATGTTTGAAATGAAAAGAAGATATTAAAAATTCCAAAGAATTTTAAGCAGGTCATTAAGCAGGTCGGGAGCAAAATAGGCAGGTCAAATGACCTGCTGTGACCTGCTGTAGCGCCGCCACTGAATAATAATAATAATAATCTTCGTTAATGTTTCAAACTGACAAGGATTGTTACAATTCATAGTATGAACGGATGATGACAAGCTATTACAGGAGTCGAATTTAACTGTTTAGCAGCCATGCAGGGCACCCATCACGTCCTACTGCTCATTTTTTCAACACCACCTAGCAAATAAAAAGGCTGAGGGTACCGGGAAGCGATCCCAGGTCCGTTGCCTCTACACGCCAGAGTGTTACCATTACCCTAAACTCCTCCCCATGGCAACAGTCTCTGCAGATTTTGCTTATTTTGTGCATGTTGCATGTGCTGCACAGGTTGAGGACCATTGGATTGCTGTGTGAGCAACAACTAATGAGCCCCAGAAGGAGCTGAGTAGAGCATTTGGTCACCTGAGATCCTCATTATCTTCTGATCATACAGAATGATAGATTTCAAGTTTGTAAGTTTTGGGCCTCAGACAGTTTGAATGAAGGAACAGAATGGGACTGTGTTGTGGACATGGCTATTCCTCCAGGGGGAAGCCATCAGGAGAAAGCTAGGGACAGACAGACAGAATAGATTAAGCAACATGATTAAGCACTGGAGCAGCATCAGAATATCCCATGGATGGCATTGGATGCCTCCCGAATCAGGTCACAGCAATTTTCCAGTAAATGTTCTTTATGGAAGGACCTTCCCACAGATTCAACAAGTCTATTAAGCCTTTGTCAATTCATGATCAAAATCGAAAGTTATTTGACTGATATAATTATATTAATGTCAAACACGTCATAACTGACACTATCAGCTATGATGTGTTTGCTTGTTGGACCGTTTCGATAATGAACATTTGGACTATGACAGTGTTATTTTGTTATACACCTCTGTTCTTCTTAATTTTTTTACATGATCCGGTTATGTATAAAAACTAAATTAACTTGTATGGTTGCCACAAGGAAATTTTGTCAGCAGACCACAGCTGAGCCCTGTGTGGGTGGTAAGACCTTTTCAGTTAATCTGTGGTTTATTGTTGCTGGCTATGTTGATTTTATATTATAGTTCAGTTTTGAAGCTGTTCCTAACCTTGCCTATGATATGATGCACCACAACAGTAGCTTATCGGATCTACTCTATGTAATGACAGAGACAGGGTATTGTTGGGACATGGGAGGCATTTGGTTAGAGCGCTTACCCTGTAATGCAGAGTGTATTGGTTTGAGCCTCCTCTGAAACAGTTACTGTGTAGGGGACTTGAGCAAGTCTTTCACTCACATTTGCTCAGGGCCATTGAGTACTGCTTGGTCATTAGATAGTGGTGGTTAATAAATATGTAAAATAGTTATGCTCTTATTACCTCTGCATCAGGTGCAATCAGTGTTTCTGTTAACGCCCAAATGGCTGTTTTTACGTCAGTAAAAAACGTCCAAATTTTTTGGTGTGATAGCCGAAAGCAATGAGCTTTGTCCAAAAAAATTCCAGGTCAAGGCGTAAATACGTCCTCTTTTTGGACTCTAACGGAAACACTGGGTGCGATTGTCCTCCGTTTTTTTTCTTTGTCACTACAGACACTCCGTTAACTATTTGCAGATGTGTGGTTGTTCACTGCTCAGTAATACTAATAATAATGTTGGTGGTGGTGGTGTAAGTGTTTTGCATCTTCATGATTGTTGTTTCTGTTTCCTTGTTGCAGTGGCCCTGTTGTCATCGACAGAAGACTGTGGGAAACAGATTCAGCTTCCAAAGCAGCTGGAAGCAGTGCGCAAGGCCAGCGAATTTCCCTTCGAGCGCCATCGCTGGAACACGAATGAGGTTTCCATCCAGTTTCTGTTTATCTATCTGTCCAGCTTTGCTTATGGTCTCCTCTGCAAGAGTCATATATGGTTGCTGCCTTGATCTGCTTTGTTTTTGTTGTTTCTCTCTTGTCACTGTTTTGCTGTGGCTGTTTATCAAATACACTAAAGGTCAATGATGAGGAGCCAGATGGATGTGGTAACTGTGGAAGCTTAGCAGCAGTGGAAATCTGAATGCCATGTTGTTGATAGAGGCATGTAACTGATCAAGCTCTGGACTGGTGTTAATATTTATGCAGTGATTCATGTTGGCTGTGTGCTAGGAATGTTTCCTACTTTGGAAAAGAGAGAGACAGAGACAGACAGACAGACAGCGAGAGAGAGAGAGAGACAGAGAGAGGAGAGAGAGCCTTGCACATCTGGGTCAAACCTTGAAATCCAACCTTATCCTTAGGCTTTGAATTTGTCCCCTGCTGGTATTCATCCTGTCTGTGCAAACTCTAGCAATTAATGCAGGCTTTGATTTCAAATAGATTTCCGGCTTACGTATTTTTAATATTTTTCTCAGTGTCAGTTATGGGGGGGGGGTGTACATAGGCTGATTTAGCATTTGTGACATGTGTTAGGGCAGAGTGCACCTCGGGGCTTTGTAAGCGGGAGGGGGGCATTACCAAATTTCAATAGTGTTGTACATATGAGGAAGCCGATTGGGACAAACGAAATTTGCAGTAACCTTGTCCATTTCATCCAGTGTGTATCAATCCTGTACCTTAATAGTAGTGGTTGCATCTAGACATGCATTTGCCAGTATCTTATATCAAATTGGGTCCAAGGGCTGGTGCCACTGTCGTTTTTAGCAATTACCTTAATGGCTTTTGTCCATGAGTGAGCTGAGCTCAGGCTGGGGTCACCCATGGGCTCCTATACAGAAGTCCTCGAGTCACCACAGTCCCACCAGTAGCTGGATAGGCTAGCGGCCGCTACTAGTGTTGTTTTCGTTAACGAAAACTAAAACTTTCGTTAACGAAAACTCAGGGTTATAGTTAACTGAAACTAAAACTAAAACTGGTGAAATAACTAAAACTAATAATAACTAAAGCTTGCGGAACCGGCCAAAAACGGTAACTAAAACTAAAACAGTCAAAACTAATAATAACGAAAACATCTAACAAAACCTAAAGAAAACACACAACGAAAACCTACCGTCCTTTAATATTCAATGCCTTTGTACATAGGGGCAAAAATCGGGAATCACATAAAGCTCAACAAGAAATTTTTACCACATTAATCATTAAAAGGACATTATGTCATGTATGATACATGGCATGTTGTCATACTGTAAGAATAATGGTTGCTATTGCCTATTTGCAGTAATTTGATATACATTGTTGATGGCTAAACACCAGTGAACGA
Organism: Aporrectodea caliginosa; assembly: GCA_020284085.1. Classification (NCBI taxonomy): domain Eukaryota; kingdom Metazoa; phylum Annelida; class Clitellata; order Crassiclitellata; family Lumbricidae; genus Aporrectodea; species Aporrectodea caliginosa. The sequence continues at coordinate 59,665 of JACEVL010000554.1, read as the reverse complement.
ATAACTACAACTAAAACTGAAGAAACTAAAACTGTAACGAGGAAGTGTCAGTTTCTATTAACAAAAACAAAACTAAAACTAAAACTTGGTGAAATAACTAAAACTAATAATAACTAAAACACAAAGCATGTAAAACTAATAATAACTTAAACTAAAACTCGAGGCAAAACTAAAACAACACTAGCCGCTACGGCAGGTGAGGGGGTTGGAATGGAAGTAGTTACAGTCTATCGTAGTGATACTAGTGAACCTATGTTTGGTCACCTTTGTCAGGTTTGGGGTGTCTTTGCTGAGTTATGATAAAAGTCATAGAACTGCTTGGAGCAGCCCTGCCTGATGATGGATGGGTTGGTGGATGGATAGATGGATCAATGGTTGGATTAATGGGTAGATGGATGGCTAGGTTGATTGGTTAATGGATTGATGGATGGATAGATGGATCAATGGATGGATGGATGCATGGATGGATAGATGGATTTTGTCAATTGATGGCTGGATTGATTGGTTGGTGGTTTGATCCATTGCCATTGCATGTGGAGTTTGTATCCTGATATGTCGGATTTGTTTTGACTGTAGGGCTTCAACCAAATGGCTTCAGCCGATCATTTACTGTTGAACCAAAACATAATGAGCCCAATTTGCCTGGCATTAATTAAAACCCAATGTCCACCTGTACTGTTTCAAATGTCACTCTACACCTGTGCTGTAATTAGTTTGTTTTCCTGACCTGTGACCAATGCAGATAATGAAATGTCTGCAGATATCTTTGTCAGTGTGACCCAGCCACTCACTCAGCCACTCACCAAACCATCCACTCAGTATTATATTAGTTTTAAAACGAATATCATCATCATCATCATCATCAGTCATCCATCCATTAATACCACTCTGCTGATATCCATCCACTGATATCCTTCCATTCCTTCCACCTGTCTACTCAACCATCCATCCATTTATCCATATTCATCCATACATTCATCCACTTCCATCCACACTTCAACCATGCATCCATTTACATCCATTTATTCATCTATTGATCCATCCACCTACTTATATCCAGCCACCTGCCCACTGAATGATCCATTGATTCATTTCACAAACCATCGCATATTCCCTTGTCTCCTCTTGTCTTGATTTATGCTAATTCAGTTCTTGTGGGTATCTTAGACAAAAGCTGCAACACATCCAAAATTCCTTAGCTCGTGTAGTGCTGCATTTCCCACTATGAACAAGTTGCTCAGTCCTACTACATCAGCTGCATTGGCTTCCTGTTGAATTCAGAATAAAACTTAAATTGACCTGTCTGACCTACAAAGCCCTCAGCACCAGCACACTTTCCTACCTTCATTCACTACTAACTCCTTACATTCCTCCTCATTGCATTATTATGATCATCAAGTGCGGGTCTCTTAGCTGATCCCCAATGCAGAACAGTTAGGGACTCGTATGCATTCCATGCCTCTGCCCCTAGGGAATGAAATCGACTGCCACTCTCTCTTTGTAGCTCAAATTCACTTCCTTCCTTCAAAAAGCGGATCAAAACTCATTATTTCTCCTTGGCTTTCAAGCACTTGGATATCTAACTGCATCTTCTCCTGGTGGCTGACTGTCTGTGCCTTAGATTCACATTCCAGTGTGACCGTGCGGTGAGACCACCGTGCAAATTTAATTAATAATAATCATGATGATGCATCCATTCACTGCTCTCCAGCTACCTGTTCAATTCAACCATCATATCTGTCCATATATATATATATATATATATATATATATATATATCATCCAAGCATCTATCAAGCCTCCTATGCCCCATTCATATCCATCACCTGTCAATCCATCCATTTACTGGTATTTGTTTTGATCTCTGTTCACAACAGTCTTCTTTTAATAAGTAATTTGAAGTGAGTGTGACTCATTGAAGGCTTCAGCTTTATTGAGTCACTTGCAGAAGTCCACCTACTCACAAAACCTTGCAGTGAATGAACAGGTCTCTCTCAAGCCTTGCAGTGTAGGAGGAGGTTAAGAGGATTAGTAGGGCGTGGAGGAAAAGGAGGAGGAAGGGGAAGAGAGGAGGAGATGGAGGAAGAGAGAGTAATGATTGCATTGAGCCATGTATGTAAGTGTGTGATTTGTCAGCATTTCAGTTTTGGCTGTCCATAGCTTTTCCTGATGGTTTTGTTGACTTTTTGGGACTGGGGTTATTTTCTGCTGCCTGTTCTCAGGCTTTCTCTGATTCCCTCTGATTGTATGTCTGTGTGTGTCTGTATCATTCTTTGTTTGCCAGAAAGATTGATTGTGCTTATCAGTTTAGTGTGATTGTTTGTTTTTGTGTATGCATATCTTTTTGATTGTCTGTTTTAATTTTTAATTTTCTGTTTTACTCTTTGATTGGCTGTGTTACTTTTTGAGCATCCATCTGCTTAAGTATGTGATTGTCTGTCTGTCTGTCTGATTGTTTGTTCATATGCCTGATTGTGTGTGTGATTAAACACTGATTATCTTGTTGTGTGTATGATTTTCTGTTTGTTTCCATTTAGATGAAGGTCAGAGGGTGAGATTGGCTTTGTGTTTCCAGGTAGAGAGAGGGTCCTTCTGACTGTCTGATTCTTGGGTTTTGTCTCTCTCTTTTCTTGGGGGAAGGTGGGTTGAGTATGTTTCTGGCTGTGAACAGCGTCTTACTCTGTAGTGTGAGTGTGTCTGTTAGCATAGACGTTAGTCTGCCAATGTGTATCTGGACACTCATCGGTGCTTGGAAGAAATTTACAGACTGGAGCCCTACTGCCAAAAGACAGTTTTTTGTTGGAATATGGGCATTGGGCAGGGTGAGAATGCTGACTTTCCATGATACGGTTGATTGACAGTTGATTGATTATAGTTAGTTGATTGAGTATGTGTCTGCCTGTTGGACTGATTTCTCTGATTTCTCTGGAGTGCGAGTGTTCACTCTCCTTGATACAGTTGATTGATGCTTTTTCATCAGGTTGGGTGCACTGGAAACTTCAGATAAGAAATAAAAATTCTGTTTGCCATTGCCAGTCTGTGTGCCTTGGCACGTTTCAGTTGTTTCCCTGCAGAAGTGATTTTGACAGAAAACAGTATAGTTTGGCTTTAGTACTTCTGTTAAGATGGTCTGGTTTCTTGCTGATGAAACGAGGGAGATGGTTTTTGCTTTGTGTCCCATGATAATTAAAGAAGAGAGACCAACAGCTGAGGTGGACAGACAATTGAGTCTGGCCAATGCAGAAGTCGTTTTGATTTTCCATTACGGTGTTTTTCAGACTTCCTTGCTTCTTCGTCAACGTGCAGTGGCCACAGCCGTTCATCCATCCGTCCATCCATCCGTCTTTCCGTCCATCCATCCGTTCTTCCGTCCATCCATCCATCCGTCCATCCTTCCATCCATCCGTCCGTCCATCCGTCCGTCCATCCATCCATCCGTCCTTCCATCCATCCTTCCGTCCATCCTTCCGTCCATCCATCCATCCTTCCGTCCATCCATCCGTCCTTCCATCCGTCCATCCGTCCGTCCATCCATCCATCCATCCATCCATCCGTCCATCCTTCCGTCCATCCTTCCGTCCTTCCATCCATCCATCCTTCCGTCCATCCATCCGTCTTCCGTCCGTCCATACATCTGTCCTTCCGTCCGTGATAGTCTGTCACCTAGTGTTATTGATTAGAGTCAGGCAGCAGATAGAGAGACAAGCAAACAAGTCTGTCTGTCTTATGTCTATCAGGTTTCAGTAATTCTGTTGTCTGGTTGAACAGGCAAGCAGGCGCACAAAACTGGAGAGAACACAATATCCACGTCATGATTATTTCCTCCCTTTGTTCAGAGCACTGGATGACAGAAATCCTAGGTGGATAGGATAAACAAGTCAGATATGTGCTACTTGTTATGCAAGAGAACTGGTCAACGAATCTAGAAGCACAAGAATGGCCATTTGATGAGAGGAGGATTGGATGAATATAGTGACAGGTAGCCAGTTGGTTAGAGCACTCACGTTGTAATGCAGAGAACATGGGTTTAAGCCTCCTCTCAGATATTTACTGTGTAGGGACCGTAACCCTTTAACGACAAGCGTGTACTAAAATGTATGGGAAACCATCTAAAGGCAGCTCATCGTTAAAGGGTTAATCAATGTCTTCACTCGTAACGCACAGCGCCATTGATTGGTGGTGGTTATTACGCAGTAGTGGTTGATAAATGTATAATTAATAATGATTATAATAATTATGAAGAGGTATAATTATTATAACTATTAAAAAAATTAACGTGTGCAAGGTCACACAGAAGTGTGAATCTGAGATGTGGTTAGGCGGTTGCCAGTTGAAGAGCAGTTAGATATCCAGATGCTTGAAAGCCAATGGGAAAGAGTCAGTTTTAAGGTGTTTCTTAAAGGAAGAAAAAGAGTTCAGGCTTCTTAGAAGCATTGGTAGTTGTGTCCATTTCTTAAGCTCAGCATCATGGAATGCACAAGAGCCTGTGACAGTGCTATATTGTGGTTCAACCAAAAGACCCATACCTAGGGTTGCCAAATACATCCATGGATAGCCTAAGGAGGACACAGAAAGCCGGAATGGAGGACACATTGAATGTTTCACTCCGGATTCTGGGTTCAGAGGTTCTCATAAGTAGCCAAGAAACGAAGTCACATTGGAAAGCTGTATGAAATAAAACTAGCACTTTGAGTCTCAGACAGTCCATAGATGCATAGTTTGTAACTTTACTAGTGGACTAGAGACATCTGGAAGAAATACAGCTGCAATAAAAACAATAAAAAAATTAAATAAGGAAGTAGATTGGACTGTTAACCTGGTCGGGCCCGAGGGGAGCTTAGGCCCTTAGGGACAACATGCGTGTGTAAAGTCAAAACAAACTACCATTAAATAATAGCCAATTTAGCGCAATACAATAAACATGTTGATCTCCCTGACGTGGCTTGTGTGGGCGCTGGTAAATTTTAGAAGGTTTACATTACATTACATTACATGCAAAAAGCCGGACATTTTCCAGGTTTTTAGCTTTGCCTGCCAGACAGAGGACATGAGGCCATTAAGGAGGACATGTTCTCCATTTGCAGATGTCTGGCAACCCTACCCATACCCGAAGATCACAGACTGCATGGAGGAATATTTATAAGGAGATAGTGGTTGAAGGTTGTAGGAGTGGTTTAAGGAGTGCTGTTGTTAGGGTTTTATAAGTCAGATTAACCCTTTAAGGAATCTTGAGCGTGTACTAACATGTATGGGAAACCATAAGCGGCTCATCGTTAAAGGGTTAAGTCTTATTCTGTATTCTACATGAAGCCAGTGTAGCTGACTTGCAAGGTTAATGAGTTTGTAGGAGACAATGCACCATGCCTGTTGAATATTGATCCTGATTTTTCAGGTTTTTTGCTGCAGGGCTTCAACGAACTAGTTTCAGCAGATCCATTATTGTTGACTGAATGATCTCAAAACAGTTGTGACTGTTCTGAGGCCATCTGATGGTATTGCAAGTTTCAAACCGTCCGTGAGAGTCGTCGTAATGATAATACAGGATGTGATGAATTTTAATTATGGTTAAGATGATAATGGGTGGAAATTATGGGGATGCAGACTCACACATCAGATCGCTTGAAGTTTAATTAGAGTACTGAAATTTTTCACGAATGTCTGATGGTGATAATTATGGTTTCATGTGTTCTCTAATGTGATCTGATGTAGCTTGTTTTGATTGTAATTTCTAATGAATGTAATTTTCTGTTGCTGTTCTAGGAAGTGGCTGCCATCCTGATAGCCTTTGATAAACATGAATCTTGGGAGAAGCAGGAAGTCAGAACCAGGTTGACTTTCTTTTTTTGAATTTGTTGGGCTGTGATCTTGGGCAACAGTGGTACTTTTGCTTTCTGTCTTATGAGACTGATCGTCTAAATATTGACCTGAGTATAGCTTGGTTTTGGTCTGCCATCTGTTGTACATTACTAATGAATGATAATAATATTAATTGCAAACTGTCACAACTGACATGTATGATCACTTGAAGTTCAACTGTATCCTTGTGTGAAACCAGTTCAAATGCATTACTCAGTATCCCTTATATCAAAACCATGAAATGAACTTCAACTGGTGATATAAGGTTAAGATAAAAACGATGAAACAAAATAGTCTTCAATTGTTAATGGGCCCAAAGTACAGAGTGAGGTTAAGGCGGCCTAGTGTTGGAGTTGACCTATGGTTAAATGAAGAGCCGACTGCAGCTAAGCTCATTTGCTGCTCTGCAGGAAGCCTGAAGTCAACCAGGAGTCAGGTCAGCCTCTGTAGCAGAGCAAAAACATCTGTGGCCTGGAGGAGAGTGACCTATAGATGTAGGATTCTCTATCTTTGCTCATATCCATGTATTGGGCTATTTATAGAGCACATTGGAGAAACCTGTTGAAGCTCTGCTGTTAACATATGTCATGATCCTAGTCTAGACATCATTTCCACTGGGGGCTGTTTAAGTTGTAATGGCAATTTTTATGGGTTAAGATGAATAGTAACTGAATTTATTCCCGAATCTTTGAAAGGCTGTTTCAGTTCGAGACGCTGATATTTAACAAGTATTGTTGTTAACTTCATGCAGCTTTGCTGAGCAATGATACTGATTCCTTCTGAGGGGTATAAATATAACTACGTGTACAATGTACATTAATTAGAATTCATGGCTGGAGTATTTAATTCTGCCAGAAGAAATTAATGCAAAAATTTGGGAATGTTAAGGATTTGCAGCTGTTTTTGCAGTTCTGCGGAAAGACATGAGGAATAAACCCTCAGGTATAGCTTGTAAACGAAAGAGATTTGTTTATCCGATAAAAAAAGAGCCATTCTTGCAGCAGCAACAGCTCTGAACATCAGCCACCAGAAGATTTACCCATGGCACTGTGTTAAGAAAATACACAGCTCGTTTATTATTTCATGTTACTGTTTGTTGACAAGAGGACTTCGTGCAGCTGCCAATTTGTCAGGTCACTTAATGGTAGACTTAGTCCTAAACTGGATCTGTTGGGATGGAGAACTATTGAGATTCCAATTGAAATGTTGATAGACTAGCAGTGGGTTTTAGACTCTGATATTTAGCATCATCATCAGTTGCTGATGCTAGCCATTTGACATCAATGGATGCCAATAAACGAGCTTCACTTTTTTTGTAGCTCATTTGTTAAGTCCATTGCTCTTATGTTTTCTCCAAGTCATATTGGGTCTTTGTTTATTTTTGTGCATCCAGTGCAGGCTTAACCTTCCTTTGTTTCTCTTTCTTTTGAATCTTGCATGTAGAGCACTGTGTGGTATTTAGTCAACTGGCATTCTTCTCGCCACACACCCATACCATCGGGGTCTTCACTGAGCAAGTTTATCCAGCAGGGTTGTTGGGAAATGTAGTAACTGTCTTATCTAATCACTTCTAATCTTCTGTAGTCTTGAGATTCCTGCAATTTTCCATAACCAATGCATTTCTACTGTGAGGTTTGCACTGTCCAGCATTCTGGTCCATATGGAAAATGGATTGTATCAGCATCTCTTAGATTCTTGTTTTGTCTTTCTTTGTTATTTCTGTGCTTCTCGATATCAGGTTCATTTATATGCATAATTGTGAGTTTCATCCAATTTTCCTTGTATGTCTTTTTGCTGTTGCCCTCAGCAGTTATTAAACCACCAAGATAGACGAATAATTGGTCTACTTCTTGTTCAGTAACTTCTCATTGTATGTTGTCTCTTTGGGTTCTTCAATAGCCGTTGTTTTTTCTCTGTATCAATTATTATAGGCCGAATCTTCTCTTGGTTGCATCTTTGTACATCATAATATCTTGTAGTTCTGTTTCACTTATAGTGATGTTGTCAACTTATCGACAATCATTCACCAGCCCTCCATGCAGTTTGATTCCTGTCTCGCTGTTGCTTAGGTACAATATCATTACTGAGCATTGAAATACTAGGTTAAACAGGAATGGTGGTTAGATTCATTCTTGTCATGCTCTTGTTTTTGTCTGTAAGTATGCCATGATTTTTTATCTATCTCTATAACACTTGATGATCTGTGATATGTCCCTTGCACAAGTTTAATCAGTTTCTCCTTTTTCTTGCATTTGCATTGCTCCATCTTGCCATACACTGTCGAATGCTTGTTTGAAGTCTACGATGGTGTTGAGGATCTGTTTGTGTTCAATGCTTATTTTGAGTATCTGTCTCCTTGTGATCAGCTGTGTCTCAACCTGACTTGTTCTTCTCAAAGTGCTCGCTCAAGGGTTTGTTTAATTCTGATTGGTATCATTGTGGTGAAAATGTTTCTTGGGATGTTATTTAATTTTGCTGTTTTGAAACAATTGTCAATTTTGCCTAGTCTTCTTTTAGTAATTCTTCGTATTGTAGAATCTTCATAACAAAGATGGGCACAGTTTTACCAACTGCTTCTCCACCTCCTTAAAGCAGTTGCATTCTGATTCCATCCATGTCTAGTGCTTTATCCTTCTTCATTTGTTGATTGCATCTCTTACCTCCTTGTGTCGAAAGCTTGTCATCTGTTGAGCTGCTTGTGTACATGCAACTCTGCTGGAACTGTAGAGTCTTTGTTTGTGTCGACATTTACGTTTTGTTCTAAGTGGTCTTTCTGTATGTGTGCATTGTCCTTTGGTTTTCATGCCTTGTGCATTATTCATCAGCATGGTAGAAATTACTAATTAATAATAATTAAAACTAGCATTGCTACACAGACGGTATTAGTTCAAATAGTTGCACCGCCCCTTGTGTTTCTGTCCTCTGAATATTCAACTGTAGTTTCCTAGAATGAATTACATATTCAGGAAGAGCTCCCATACTGAATTAGAATTTCCAAATCAAACTATTGCTTTTCTAAATACTACATATGGGAGGCACTGAGATGTCACGGTTTCATTGACACAAGTCTCACAGGCACATTGCAGTTAAGTAAAATCAAGCCAACTTAATACTTCGTCAGGTTATGTACCGCCCATTGAGTGCAAAGCTCCTTATTGCAATTCAACCCTTTGCTCTTTTTAGGTTTGTTAATGGGTAAATACATGGTCTTGTCAAAAGACCATCCTAAGCTGACCATGTCAGCTGTTTTCATAACAGAATCCAATAGTGAATGGCTTAGGATGCTGACTTCTGAGCTGTGGTACCCTTCGTTTCGAATGGCCTTCCTCTGGATCTAGGCTTCAGCTTCAGCAAGAAATACTGGTGCTTGCATCCCGGAATTGATCAATGACCCTTAGAAATATAATGCAGCAAATGTTATTGATGAGTGAAAGCATAATAAACATTGGATTACTTGACGTTGCATTACAGTGCAGCAAATGGGGTGATGTGGATCAGCTGTGACTGATGGTTCGGTATGCAGCCAACTTGGGTGAAGGGTAAAACACTCAGAAGTGAAAGTGTGACCCCAAAGTCTAGAGGTCATTTTGCTGAGGCACAAACTTGACCACAGCAATCCAAGAACAGGACACGTTTTAAGCCTCCCAACTGTGTTGGTAATATAAAAAGAATGGAGGGATGTGTATACACGTGTCATGGCAATAAGTGCGATCGATTTTGCTTACTTCAATGTGCCTGTCAATAAATGCCTTCATGTCATTAAAACCCTAAGTGGCCACCTTGGCAACTCAGTGTGTTGAGACGTAGTAGATAGAGAAGCTGTAGTTTGAGTTGGGAATTTTAATTCAGTATAGGAAGCTCTGGGAGATATAATAGTACAGTTCGAACCCCTTTAAGCCGTCTGACACATTGCATAAACCGGACCTCATGTAAAACAGACTGGTGCAGAAATAATGTACTGTCTAAATTTGTTTGTCCATCCATCCGACCATCAGTCCATTCGTCGAACTGTCCAGCTGACCATCAGTTCATCCAGCATTTGTAACAAGTACACTTCATTCTTCATATTTTTGACAGAGCAGAGCTTGCTCTATGTTTTGACCAGAACATGAATGTTGGGACAGCAACCAAGCCACATTCCGTTTGTCACAACAAATTACTGTACTGGGTAGGACACTCCCTGATAGGACCTAATGGAATAATAGCTAAATGACAGAAGACAGTCCTGCCTTTGGTACCAGGAGCAGATAATGGATTGGATTTTTGTCTTGAGCTAGGTGACATGACGTGACAGCTGTCTTAAAGTGCCTTGAATTCTTTTCTGGTTAACTGGTAAAAGCTGGTTTAAATATTCTACAGCTTTGTTTCAACTGCTGTTTCAAAATAATTGAGCAGCTGATAGGATTTTAAACGGTCCTATGTAAATGTTCACGTGTGCACGCATTACCATGTTCACCATTATGCTTGGAGAAATTGAGCATGCAGTATTTAGTGGTGAGTTCAATAAGGCATTTGTTGACTGTCATACTAAGAGACGCTGGTCTACCATCATCTGTGACGTGCTCCTCCCTTGCCGCAGCGTTGCTATTTTCCACAAGTAGCCAGTCTACTGAAAATGGGTGATCACAATATCTAGACTATCTGTAACTAACAGCTTTTTCGTTTGATTGTTGTATATTACTGATTTCACCAGATGTGCCATAGTGTTCATGTGTGGACATGATTTGGCATGGCTTTCTGTTAGAAAATAATTGTTTATGTCTGTTGTATACAAACTATGTATCACAGTAAAGGTTTAAGAAGTTAAATGGTCAACAGCGCGATACAACTGTATTTGATATTGACCTCGTTCCAAAGTTCTGAAGTGCACCACACGACCATATGGCAGAACAGGCAGAACATCGATGGTACTGAAGAACTGTGTTGAAGCCTTGAAGGACTTGCTCAAGGTCCCTACACAGTGACCGCCTGAGTGGAGGTTCGAACCCTTGCTCTCCACGTTACAGGCCGAGCGAGTGCTCATTCCGTTCGGTTACCTTATTCCAACAAAAGTCCAGCTTCTAAGAAATGATTCTGTTTCATTACCAGGCCACCTTCAGGAACAATGCTCTTGTACAGCCGCAAGAAGGTTCGTTATCGGAAGGATGGCTACTGTTGGAAAAAGAGGAAAGATGGGAAGACAACTCGAGAGGATCACATGAAGCTCAAGGTGCAGGGCATTGAGTGCATCTACGGAAGTTATGTTCACTCTGCAATTCTTCCGACATTCCACCGACGATGTTACTGGCTTCTACAGGCATGTAGACATTTCTTGCATTTAGTCTATCAATCAATCAATCAATTCATTTATTCTCAACATCAAGTTGACAGGTCGCAACTTGTAACAGGTAAAAGGTAACAAACTTGTCTCAGCTCTGACAGTTAGTTATTAAATGGGTTGAGATAGCAAATATTATCTCTGCTAGGTGCACATTGCTGAGCCTTTATTTACTTAAACTGATGCTCTGCTTGATCTCATGGTTTTGGAAGAATGACCGGTTCACTTGCAGGAAGGATGCCCCTTTAGAACTTAAACTGTCCTCTGTAAACTCGGGATCTCACTCAGCAGAGCCTCAGAGTCTGCAAAAATCTTGAAGAACCATTAGAAATGTTATTTTGCCATCTAAGATGCATTTGCAATCATGAAGTTCGTGGGAAAGGCAGACGACTGGATGTTTGCTGGAAAGATTTTCTAGCCATCTTAGAGAACTGTGAAGAGAGAGCTGGCTCTGTTTGTCTTTGTCTACACAAGGGTCATACACAAAGGTCGAGAGCAGTTTGCTATTTGTTGGCGTAATTAATGTAAGAGGAACTTTTCAATGATGCTTATAATACAGATGTAGCGCCAGCACAGGAGAATGAGATGGACAGACAGACAGACAGACGGAAGTGCATCTGATAACAGAGACAAGTACATTGTTGAATTGCTCTGTTAGTGCTTGGACCGAATAAGAGCGAAGAACTGGTGCACATTAGAAATTTTTGTAATAATAATAATGATAATAATAATAATTTTTATAATAATAATAATAAGGGGTTCTTTTGAGTAGCACGTTGGTGACGAGAACCTTTAACACAGTTGTATAGTTTCTTAGAGCCTGAGGGATCATTTCTACCTCGTGCGAAAAAAATAATAATAATAATAGTAATAATAATGACTATACCTCGAGAGACCAGTGTAACCAAGTACATGTCAGGTTACAATTATGTTAGCCTTTCATGATGCTGTGATCAAAAGGTCAAAGGTGAAACCAGGAAAATCTATTCGTAGTCCAATCTGATGCTACAAATCTACAGGAATTCATAATTAATAAGCACCTGATGGTGAAAGTCTCTCGTCTCAGTAGGAGTATTAAAAAACCGTTGACTCTGATCGCTCGGAATGTATGATGGAACAAAGTTCCTGCTGTGAAGACTAATCAATATTCGAAATCCCTGCTGATCTTGCTTACGAAGAAAGCCGGGGATTTGCAAAGTGCCTGGAGATATCATCTTGCATAATAAATTGAAGTGGAAACCACCACAGAATTCTACTTTCTGAGCTGAGGCGATTGAACAGAATGCTAATAGTATATGGAAAATCCTTTGGTCGGCAGCCTGGTGTTCTTCACACAGCAGTTTGAAGATTCTTATGGACGCTGTGTGAATGCTTCGTTCATATGACATGCTCAATGTTGCTAAGGGTAATGAAGCAATGCTGAGTCCAGTTAGTGCTTTGAGAGTGACTACCATGGAGTACCAAACTCCCCCTCCCCCACCAACTCAGCCTTCCATGCTTCAGAGTTTGTATATGTGTACCAACCCGAGTCATTTATTTGAGTTATTTACTCTTTACAGAGTGCTTATTACGCCTGGTGTGCATACAGTAGATCTGAATCAGAGGCACGGATCTACATTTGGTTCGCTAGGGGCCACGATGGAGTTATGCAAAAGCCAGATTAAAAATATGAGTCTTAGCAAGTGATTTAAGTGGTGATAGTGAGTTGGTAAGTTGTGCCTTCTGTGGTAGATGATTCCTCACATGAACAGCACAGCAGCTGAAAGCACATGGTCCTACATTTGTCTTGTACCTAGAGTCTAGAATCAAGGCCAGTATCAGAATGCAGCAACAGTCTAGGATGCGGATTAGCAATGTATTAAGATGTAATGGAAGACTGATGTTTGGGCTGTGGATTTTTAGAGGTGTATTGTAGCGGGATTGTTGTCATCATACATGTGCCTCAGACGGATGATCCGTTGACTTTGGGAACAAAATTTTTCTCAAATATCTGCATAGGCATATTTTAGCAAATCTGTTACCTTGTTATGTTTCACAAGCCACGGTTATCGTGGTTATTGCTCTATATTGTATTAATCATACTGGATATTAATAAAGAGCTAATAATGAAGAATTTCAATTCAAAGAAGGTGCTAACTTATGGGAACCATTTAAAGCCAAACCTTACAATGGCATTGTCATAATGATGTTCATCGTTAGGAAGGTCTAGTGTAATTCACTGTAAATCAGGGGTTTCAAAGAGCCTGCCCACAGGCCATTTCTGGCCCGCCGACAGTATTTTTCTGACCCACAGAGCCTTGCCTCAAGACTACACAATTTGAGAGTAAAAGTTCAAATTGGTCTTTTTGAACATCTTTTTCATGTTCAATTGTTCATGACTGATAATTCAGATCAAAATTAAGATTTGTTAATCCTGATTTGACTGTATGCTAAAAATGCACCATTTAAGATTTAGTTTTGCAAAAGTTTTCTGGGGATGGGCTCACCGAGCCCCTCCTAGATCTCTACCCCCATTTTGCTCAGGTGTCCGGCACCCAGGGCCACCACTGACCCATCATTAAAAAAGGTTTGACGCCTCTGCTGTAAATTTATCTGTAATGAAGTATCCAGAACAAATTTTTTGGATAAACATTACGTATTATGGCGACATTAGTTGTTGTCATATAGGATCTGGTACTTGGATTGTGTTGGCTGAAGTGTGGCTATTCAGTTCCATTTGAAGCTGCTGCTGCTGTTTGTCTGGCATTGTGTAATAATTATTGCTGAACAAATATTTGCACTGCATTGGCATTTGATAGATGCCGTTGGTCCCTGTAGGGCATAAAGGTGACATAGCGACTCTGATGACTTCGCTGCTATTGGAGCTACATAAAATTTGCACTTGAGGCTTCCAGTAGATATTTATGTAGCTCTGTTTCACTTTATGTAGCTCCGGGAGTTCCTAGAATAGGACTCTGTTAGAACTCTTTGTTGGCAGTCTAGTATGTGAGAAGGTTCCATCAAACCATTTGTGTGGGATGTGGTCTAAGTAAGTATGTATGTGTTTGTGTGTCAAGACACTTGATAGTGAATCAGTCACCAGATAAGACCTTTCAAGTACCTCTCAATACAGTGCTTGTTAACTCTAAAACACTCTAGTGTCACTGAGACCTTCCATAAATAGAAATCTAAGCAATCATAAGGAGTAGTTACTAGTTAGTTCAGACACATTTATTCCAGTTTTTGTTCAAAGATTGTACAATATTTTGGATGGCTGCATGCACAGCCTTTAACAGCAGATAGCTCTGGTCTTTCAGATTTTGACCTGACTTTTCCAACGTAGAATGAGATTTTGAGTGACATTAGTCAATGATCTAAGCCAGGGGTCTCCAAAGTACGGCCCGCGGGCCACATCCGGCCCGCTAAGGCCTTTAATCTGGCCCGCGGAACTCTCCTTGAAGAAACAAACTAAATTGGGAAAATTGAAAATTTTAACGCCGCTGTACTCTGACATGCATATTGCCAAAATCCATGTCGCTGTTTGTAAGGCACTGTGCCTGATTATGCCCTGATATGCAATGACACCATTGCAGTGCTTAAAGAGTACAATATTCGGAGACATTATGAATCCAAGCATTCATCGCAGTACTCACAATTCACTGGACAGCTGCACATGGAGAAAAAATTTTCTTCTGAGTTTTGGCCCGTGGAGCTTTAGAAAGTCAGCAATGTGGCCCCCCGCTGGAAAACTTTGGAGACCCCTGATCTAAGCGACCACTGGCTGATGTCTTGGACATTATGTTGACCACACTATAGAAGTCATTAGACTATATGATAAGTATTCCTAACTGGTGACATGATGTAGGAACTTGCTGCCAGTTTCTACATGTCGCACGAGACTTAAAACCGTAGGTGTAGTGATCAAAGGGTGACTTGTTAATTAAGAATCAGTCACCAGATAACGATCAGTGAAGTATTGGTTGAGTGGTTCTCTGCAGACATGCTCTGATCTTGAAGTCAGTACCAGCCAACAAGAGATACCGGTCCATCCTGAGTGTGATAGATGTGTTAAGTAAGTTGAGGTCCCACGTTTCATTGCGCTACTTAAGGAGCGGCTCATTTCCTTTTCTCAAGCCCTTTAGTCAGCAATGGACAAATCCCAAGATCCTGGTTCGTGGCTAGTGCACAGTAGAACTTGCTATTTAGCTCCAATCGCATAATACCAAATTCTGTTGTTTGGTGACAGAGTTGCATGATTGTTACTCATAACGAGCGTGTTTTACAAGTGTACTGTTGTTGTCCTTTCAGAATCCTGATCTGGTTCTGGTTCACTACCTCAACGTTCCACTGACAGATGACAACAAGATCTGCCTTCCTCCGATCCTTCAGGTCGACTGCAAGGACTGGAGTCATGACGACCTTGTCTCACAGCTTCGACCCATGTGTCAGTTGCACAAACCCATTTAATTCTTTTCTTGGCTTTATACTGCATCATTTTGGGCTGGAAATCCATCGATTTGCATGACTTAACCTGGGTTTAGCTACAGCTCTCTTTCATCTGTTTAACCCTTTAACGATAAGAGTGTACTAAAAGTGACTGGAAAACAAATGCAGCTCATCAGTAAAGTGTTAAATAGTCAAGTAGCTGCTCACAAGCATTGCCGCTTACATCTAATCAGACTAGTCTTTGATGGGTGATCAGTTATAATGTTATTGTAGCAACAGGCAGTTTCTGTCATTTTGCATTCTGGCTTTGCTGTTTTGAGTTGGTGCTAGCTGTGTAGTTGCACCAAAGCCATATTTCTCTTTTGACTTATATTAATTAAAAATAATGACTTACAGGATTATTGCTAGGAGTCAGCCCTGCACTTTAAAACATCTGGCTTTTGTGATTTCTTGTCTAAAATTTTAATTTCGTGTTAATAAGCCACTCTTTTCTTTTTCTGAACTTTTAGTGGCTATAATATTAGTATTGTGTAATCATTTACTGTTATTTGTTTAGTATATTTTATTTAAAAACTTGTTTTTGTTGTTTTAGTTGCCAGTGTCAAGCACTTTGAATCGGCAAGCAATGTAAATGAAACAGTGGGTACTGATGATCGCTCTCAGCTGTACTGTTATCATCATTCTCTTTACCATTGTTGTAATCATCAAAATTCACCTTTGTTTATTTGTTGCCTAATGTAAATCATCATAGTTGCTGTAAAACCTGTCTGTATGGAAGTAGGCCGAGTTGTTTTTAGCTTTCTGAGAGAACAGGTGAAAGAATAATTAATATGCTATTGTGCTGTTATCTAACAGCATCTGTTATGTTCTATTCATTGAATAACAATGGCAGAACTGAGAAAGGCTGACCCGTGGTGCTTGCTGTAAAACAGAAATAACAAAAAAGGTTGTGACAAATTGTATAATCACTGAAGCGCTACAGTTTTGCCACCTGCAAAGTCAAGCGAGGTCATAGGTCGGGGGGTTGCGGTTATGTCCAAGGTGTGCGATAGTGCTGATCTGTCCAAAAACAAGGTGTATTTTGAATGCCTTGATTTACAGGCTATTGCTGTGTGTTATTTTGATAAATTCACTTACCTTTGAATATTGAGTTGACATTGCCATTCATGGGTTTTCTCCATGAAGCCAGAGTTTAATGCATAGTATATTGGCTCATTGTTCTTCCATCAATTGTAGCTTTCTGCATTATAATAACGTATAGTCATATTATAGCAGTCATTGGATTAGATTAAATTGTCCCTTAAATCTGAAAACCGTTGAAGTTACAAACATGTTAGACAGTTTTTGTGATTTGGTTTGTGTTTGTGTTTGAGGCGGAAGATGCCATTGAGTCTTTGGTTAAGCACATCCTGGGAAATTCCGCCACTCCAAGTGGATCGAACCCGGTGCACCTGACTGCCAGCGCAATACCACGGACGACCGTGGAGACGCTGAGGAATACCTCCGACCAAAAGATGGCGCCATCATCTGCTCCAAATGCAATGCACAACCGGCTTCTCCAGCTCATCTACAGCCACAAGATTTCGCCAGGCGCTGCCTCAGCATCCGTGCCGTGTGTGGTCGGCACTGCAGGTCACCAGCAGATGTCGCCGAGTCAGATCGGGTTGGCCGTCTGCGAGCCAAACAACGGCACGACTGTTCTGCGCGGATTAAAATCGAATGCGACCTTGAGTTCCGGACACAAGGTGTCGCCACACAATGGACCACTGATACTGAACGTCTCTCCGCTGCCTGGAAGCAAAGGCTTGTTAATTCTGAGTAGCCAGGCAGCCACTTCTTCAAAGGGCACTACACTGTCGGTACTTCACCAAGCACCAGTTGGCAGTCGGATAGATGTCGTGGCATCTAAGGAGGCAGCCAATGGTTCAGGAAGTCTCCAGGCAGATTACAGTGACCTAACAAAGAAAAATTTCCAACCCCTTTTCTCTCGACTGGGCTCTGAAAACGTTCGGGCCCACTGCGAATCGACTTCAGTCGGCAGCAAGGCAGCTCCTTGTTACGGCGTCGTTTCAGACTTTCTCAATCACAGCGACATTCTCGGGGAATTTGACCTGCAGCAGGTCGTTAAGACGGAGGCCAAGGACGGCCAGCTGCACAATAAAACGCCTGGACACATTCCAGAGTTTTCCAGTGGCTCATGTGTCGCAGAGTTTTCCAGGGGGTCTTGCGTTCGAGAACCGAGTTCCGTGGAGGAATCCGAAGCTCATGACCTCAACCAGATCGGAATGGATTCCATGGAATTTCTGTTTGGGGATTCAGGGCTGGCAGATCCACCGAACTCACTGTTAAATGAAAACGACATAAAATGTGAATTCTACAATTTTCATGAGTCATCATCGTCTGAGGTTGGAAACCATGGCAACACCGAAACGATTCGCAATGGTGCCCGTGTGGGTGCCTCGTGCTTGGCTGACACAATGGACACCTCGTTAGCAGGGCACGAGAAGGACTTGGACGATATAAAAGCACTGCATGGAAACGATCTGATGATGGACGAACTTGAAGACATACTGCACATCGTCAGTGAAAGTCTTGGTTCGTCTGTTGATCTGACGAATACGTTTTCGTTATCAGATGATCCGGGTTCCGGTGCGGCTGTCATGTCAAGCCTGTACCAGTGCGCTGATGTTTCTGGGTCAGGCCTCTCGGGGTCACGTCAGGTTCTGTCTGTCGATGAAAAACTAAAGACTTGTCTGGATGTGGTGCAGAATGAGACACTCTCGACAAATGATAACCAGCTGTTTTGTTTGGAAAACGGCAAAGTTGGACTGGTGGAAATAACCGACTACTGCCCAGAATGGTCCTACACTGAAGTGAGTTATTG
The DNA here is from genome assembly GCA_020284085.1 of Aporrectodea caliginosa. Lineage (NCBI taxonomy): Eukaryota > Metazoa > Annelida > Clitellata > Crassiclitellata > Lumbricidae > Aporrectodea > Aporrectodea caliginosa. The sequence continues at coordinate 41,183 of JACEVL010000554.1, read as the reverse complement.
GAGAGAATTTGTGCAGCGATAACAATTTCTGCCGTATCGGTCGTGGTCTTAAATAGCGGTTTCTCTGCTGTTGCATTTTATGTCCTAAGAGAAATCAGAATGACTCTGTCCCCTCTGCATTTCATGAAAAGTGAACATATTTTGTACAAATGCAGAGTATACAGAGCATTGTTACAAAATACACCATAACCTGTGCATTTTGTAAAAAAAGATGAATCAGTAATCCGTTAGTTTTCATGCTGTAGTGTTGAGTCTGATGTTGGGGTTCGATTTCCCACCAGGGCAGAAAGTTGTTTGGAAAGTTTTTTTGCTCAACTTGCATGTGTTAGCCAAGTCACCAAGAAATGAGTTGAAATGAGACATTGTTAGTGGGAAGGTCAGGCAGCAGCAAGGGAGAGAAGCCTCACCTTTTGCCTGGCCTGATGTGCTGAGGCTAGGAGAAACTGAAGTCTTAGCACACCTTAGTTCATACCCATAGCTGTTTCTCGGGGTGAGGTTAAGGTACTGCAGTTTTTGTTCTTTATTCCTGTGGCCGGTAGCCAGTTGGTTAGAATGCTTGGCCTGTAACATGCAAAGCACGGGTTCAAACCTTCACTCTGATGGTGTCTATGTCAGGACCTTAAGTCCTTCACTTGTAGTTGTTCAGTGCCATCATTATTCTGTTGTATGATCGTATGTGCACTTCTGAACTTTGGATGGAGGACAAGAGCAAATACAGTAGTATTGTTCTGAATGTTGCAGCCGAACTACCTGCTTTTTGTGCTTGTTTGGATTGTATTGCAGTCTTTATTATAGAGCATTGCATGTCTTCATATTGTGTAGGGTGGAACGAAGGTCCTAGTAACTGGGCCGTGGCATCAAACATCATCTTCGTATTCTGTACTCTTTGATGAGCTGAGCGTGCCAACGTCCATGGTTCAGGGGGGAGTTCTGCGCTGCTTTGCACCAGGTCAGTTTTCCAGTCTCTTGCCACTGCATCTGGAGTTGTAGTGTGGCATTTGTACACCAAAGTGCAAGTCGTGATTCAGGAATTAACTAAAACAGGAATTAAGCAGTTAGCTAATGGTGGCTAGTTGGTTAGAGCGCTTGGCCTGTAACATGGGGAGTATGGGTTTGAACCACCACTCAGGCCATTAATTACTGTGTAAGGACCTTGAGCAAGTCCTTCACTCACAATTGCTCAGTGTCGTCGATGTTCTATCGTATGGTGTTGTGCACTTCTGAGCTTTGGAAGGAGGGCAATGTTAAAGACAGTTGAATTGTATTGTATTAACAACTTTTGCACATGTGATGAATTTTCCATGTACATCTTGAATGTTTGTTTGGATGCATTCCAAACAAACTCTGTTTGCCATCAAATGTTTACTGTTGACTGCATTGTCCTGCACATTCTTCTAAGAGGGAAGAAGACCTCATTATGGTGATGGCATGAACAACTGAATAAAGAGAGTCCCTGCTGAGTCTGCCCTCAGACATGTGGAAGTATGAAGTATGAACTGATGTATCAGAACCTTAAAGAAACCTGAAAACAGTTTGACAGAGCGAGTAGTAACCTCGCCTTGGGACACCCAAAGTGGTCCTATGCCTGGATGAAGGGGAGGGTTGGAAAAATGGATGCAAACACGTCACCCATAAAGAGAAAGAAGGCAGTTAACAATGAGAAAATGCATCACCCAAAACAACATAGCCTGAGAAATGATTCAAGTGTGCAGTGGATGCCTTCAGGTTTTCAGTCCATGGACAAAGGTGATGATGATGATGATGATGATGACTAGATGATGATGATGATGATGATTCATGTTATGTGAAGGTTTTTGTTATGGTCGATCTATTGCATCATGTTATGTGTTGTTGTTGTTGTTATGTTAACACAGCCCACAGTCCAGCTGTTGTATGTCTTCGTGTGGCCTACAACGGTCAAGTCATTTCAGAGCCAAAGGTTTTCGAATACAAGAGTCGAGATCAGGTGGAGACGGGCAATGAGACCGACTGGTTCCTTGTTCAAGGTAGGACCAGCCGATAGAGTCTTGTTGTTTCAGTACCTAAGCCAGTGCTTCAGTGCATTAGCACTTACTCATTCAGAGTGAATGGTTGTTACTGAATGGTAGATTCATCTCGATGATGTTTATCTTTCCTGAGGTGAAACATGGTGCAAGGAATGCCGACTGGGTAGCCATGGGCTGCCTTACCAGACGAGTGACGGAATCCATGTGGAGTTGGTTGGTTTGTTTATGTGGCAAAGTGACAAGTTTAGTGTCTGAGATGCAATGTGCTTGTTACAGGGCATGCTTTAATTTTCCTCTGCATTGCTGAGTGTCTGGCCTGGCCCAGTGGTGGAGCAGCCCAAGGGTGATTCAGCCGAGAGGGAATAATTAAGAGTGGAGAGGAATCATTTGGGATAATCAGTGCCAAGGAATTACCTCAGGGAATTAGTTGTGAAAAGCACTGAAAGAGGAGTGGCTATTGGAATTCAGCTTGGCTGTTCTTTCTGGAACAGATTGATTGAATGTAAACCAAATGAAAATTGTAAATTGTTGATTCTATTATTAAGAATCCAATTTTCAGGCATTCCCTGTAAACACACCCACTGCTCCTGAACAGTAGAGAAATTTTAAAAATTTGATGAGAAAAATTTGGAGTTGCAATTCACTTCTGGCTTATTTCTTTAAAACATCAAAAAATTCAGTGCCTGATAATATTTACATGGAAACAAGTATTCAGAGAAGGCCTTTGTTGCCATAAGATTAAACTGTGGATTCACTTGCACAAAAAGCATCTTTAAAAGAACATTGCTTCATATGGGTACATACCTACTATAAGCCCTGCAAAAATCTTGGCTGTCTGATGGGTTACTGGAAGGGCATTGACAGATGGCCTAAAAGTGCCCAGCATAACCCATCTGCCCCATTAAAGAGCTGACCTAAATTCTCGGACTAATATCATGTTCTGTTCATTAGCCTACTTGGTCTGTAATCTAATGATTGCAGGTTTGAGTCTGCTGACCAGACCCCTTATTACAATCACTGTTCATATATGTCTCTGTAACCAATGAGACAAATTTGATATAGGCAAAAGCTAGGAAGTCAGTGACGAAGCCAGTGATGAACAGAACAGAACACCTTCTGCCTTGACGGTACATGCATGTGTCCAATGGTGAAGAACCTGAAGGATGGGTGAGGGAAAGGCACTTCACATGATATGAGCTCTGAGCACTCGCCATGATAGTTGACAGTGTGTGTAAGGCATCCTAGAAGTAGCTTTACTTTACTGTATTTCAGATTGCTCTATTGCTTTGTCTTCTATACCTTACCAAATCTCAGCCATACATGTATTATCGGTTGTGCATAGCTTGTCTTGTCTTGTCTTCAACCATCCTCGATCCGAGGGTTGGTCGCTCCATGGACAAGTCTTCTCCACCTTTTTCTATCTTCCGTCTCTGTCAACAATCGATGAAAAGGCATATTCATCCATGTGCTGATGTTGTTAAGCCATCCCATTCTCGGTCTTCATTCGTTCATTCATTCATTCGTTCATTCATTCCTGATTCATTCTTTCTGGGAATTTGCATAGCGCCCTATATAGCTAGTGTATTAATTTAAAGTTTTTGGCACTACAGAACGGCAACTGAAAGAGTCGTTAGTTCAGAGATTTGTGGAAGTGGAGAAGAGTCTGATGGATGACCATGCGGCGTCTTTGTCAACGTCTCTTCCACTGGAGGTCAGTCAGTGCAACTACAAACACCTGGCAGACAATGCTAAGCTATCTTTATGAAGTTATTTGCTTGACTTAATTCCCTCTTCTGATAATTTACGAATGGGTTTTAGGAAGGATGGCATATCTTCAGTCTTTTACTTTTGTGTCGATAAATGTTATGCTATTGACAGTCTTCTGCACCTATTCAGTAAGCCAAAAGTCTTTTTATTTAAAAAAAACTCAAAAATACACTTGCTACTAACTCTGAGCACTCGCCATAATAGTTGACAGTGTGTGTAAGGCATCCTAGAAGTAGCTTACTACTGACGATGCTATAGAAGCTGTCGTAATTACTTTTACAATTATTATTACTATTGAATGTTTTTACAGAAGTTGCATGGCATGGTGAGTATGTAGAAGGGAACTGAGGCTTAAGCAAATCTGTCTTTAACTGGTGCATGTATGACAATTAGTTTTTCCTTTGTATGTTTCTAGATACTGAATACAGTGCTGCCTGCACTGGTTAATTGTGAAGAAGAAGAGTTGATCATGGGGCGGTGGTGTTGGGGAATGTTCGGTGCCTTGCAGCCGGAGGGTTGCGGGTTCGAATCCACCTCAAGCCGCCAGTAGGGACCCTGGGCAAGTCCTTCACTCGCAATTGCTCATGTGCTTTGGCGTGAAACTCCGATTCAGTGTCCGCGCTGTAGTCGGGAGCGCCTCTGAGTAGAAATCTTGAAGGGGCGCTATAACAAGTGCTCATACATACATTAAGCTAACAGTAGTACTCGGCCTATGTTGGTAGTGAGTTCCATTTTGGCAGTGAATTGAATCCTGGGCATTTGCAATCGTTTCAGGTGACGGAGAGTTGTCTGGTTGGCCTCATTGACCGGTTGGCTGAACAACCTTCAGCACTGCACTGTTCTCCACCGGTGGAATCACCAACCCGAATGACGCTTCTTCATCTTTCGGCCGCACTAGGCTATAACCGACTTCTCTCAGCCCTCATCAAATGGAGGTCAGTTCAAATTACTAGTGCTACAGTGGGCTGGAATTGCCACTGTGTGGCTTGTTCTGTTTTTAAAGTTTTTAACCCACTGTATTGAGTACTACTGTTTTATGAAATACTGTAAATCCACAATTGTTTGCATGTCATTTATTTAGCATGGATAAAAATTGAGACTGTTGTGACCACCAAAGTTTTTCCACTACTATATGCATCTGTTAGCAACACTATATTTATAATTTAATTTACTATCTTTGTTTCTAGTCCGTGTTGAGTGATAAATGAGTTTAACTAAACAGCAGTGTTTAATGACAAATTTCTTTAAAGAAAGTGCTGTTAGGCCAGGATTACCAAATATGGATGATGTGCAGAAAGAAATGCACGAACTAATTAAGTTCTGCCTTTGAATCTAAGTGGCAAACATTTGCTAAATTCTTAAACCTGTAAGATATCACGGGTGCAGTGCTTTTTTGAGGTACTTAGAAATGAACGATATTGAGTTTCCTGTTGTGTACAACTGGTCCCGTTTCTCTGCCAGGGTCACAATTATATATAGTGTGATGGAGGTTTTGTGTCTTCATAATTTGGAAAAGACTCCTAGTCAGTCCTGATGAAGCCTTTTATGAATATAACCAGTTGCAATTCTGACAATAAAATTTTCAAACTTAATGTTCAGTTGTGTAAACTGTGCAAAAATTGTCCAGCCGTTCTGGTGCCATAGTTGAGTTTGCTATTGGACTTCGGGAAAACCCAACAACCCCTGGATGAACGTCATGTGTAGTCTAGTGGGTATGGAAGCATCCAGTCTCTACCCATGTTTTTAAAATTAGCAGAATTTCATGACCTACCCTATGTTGCATCGGTCCAATGTGTGTTGTTAAACTGCCAAGCCAGGCCACTAAGATGAAGAAGGTGTTTGACCAGTGGTTGTAATCTTTTTCAGAAACAACAATACTTGTCTAGTCCTGGAACAAGAAGTTGATTCGTTGAGTGTGGATTCTAAAGGAAACACTCCACTGGTGGGTGGCAAACGCCTTTTGATCTAAAGGATTTTCTATATTTGGGAAGCCATGATTAAACTCGTGGACCTTATGTGGCTATGGCGGTAGGGAACGTATTGTGTGTGTTCACTGAAACCCTAAGACTTTTGCCTTTGAGGACTTTGTTTTGTTACCAATGAAGTTACATTATGTTAGTTTACAGAAATTCTAAATTATCTTAGTAAACAGAAATTGCGATTGCTTCAGTCTATAAGAGTTTTTATGTCAGTTTGAAACATTTGAATGTTAATGATCTGAAATTAGATGACCAGTCTGTGATGGCAAGAATATGTGGCTGTGGACCTTTCAACTGTCACCAGTTAACTGAACTGTTTGTGTGTGTGGTTGTAGATGTGGGCATGTGCTCGAGGCCACTCGGAGGCTGCCCTGGTCTTGGCGCACTGGAGTCCCAGCTCCCTGCACAATTCAAATAAGACCAACTGGCGTCCGATGACGATCCTTGAACACTTTGGCCACCGATCCATCGTCGAACTCCTTCAGCAGATCACCACTTCAGGCCAGACATCGTTTCTCGACAGCCTGACAACCGCTCTCGAACAACCGGATTCCTTCCGACAACTGCTGACGGATGAGAACTTCGACGGTTCCGCTAAGTCGACCACAGCAACCGATTATCTGTCGCTTGATGGAAAGCCAGTCTATTCGCAGTTGTTCTCCGGTTTGCCGTCGGCCGGGAACGAAGCCGTGACTCCGGCCAAGAGGGAATTTCCGCCACCCTGTGATTCTAGCAAGGACAGCGAGTACTGGTGCGCTGTAGATGCGCCACTGCAACATTCCCTATGTAGTTCCCAGGTGGCATCACTGGCCGCAGCAGATGTCAGCGACTCAGACACGTGTCCCCCTGTGCTCATTGGAAGCGTCACGAAGGGATCGGGCGCGCTCAAGCGCACACGTCTGATGAAGCGCACTTCGGTCGACATCCTTCCAGACTATCCGCAGTTCCACAATGATCTGCCTAAATTGTCGCGGACGGGGGCACATCCAGATGGTGATGAAGACGGGGACACGTTCGAGGGCCAGGGCCAGATGGTTGCCTCTGGTGGAGAGCACGCCTACTTGGGTGGGTTGCGAGCGTCGAGCTCTGACCCACATCTGACCAATCTGGAGAGGTCATCGCCGCTTGGATCTGGGTCAGGTGGTGACCCGATGATATCAAGAATCGACCGTGACCTCAATTCCCCGGTTCTCTTTCTTCAGACGAGTGCCAGCTTTGATGAAGACAAAGGACTGAGTCTGGAGGACATCCAGAGGGAAACGGTTGCCATGGATATGGGTGAATGCAACAGAGATCTTCTTTATTATTGCTATTTTTTACATTTATATGGCTCCAGTATGTAGTGACAGGCATAATTGATTGTGCCAAGCAACTGTGCAGTCAGGACTTGCACCAACATCATCACACCACAACTCTATCATTGTAAGCATACTCTTGTAAGCATACTCTTGAACTCAGCCAATATAGGTTTCATTGCAACATAGCAATACTCGCATTGCTTATAGTTTAGGACCAGTTTCATGTCATTATAAAGACGTTATATGCAAACTGTAACAGGAACAGATTGTTTATATAGCACTTAGTCAAAATAGAAAATCGAAGAAAATGTATTACGCTGATTTGTACATAATACTGCAAGTCTATGATTCTGTGGCTTTATTTTGTTTCTTAGATTCTCCCGACAACCTTGAAGGGCTTTCACGTGATGATGGTTCCGAGATGTTGCAGTCAGCCTCAGGTAAGTTCAGTGTCACAGTTCTGCAGTGGCAGCCTGAGTACGAGTATATTCATGTTTTAGAGTACTGATGTCCATGTGCTGAGTACAATTGAGTCAACTGACAGTGACAGGTTTCACCAGCTGAGTGCTCTCTTGGGCTGTTCAGTTAAAATGGTAACCAGCCAATGTAGTGTAAAGGGGTACAGAAGCGCTTAGGTGCCATACATATGCACAACATACTTGGCTGTGTGCTGTTGTCTGTATGTATGTTGTCTAAGCCTATCTAAGGAATACTTTGGTTGTCTTTTGTTCTTACATACTTACTTCCTTGGGTTGCTGTTATCATGTTTGCACACCAGCCGACTGGTCTTAGGGCCAAACTTCTCTAGATTTATATTTTCAAGTGTGTTGCCTTACAGCATCTTTGTGATGTACTTAAAGCACACTGTATTAAGTGATTTGATATATAATCTTACATATATGTGACCTCGGCCGAGAGAAGGGACCACTTATCGGGAATGGACTTAATAACAGTTTCCATAAGCTTATACCGTCAGAAAATCAGGGTAAAAATTTCAGAATGTTTGGCCCAAAATTTATGAACTTTTAAAGAAAATATAAAATATCGTTTGGCGGGAAATCACCTATAAATATTGAAACTGTCTCCGCCCGATACGTTAATACGAGATTTTTGGCCTTAATGCATCATGTGAAGTAATATAGATTGCTATAATTAGCAACTTCAGATGGAGTAATTAGACGCAAAAATCAATAATCGGTATTACGAAAAAGACCATTTTCTGGCTGATCTAGAAAGCGACAGGTGGTCCCTTCTCTCGGCCGAGGTCATATATGCATATTGATATTGCTTTTCTGATTGCATAAAACGATGCTGACTGGTTGGTGATTTTGTTCCGTTGTCAACCCAGTTGAGGCAGACGATCATTCCAATCAGATGATGACGCTGGCCAACCAGATCATAGCTGCAATGCCTGAACGCATCAAGATCTCGCCAAGTCACAGCAAGCACCTGCTCATGGACGAGATCAACTCGCGCCGGGATCGCACGAGCTCCTACGGGTCGTTCAGCTCCTGCAGCTCCTCCACTCCTCCGGTCTGCATCACCGAGGATTCAGGAATATCGACGCCACTTGAAGGAATGTCTTTCTTAGAGTATCGGTGAGTTTGCTGTAAAGATGAACCAATTTGTAACTCACAGACTGGGCGGGTCTGCGGGACAACCAAGAGGCTACGGGTCGAAGACCAAAGGAAGGAACGACTAGGCAGATTTGATACTGGGGTACAGTATGTCCTGAGGTAGTGAGGAGCAGATATAGTAATAGTAATATTAACATACTAATAACCTGTGCTTTCTTGTTGAATTATAAATCAGTGCAGCAAAAACTGTGTTGTGTGTCTGCATGTTGTTATCAGGCTGGACTGGGTGTTTTTCAGTCCTTTGATTTAGGCATTCTCTTCTTCATTTCATGTCATCTGATAATTATAATTGATTAGTTCTGATATTTATAATTGATTAGTTCTAAGAACTTGTTACTGGTCAGTGAAATTCTTGTCCTCCGATGACATTTTAGTATTCTATTTCTGTTCTAGTTACTCTGACCTGGGAACTCCCACTTCAACTCTGAGTCCGACTTCAACGTGCATGCAGAGTCCATACAGCTTCGGTTTGGACTCTCCACCGCCAACAACTGCTGAGTTCACTGAGTACTTCAATGCACCTGCAATGTACATGGAAAAGGATTTCTCACAGCTGACGCTATCAGGTTAAAATCTCTGCTTGTCTTGCCTTTTGAGAGGTTTCTGAAAAGCACTAGGCAATTATGCAGGCACATAATACATACATTCTTACTTACTTACTTATATTCATACATACATTCTTACATACTTGTATAGGCCTACATACATTCTTGATGAAGTTCGTGAAACTGACTGCATTATGACGCTTTTACTGATTCACTATTCTTGCGAAAGCACAATTCGTTGGCAGTAACTTCTTATCAAACCAAGTTTGAATTACAAATTGAAAATGTTCAGTCATAACTCATTTAAATGTTCACTCATCTACTCACACTGTATTTCACAGAATCACAGTTGTCCAACAAATGTTGAATACAATTTCGTGTTCTAAGATTGTCAGATGAGTGTGTGTTGTGATCTGAATGGGAGAGGGTTAGAACCTTAGTGTTTTGCTGACCACCCTGCCAAAGCGACCGCTGTCTGCCTAGGCTTTACGATTCAGTGCACGTGTTCAGTGCAATAAACTCTGATCAATGCAATTGCACGTTTGGTCTGATCATTGACCACTTTCAGTGCTGTAATCATGTCTGCAGCCTGCTTGAAATCATCATGTTGCTCCAACCTCACAGGATCGGCTGCAAGAAGTCTTATTTAAATGTTGATTGGATTTGTATTTGTTCAGACGAGGAACAGCGACGATTGTACGAAGCGGCCAAGATCATCCAGAACTTCTATCGCAAGTACAAGGACAAGAAGGAACAGCAGATGCGCCAGCAGCAGAAAGAAATTGAGGCAGCCATCTTGATTCAGAGCTACTACCGTCGATACAAACAAGTAAGCCTCAGAGGAAAAACTGTTGTCATACCTTTAGCTCAGCACCATCTTGATTGATAGTTTATTAGCAGACAGCTGTTATGTTTATACAGAAATTCATTACACTGCATGATGGACTCGGTAAGCATACCAGATTATGATAGCTCTGCACTATAGAAGTCATTTGACCAGATTAGTTTGTTTGTCAACGTCTAAAGTGTGAAGCAGTTGTTATTTTCTTAAGTAACTGTCATGCATGCTACTGGTTGATTCATGTTTTGTCTGGATAAAATATCTTGAATAAATAATTATGAAATTAATCTGAGATGTTGTATAACTTTCAGTTCATGTACTACAAGCGAATGACGCAGGCAGCTGTTCTCATCCAGAGTCAGTTCCGTAGCTACTACGCCCAGAAGTGCTTCAGGAGAAGTCGAGAGGCGGCAACCATCATTCAGAATCGCTACCGTGCCTACAAGGAGCACGAACGGTACAAGAAGAGTCGAAATGCGGCCGTCATCATCCAGCAAAGATTCCGGTCAGTTTCTTTGTGCTCTGCCCTTATTTCATATCATGCAGTCAGAAACTCAGTCATGCTTTTGTGTATCGTTCTATTTGTGAAGACACTTTTTCGTCTCTAATCACACCTTTTGCAAACTCTTAAAGGGCACTTTATAAAGATAGATATGTATGTGGATATTTATATGCTGTATTTTTTATAAGTAAACATATGAAACATAGGAACATAGGAAACATAAGAAACATTTAGAATATCTATTGTAATCGTAATTATTTATTTATATAGTGCCTCTGTATAAATATATGCTGTATGCATAGGATATGCCTAAGAAAAATTCTGCTTATGCTATGCCTAAAATCACTAAGCCATCATCTAGACACATGGTTTCAACTGTTTTGGAAGTTTAGATACAAAAAACTCAGCATTTCATTGGATCACAATATATTAATGTACCAACCATCGCAGAGCTTGCATGCTGCATTTAACAATTTCAGATAAGAAATTAGGGCCTTTCAGTCGATTGTTAGCTTAGGTTGAATCATTTGTTCAGTAAAGTCATAATGTATCAGATATCAATCAATGTTCTTTTCCATAATAATCTGCAGTTAAAGCCTTAAATCTACTAATTAATCCATTTAAAACCCAGAGATTCAGTGTAGTGAGGCAGGATGTAATTTTGAAACAACTGTTCACTGAATAGCTTATGGAAACATGCACTTAGTTGTAAGAAACACCAGTTGTGCATTTAGGAGTCATTACCAGCGAACGTTGGCGGGCAGGCAGTCGAGTCTTGCCAGTACAGTGCACAAGATGATGGCCGACAGTGACGTCAGGCAAGTCACTTTCTTCACAATAGTTAACGCGATTTATTGAAATGTGTGCATGATTAACTAAACTGCTAGGCATCGTTTGAATGGACTTGTACTAATCTCTTTTATATTATTTGCCGGTTTGGCTTGCATTGTACATGCATCATTGGACTGGAGTGTTTTGGGGATCTTGTAATGTATGAGATCTGATGTTGGTTTGTAATAACATCATCATATATTCGTTTATTGTGTTAACAACAGATATAACGCTGTAGGTGTACATAGAAAAAATACATCTAGATATTATAGTTTATGAAGTAATAATAGCTTAGTAAGAGTTCAGGAATAACATACAAGATTTAAAATTTCGTGAGTCAGGAAGGTTAAAGTTATGTGGTCTGACCCTAAGAAAATAGGGCGTCAAATGAAAACTAATTATGATGTGTTCAATCCACTCGCTCACAGAACAAAAAGGACCTTTAAGAAATGCCTAGGACAAAAGTGGAGGAAACTTAAGACAGACTTAAGACAAAACAAACAAAAGACAAAATAAAGGACAGTTCTGAGGATATAGGCTTAGGACAAATTCTGTGGACTAAGGCAGACACAATGGCTGAGAACAACAAAGGGTGAGGACAAAAGTTAATGACAAAGACTGAGGACAACTATACAGGCTAAGGATTATAGTACAGATGCTAAGCATTGAGACTAAGGGCAGAGTAAAAACACTGGCAAACAAAGATTAATTAATGTAAAGGCTAATTACATTAAAAAAACATAAAAAACAGAGAGAGAGAGAGAAAGGAAGGACAGAGACAGAATGGTTGATGTCGTTGCAAACGTCTTGTATTTGGTTTGGTTGCTTAAATTTCTCGTTATATGTTTGTTCAGTTTGAAATTTTGTCCGTTCAAAAGTTAAACATCAATAAGGTATGACAGAACAATCCGACCTCTGAGCCCTACTCATGAAGAGAGGGTTTGCTCTCAATGCTTCTTGCTTTTAACAATTAGGATTCTTTCAAGGGTGTGGCTGCTTCTTGCATAGTTACGGGTTTTAATATTGAAATGGAATCAACTAGTTCTATTGTTCAACTATTGTTCTCTTCTCTGTATATTGGCTTTTCATTTATACTAACCACTATATTTAAGATAAATTGGTGATTTCTGAAAATCAGGAAAAATTATCTGATTTTGAACTGTGCTTTTGTGAAAGCAATTCTTTCACGATTTAATTTCTGTATGATAATTTGACTTAAACTAAATTATTTCTTTAGTTGACAGTTAAAAGAGATCTTGTACTGATTATCGAATGATAGGATCAGAATTAATATCTGGCTTTATTTCTGGTCTGAGGCTGTTTTCACGCTGTTTTTGGCTTATGGAGCTTTTGCGAATATGCTTATAATAATGTGTTTTGATACCATGTAAAGATGACAAATCATATAGGAATTTATTACCGTAATAACGTGTAATATATGACTACAGCTTATAATATTAGTTCATAGTAATAAGCTATTATGATTATAATGATTATTATTATTTTTTAATTATTATTATTATTATCTGTTATTATTATTATTAATTATAATTAATAATTATTATTGTCAGGTATTTTATTATTAAAAATTATTATTATTATTTATTATTATTATTTATTATTAATAATAATAATTACAGCCTGGGTGTCATGAACTTGCTCAGTTACATGGATATGCTTCAAGGACCATTGTTGCTTAAAGTCCTATTCTGTCGAAAGCATGATATAAAAATATGGTCTACTTATTGCATCTATACATGTAAGAGAGACATTGTAAATGTCAAGAAATGTGAAGGGCACCAACTGAGGTTCGTAGGTAGTCGAAGATCAGTAAGAGATGTTGCATGGATGAAGGTTTCAGTTGTACGGTCAATAATCAGTTTAAATTTTTTTCCATCAAAAGATCAAAATATATTTAAATGAGATTTTGATTTGTCTCTTTGGTGTGGAACCAAAACTTAGAAATTGGTCTTATCTGGTTGCGTGATTAATGAGAAGGAGGATGAAGTCCATGAGTTTCTCTCACTGACCTTATGATCCTGTGATGAAAGGCTTTGCTGAGTTTGAATGATGAGGTTAATGAAATATTGCCAAATAATAATTGATCTGTTAATCATTATGTTGCCTACTTGTCTGCTTTGCATGCAGCCGGCTGTGGGACCTAATGCCGTCGGTTAGGGTAAGATACGGACCAACGAACAGCTTGCTTGCAGTCCATCCATAGACTTTACCTGACTCCTCATTTTATCTCTCGTCTTTATTTGATCTTCGTTGTTTTAATGTGTCGTGGGTCGGTTGGTGCAGTGGCTCCACCTGGTGTAAGGAGATGCTTTCTTTCTGTTGGTCTGTTTTGAATAGGATTTTTCCAATTGAGTTTTCACAGATGCTGACAGATGAGTTCCACCCGTCGTCGTTTCCTCTGCTTATGCACATTTTCAATGAGTTCTATCATGCTCTTTTTTATCATGCTCATTTATCGTATGAGCTTTATCTGCTCATTTGAGAGTTGTAGCTAATTGTTATGGGAAATTCTTTCTTCTTTCTGTTCTTTTAGTTTTCTTATTTTAAAGTATTATTTATAAATGTGGTTTTATGAAATTCGTATTTTTCTGATTTTTCTATTTTTTTAAATATATAATTAATAAGTTATTGTTTGACATTTTCATTGTCTATCTGTGGCAACTTTCATGTGATCTAGAGGTCGCCGTTTCAGATACGCTCAGTTTCAGAACTCAGTAGAACTCAGTCACTGGTCATCCAGGCAGTAGATCAAAATTTCTTAGTGAATTATAATCACTTAGGAGACTTTCTGAATCACTGTTCTCATTCTATTCTAATCAACGCCATCGTAGATCAGGTAAATGCAGAGTTTTAAACTGTCTCTTGTGGTGTGAAGAACGGACCTTTGAGGCATTGTTGGTCTGGTGATGATGAATCTTTCTGCTAAAGGCCAATGATCATTTAACAGTCCACCAACAGAGCAAGCTTTCCTTATTGGTTGTATGCTTTGTGACTTTGGTTTTGGGGAGCACTGTAGTCTAGTGGTTATTGGTTAGCACGGGTTATTAGATATCACTTTACTAGAATAAACAGGGATGTTAAAAGCCTTTCATTATCTCACGTCAGTCTTAATTATTTGGACTTCTGATTCCAAGTTAATAGTAGTTAAGTTTTAAAACTGAGGATTTGTTCTTGTGGCTTGTTGATGCCTATGATTTGTATGTGTAGAATGCGTTCTGAGGATGTGTTAATTAGCATAGAATAGCTATAGACATAGGACGTTTGAGTAACTTATTAGGTTTTACTTAATTATTTTGGTCTGTTCATTTTGTTTCTGTTGTATATTGATGTATTCATGTGGCTATAAAGACATTTGACATATAAATTTGTGTGTAGGTTATATAATTGGGTAGATTTATTTGACATAGTTTCTGTTGTATGTACATGTATATCAGTGTTGGCCAGTTATAACCCCAATGCTTACGGCCATGGAGCGAACCTTTCCCTTCTACTCCATTGACTAGCAGGGGTGGAGTGGGTGTCATCTTCCAGTTGGGCAACTTCCCTCAGCCGACAAGATAGGAGCACGGAAGACCATGCAGGACACGGATGGAACCTGAAAGACAGGGCCTGTCCATAGAAATCCACTAAGACAGAGTTTTAGGGCAGTTTACAGTTGAATTTACAGATTGCAGTCTCGAGTTCAGTTGAGTTTTGTAACATTATTCACCAACCACTACAGTGAAAAATGCTTGAGGGACGCCAGTTGGGTGCTAAGTGTGTCTGAACCCTGAGGTGTTCAATTGTCAAGTCTTGGGATGCCATTGGGAACTCTGTACTCTGTCACAGGGCAAGGATTGCCCCACAGATTTCTTTGCATAGAAACTGTCAAATTGTCTTTTGTTTGTCTTCATGGGAAGAATTGTCCTGTGTTCCTATAAATCCACTTCATCATTGCATCACTGCAGACCTTGTATCATTCTGTCAATGCTGTGTTGTCCTATTCACTCTGTCACTGTCATCCCATGGGGTTCGCAGTATTGTCTCCAATTGACCTAATTGCTTTTAAAAGCAACTGACTTAAATTAACCGAGGATTATTCTTTGTGTAGAATTGTAGTAAAATTTGTAGCTTTCTGCACATATGCCTCATATTGTTAATAATTCTAGGGTAATTTTTTCCTATCATATTATGATTCCTAGCATATTGTCAACCTGCTTTACAGGTCCCAGTTGTGTAATAGGGGCTTTATTTAATAACCTATGTTATGTTGATAAACCTCGGTTGCCAGAGGAAAAGTGCAACAACCCTGTTTGCATAACCGTGTTATTGTCTTTCGGTTGTGTTCCAAAGATGTACCTGTGTGTGTGTATCAATTTGATTGATATTAGTAAAGCTCATTGTGTGCAACTGGGATTTCAACTAAGTATCTGTGCCTGCGAATGACTGCTATTGAGTAATCTCTCTTTCTCTCTTCTGTTTTTCAGCTCGGATACCACAGACGCTCGGGAGCCGGGCATCGGCGATACAAACCCAAATCAAAATTCTTCTGAGCAGGAAGAAATCCGAGTGACAACAAGTGAAGATGTAAAGACGAGCGAAACTGTTGCGACAGCGGCCAACAGTGAAACCTCGAACTGTAGCAGTTGCAGGAAGGAAATTCCCTCGGCAAAGGACGTCGAAATACAGAGATTGTGAACCAATTTTTCATATGTTATGGTTGTGCTGAAGACTGCTTTGTTAAATTTTTTGGCGCTGTGCCAAATGGAATGTTTTTTGTCAAATTAAAATTTTTTCCTGATTCTGCAGCAGAAGCATGCTGGCAGATTTCTCGGCTTGAAATTTCAGTGCAGAATTTCGAAGAGGACGTGCAAAGTTTTTGTAATGATTGGTCATTTGCTGTTGTTTTTGCTTCTCCTGATTCTAATCAGTCCTTTGAATGGTGTCTGTGTGATGCTCCTCTCCCGGTCTGTTCTGCTAACTTTGTCATTTGCCGAGATGCTGACTGCTGTTGTTCATTCTGATCTGCAAGTAAGAAGATGTACCCTTAAACCTGTCTGATTGGAGTAAAGGATGTAAAAATATTGCAGCCCTTAACTTTGACCTGTATTATTGTCATTGACCTATATCTTGGTATTGTCATTGACCTATATCTTGGTATTGTCATTGACGTATATCTTGGAATTGTCATTGACCTATATCTTGGTATTGTCATTGACCTATATCTTGGTATTGTCATTGACGTATATCTTGGTATTGTCATTGACCTATATCTTGGTATTGTCATTGACGTATATCTTGGAATTGTCATTGACCTATATCTTGGTATTGTCATTGATGTATATCTTGGCTTTGTCATTGACCTATATTTCTGGGCATTGTCATTGACCTATATCTTGACCTATGTTTTGGCATTGTCATTGACCTTTAGCTTGGCATTGTTGTGTGCCAGCTTTAGTTTGAGGAACTGTTCAATTTTAAGAGTGCAGTTGAGATCATTTCTCTTTGTTGTACTTTATGAAGAACAATAAACCCACATGAAACACAATTAACCATGGCTGCATTTATGTAGCTCTATAAGACAAGTGAGGCAGAAGACAGAGTTCTGTGTACATGCATCTAAACTGAATAGAACTAGAGTTGATCTTCTGTTCCTCAACTCAGGGCTGTGTGTTGGAATCTCAACAGTTGCCATTTGGCTTCTTCAAGAACTGAATGTAAGAGATGTGCAGACTGCTTATGCTGCTTTAGTTGCTAAGCATCGATATGTGTGTGTGTTGCTGCATTATCTGTTGGTTGTTGTACTACTATCGTTATCTGCTCAAATCTAGAACTGTGTGTAAAGATTTAGTTACTTAGTGCATGCAACGTGTCTTTGACAAACATCACTAAGCTGAAATTTGTTACTGGGATTTTTGTTGTTGTCAGTATGTTATTGGTCTTTCTCTTAGTTATAAAACTCGGGTCTGCTAATGCACACCCGAGTTTTACGACTAAGATAAAGGGTCAACTACTGTGTATTGAGGACTTTAGCATGCTTAGGTTTTACAACTGAGATGAAGCTAGCCTAACAGGGAGCTTCCAGGTTTTGGAGACTTGAATGCTTGACCTGGAAAAGAAGCTATTCATTGGTGGTTTATGAGGAGGATTGAGCACATCATGGTCCTTCAGCAGAGTGCACTTAAGATCTCTAAGATCCAGGAGGTGATTCAATGAAGCCTGTATTTGAGTGATTGGACATGTTGCAGCAGTGATAGAAGGTCAGGATCTTTGGCCATGCCCCAACAAGGGCAAGAGACTACAAGTGATAGACGGTCAGGATCTTTAAGCCATTGCCCCTGCAATGTACAAGTGGTAGGCTCTGACTTGCACCTCGTAGGCTTTGGTTACACACGACTTGGGAATGAACCCAGTGACCGAGATGCAGAGGTGACCCAGTGACAGAAGAAACTGAAGCAGTTCTTCATCTTTCACCTTTAAACTCCTAGTCCTACATAGATTCATTGACAAAATGAAATTGGCTGCAAGTAACGAAAGGTGATTTGGGAATGGATAATTTTCTTCATTGTCTTACCATGTGCTCATACAAGGAGGCATGACAGTTGGCCGGTTACACCATGTCTGACCAGATATATGGAAGTATGTGTTTGTGTATCAAGACACTTAATATAGCACGTTTTAACCCTTTACTGACGAGCATGTACTAAAATGCATGGGGAACCAATGCAGCTCATCGTTAAAGGGTTAAGTACCACACAGTGGTGCTGCAGACTGATATATGAAACTGATATGGACACCAAATGAGAAAGATGAGCCCAAGGTTGATGAGTGTGGGATATATTTACTGAAAACAGTCGTTCTGTTTTTCTCCTTCAGAGAAAATGGATTACACATTGGGAAGTGTCCATTATAAATGAACGTTTGTGGCAATGTTTACCTAGTCAGAATATCCAACAGCCTCCATTGGCTTTTATAGTCTTGCTATAGGAATTTGGCTGAGTTGTTACTGGGAGCGGTTCATCCCAATTTGCTTCAGCAAGTAGTTTGAAGGATTCAGGGGAGCAGAGTTCTTCGCCTTTGGCCATATTCTGCTTTACACATCTGTTAGTGGCCATCTTCCGATATGATGATACATGTATATGTCCATTTGAAAGACATATGAAATGCTGTAAATAGAGGTCCACTCTTGCAATCTTGTTATTTTCTTTTATTTGACTGAGAGCTTTTCAGCAGTACTTTAATCAGCAGAACAAGTGAAGAAGATTCGCTTGTGAAGTGTTTGAGCTATGTGTGCTTGTTGTAGTGGTCAGGATTAAGTGGCAACAATAGAACTGTATTTGAAACTGCTGTCCTTCAGTTTGACAGAACATTGAATGCACAGAGCAATGTTATATGAGAGACTTGCTCAAGGTCCCTGCGAAGTGACCTCTTAGTGAAGGCTCGAACCTGTACTTTTTGCGTTACACCAATCTAACCACTCGGCCGTTGTGCCCTAACACATTGTGTCAATTCACAATCGAGTCCTGAATTTACATCCAAGTGTTTTATGTGACCTTGTACATGCACTGTCAATAAACCAGTTAGAAAACTGGTCACCCTCCAACGTGTTGCTAGAGACTAGATTTCAGGAAACTGTGTGCCGTCAGTAGCTTGTACTTGGAATAATCTACCAAAGAAGTCCCAACTTGAAAACTCACTACTATCATTTGAATCACTTCTCAAGAATCATTACTTACTCTGGCCTGTGCAGGACTGTACCGAACCTTCACTGGAGGATTTTGGTCGTGGTCTCATGATGGTTCTGAGGAAACGTTAGGAAAACTTCCTTTACTCAGCTGCTCCGAATCTCTTCAGATTTATTGAAGGCTTGAGGAAAATTCTGAGCTTGAGTCTTACACAAACTTTGGTCATTCAATCTGCTCAACTAAAGTAAACTGACCCCATATGCAGGTAAAGTAACACAAGGCCACAAGTGCATCATTGTAGGACTTGCCATTTACTTGAAATCCCGGCTGATGTGAGTAACAAATTCTGTTTGGTGATGGAATTAAATGCATGTGAACAAACTTGCCATAGGTTGTGACATTGGGTCCACTAGATAGTTTTTCATTTGTAAGTTTTGGTCTACAGACATATCACGCCACACTCTAGACCACTAATCCAGAGTTTCAATGGGGACTCACTACAAGAGCTATGCAACACTGTCTGTAGTCAAGCACTTTAGAGTTGACATCGTGCAGAAGCACTGTGTGTGTGGGCTTGTGTGTGTGTGTGTGTGTGTCTGTGTGTGTGCGCGCGCGTGTGTGCATGTGTGTGCGTGAATGAATTAAAAGTGACCTATTTTGGCTCCAGTAGATAGGCAAACATTCGCTTTTTTGACAGCCGTAGTAACCCTGCTTTGCATTTAGCTGTGCTGTTATCAGATTAAATTTAAGATATGGCATCAACACAATGAATTCATATTTTTATGCTGGGCTTCTTTATGTCCTGCTCTTTTGATTGCCAGTTTGTCTGCATGTTAGCCAAGAGATCCTTCTCTGAAGGACTGTGCAGTGATGTCCTACTGTGGACTGAAGAAGGAGATTATTATATGACCTCAACTAGTTTCCAAGTGGCTTATAAGTTGATTGGCTTATCATTTCTACAGCAGATCATTTTTGAAAACAGCACTACCTGTTTTGCAATCTCAAAACAAACGATGCTATTTTCTGATCAGAAGCACTTAAACAGTCATAGCTTGTAATTACAAAGTAGATGTATTAGTTAACACTAACAGTTTGCTATAATTAATGTACATTTAGTTTGTATTGGTTGTGTTAAAACTTCTCATATCAGTTTATGTTTCGGTAGACTGCTCTTAAAAACTCGCAGTATAAAAATTAATTGTTTTTTTATTTGATCTTTTTTTATTTATTTTCCATTTGAGTTAGAATTATCAATCAGTAACAACAAATTAGACTGTCATTATCATTATGATTTATTTATTTGTTATTTATTCATTTATTTATTGCACACGGTTGAACAATTTCAAGTGATAATTATGATAGCTCCTATCATTGACCAATGTTAAAGTTCGTAGTTGAAACCAAAGTTAAAGTTCATAGAAAACCTTTCTATTTCCCTGAGTTTAACTGCTTTTGGGTCGGGAGTGCCTTCAAGATTTTGCAGCAATTTTATTCAAAGCTTTTAATACTAGTAACAATGAATTGTAAGAGATGATGTAGAGGAAAGAAACTCCAAGCAGCCAGTTTCGTATTTGCATCTACAAACTCTGCTCCAAACTTTATGTTGGCTATGACTGTTAGAATGTCTGTAATGCACCTGGGTGTAATCATTTTTTGCCTTTTGTGTTATAAGGTACTGCAACTGCACAGTTGTGTAAGCACTGCCTAGACTGTAAAAGAAAGAAAACTGTTGTCTGATGTTGTGCATTCTACTTTCATTGAACAGTCTAACAACCTTCAAGTTTTGTTGGTAATTGGTAAAGGGATGTGATATTTGTGACTTTCCCTTTCATGAAATTATTCGTAGAGGCGCTTGGTTTCAAGTGGGCAAACTTTCCAAGCTACTGCTGTTACAGAGTCGAGACTGAAGTCTTTATTTCAAAACCATCATAAGTGTTTTGTCAGTTTGACTGGTTATTGGTGTTTAAAGACGATGTTAATACATGTGAGATTTATAAACTGCAGTCATAAATAATGTCTGTAAAATACAAAGATGTCTATGATGTGTTTATAACAAGAGATGGTGATAACTTCTGTTGATAAGTTGTTATGTTTATAAGCGATGTTGATGCTGCTATGCTTTGAATTTGATTTGTGGTAATCTAGGCTGAATTTTGCCACATTTGTTTTGTGATTTATTAGCTATCTGCATGCAAGTCTGAAGCTGTTAGAGCATCAACCAAATGGGGATTTTTAAAGGATTTTCATCCTTTCTTGACCAGCATTTGGAGGTCTTTAAATAAAAGCTGCAGTATGGAAGTGCAAATACATTCATATAGGTTTAATAAGTGAACTGAAAGATTCTCTGCACACAAAGTAATTTGCCATATTGAGAAAAGTAACTTTTAGTCCTTGGATCCTCCTCTTGTCGATTGTAACCTCTTCACCTAATTGGATTTCTATTGATTCTTGTGTAGGACTCTTTTATCTCATGGTATGTTTAATGACTCGTGTAACTCCAGTATCTAGGGTGATTTGTACTTGCTGTATTTACTATGGTGTGTTTGTAGAGTGTATTTGTGTGATGTATTTGCACACATAAATTGGTTTCTTATGTGATGACTTGCTCTGCTTTTTAAAAATTTCTTCCAAATGTTTTATAAGAATAGCTGTTAACTCTCTTGAGAGATGTTACTATGGAATTTTTTTTATTACAGTGCACTTTTGCCCATGTTTTGTTGCACAGAAACCATGGCTGGTGGTTTTATATGATGGGTAATACCCTAACCACCATACCACTAAGTCAGACAATGGCTTCCTGTATGTGGCAACTGTGAGGCAAGATGTAAATCCAGAAACTTTACCAAAAATGAATTCCAATATCCAAACTGTCCATAGAAGGAACACTTCAGTGCAGCTGTTCTAATTTAATGCTACTTAAACACTTTTTTGTAACAGCTTTTTCAGCCTAACTTAACTCACTTTGGGTTCCTGTTATCCTCTGGGTGCCTGTCATGATTTCATCGCTCAAACCACCCAGTCCATTTTATAAAATCTTGCAGTGATTTGTTAAACCCTTTAATTGGTAACTGGCCAGAGCTTTTAAACCCATTAGTTGGCCAAGGGACAGCAGAGGGACAAGTCATCACACGTTGTCACTTTCGTTCTGTTGTCTTGTCTCGATTCATAACAAGGCTTGCATGTTTTCTCTGTCATCGTTCTTTTCAGTAGTCGTTGTCGTCGAGTGACATTTCATTGTTACGATCTTTGCAGGAAGACTGGTTTCTTTCGAGTTGGAATTAACGGGACACTGTTTTCTGTCGATTGTAAATTGAATCTTTGCCCATTGCTCAGTTGTAGCTACGACTAGTTTTCTTTCTCAATTTTTTTGTGATTTACTGCCGAACAATTCACTGTTTTTCTAGTTCAGTAGAAATTGTAACATGTTTCAATATTTTAGATAATCTAGATTGTTTTTGCCATAACTATAAATATATATGTAAATAAATATATATAATGTTTGTGCATATATGCCTCCTTTAATTCTTGTTTTAATTGTTTCTGGAATGCACAAAGCATTCATTTTGGTAGATGCCAACTCCAAAGTAGCCTGCACAAAGTGTACCAAAAGGTGTAAGAGAAGATTAAGTGCTATAATGTAGCTGGGCAACAGCTTTAGACAGTGTTCCAAGAAGCTACCACCAAAGCTCGCTGCTTCTTACACTCCTTTGGATGATCAGAGCACAGCAGAGATTGTGGACAAAGTTGGCCGATGGACATGGGGCGTTAATAGACATGGGGCGTTGAGCAAAGACCACTGGTCCCATTGTTAGCTGCACAACACCAACAGTTTCTTCAGCTAAACAACTCTGCCTCAGTCTGACTGGATGGAGCAACTCTTGCTACTGGTTTTGAAGTTCTCATAAACAGCAACCCTTTCCTTCCTTTAAAATACCAGATTGCTTGGGTGTTTTCTTGGCTTTTGTCCAATCAACTTCCCATCCACAACCATTTGCCAGACAAACAGTTGTAATATCTTTGGCTGGATATCTTTGGTTGTCAGTCTGTAACAGTGAGGTTGCATGGACAGCTGATTGATTTCTCTAACTCTTGTGACACTTAACTGCAATATAAAATTTATATAGCACACCTACCCGATATCTGCTCTACTCCACATGTCCAATACTTTTGACATAACGAGACAATTTCAATCGAGCGACATCAGCAACTCCTCAGCGGTACTCTTGACCGAACAACCATACACCTCTAGGCCACAAAATCACCTTCAGTTACACCAAACAAAGGAAAGACAAAAGTGAGTCCGTTTAACACTTGGTTGCTAGATCAGCCACAACATATGCACAGCGGGTAGTAGTGCCATGTCCACCCATCTATAGCTTACCAGTAACGCACACAATCTATTCTAGTGACGGGACATTCGTAAAATTGTGCCACATAAAGAAACTTTTTCACTACCTTATAATATGTAGCCAATAATTGTAAGTAATAATTATAGAAAATCTGCTTAATATATGTAGTTCGTATAGAAGCTTGGTATGGGAGCTGTGTTAATAGTAGGGAATGGCCGATTGACATTTTTTGCCCATTTCCTGAATCCAGATAGTAACCGGATATTTGGCCTGCTTTTTCAGCCAAATCTGTATTCCATCCGATTAATGAACAATATTTCTTTTCATTTGCCAAGATATAATAAATTAATAATTAAAGATAAACAAAATATGAAAATAACATTTGAAACCATACGGCTTAAGAAAGAAGCCCAATTGTCCACCATTTTGTTGATGCGTCGACTCGCAATTTTATTATTTTACACAAAATTTCAATGATAAAGATTAAAGATTACCGCAGGAGGTTGCCAAAACAGGTTACTATTTTTGTATTAATGAAGGAAGAAATTGTTTTTGGCAAAAATAAAACTTTTCTCGGTAGTCCTGGGATGCACCGATTCCGATTAATAGGTTTAGGGCAAAATCCGGCCCAAACTGATTTCTTGATCAACATTTGGCCCAACCCTAGTTAACAGCTATTAATTGAAACAAGTTAGCCATGGTAGAGGAATTATTTTCTGCCCATAAACATCAACAGCACTGCAGACATGGTTTCCATGAAAATAATGCTCATGAACCAAACTAGAAATTTTTTAGCAAATACTGACGTCCAATAGAGCAGAAGAAGTCCAGAGTATTGGCCTTTAGTATGCGTGTTGATGACGAATGCTAGTTGCTACGTACAAACACATCACCAAAGTACAAAATGAGAGACATAGGCCAGACCTGACTGGTTGTTCTTTCATTACTAGCATCAATGCAAAACCACTTTAGAAAATCATCACATGTAAACAGACAGAAAACAGACTTTGATCAGCCACATCGTCACTCAATGACCCTATTTCGTTCATTCAACCAGTCGCGCATCTCACAACATTTTTGATTTTGGTGACGTCCAGAAATATAGTCTTCTAAGTTTTTAGGCAACATGTGAAATCCCACAAACTACATTACACAGGAAATGAAAAACCAGACAAATTAACCAACACAGGGCAACTAACGACAAAAGGTCGAGGTCACAAGGTCAGCCGTTGCCAAATGAACAGGGTCAAGAACGTCTGCTCATTCGAAGAAGCAATAACTTAAGCAAAACTGAACGTCAGGCTTGGACGAGGCCTCGGCACGGGCCACAGCGGCAAACGACGGCGACGACTCGAGCGACGTCCAGCTACTGACCATTCACCAGACTCGACGATTTGCTAAAACTGTTTTCTACGGGTGGAGGAGGAGGAGACGTCTGACGACTTTTGCCGACAGTGCCGTTATTGGCAGTGCTGGCCGTCTGTCGAATCCCGATTTCCGTTTCTGAGCCGCGTTTCTGTGCACCACCACCAGAGGGAGCAGCGCTGGCGTTTAGGTCGCCCCGTCCGTCATCTTTTCCGGTCGATAAGCCATTGTTGTTGGCGACCGTCTTGGATCCGTCCGTGCGTGGCTCGGCGTGCGTTCGGCCGGGCACGCCCGAACTTTTTGGGTTGTTGCGAAAGCGGTTGGCTCCACCGCTCGGGTTGTGTGTATCCGCCGAAGGTCGGCGCGTGGCACCAGAAGAGCCGTGCATCGCACCTCGGCCAACGTACGACTGGTCCTGAACGGCCGAGTGGCTGTTGGCACCATCTGCAACAATCCAACACAATTCCCTCATACAATTATTTGTTTATTAAGAGCCATGATCTAATAACCATGTACCCATCAATGGTGCTGAACAACAGCAAGTCAAAGACTTCTCTAACCAATCGGCCACCATGTCCCACATCGCATTGTATGCCATCATATAATACAATCAATAATCTGTTGATCTTTCAGTTAAATCACAGATTCCACATTAGTAGACAAAACTTCAGGAACTGGAAGGCCCTACAGTTAATCACTATCCTGACTTTGATTTCAATCCATAACAATGCAATCAAGAAAACGGGAAGCAGAACATAGCAGAGAAACTATTGTGGCTAAAACTAAAGCAAAAACCAACTTCTATGGCACCATTTTTAAAAACATTAACACAGAGACATTTGACGAGTATTAATTCGGTCGAGGTACGAGTTGAATTACAGATGCCACATGACAGAAGAATTAAATTAACCTCTCTACAATGAAAATGAAGGTAGACCGAGAAATTGAGTCACTCACCTTGCGGCAGGTGGCGTGGGCCATTCACCCCATCCTGGGCACCCACGTCGTGCTGGCGATGGCTTCTTCCCTCTTCACCAAGGTCGCTGTATGATGCTACCAAAAATTAATCAATCAGTCAGTTAAATCCATACAATTAAATCTGGGCACATTGGCATAGCAACATATTCATGACAGCTGTGTATGACAAAACATGGACACCATTTATTACTATTAGCGCAGAACTGCATCTACTTTTAAGTAAAGCAAATTTTCACAGTCATTCATGAAACTGTATACACCATCACAAGACGTATGTTCATGTATAAAAACCAATTATTTTCTTAGAAATGACAATATGCATATATAATTAGCAAGAGATAAAGTGCAATAGCCTTCATTTACCCCACCTTATACACACCACAAGATGCTCGTAACACAGTGAACATTTGTAGTCAGAATGACCAATAAATATCAATTAATATAGCTAGAACAGCGACAGCTTTTCAGCCATCACAATCAAATACAAACTTAGTCAACTCATAGCTAATTAACTTGCTCACTTGTCTAACTGACCAACTCCTCTGCACCCTGTTAGACTTACCATATCGCCCGTTACCCATACGATTGTTGCCACCTCGGCCTCTTCCCCGGCCACGCCCCCGACCGCGTTCGTCTGCATATTGCTCGGAACTGCCTCTGAAACCAATCCATTCAAACAAACTGATGAACATACACAAAGTTATCAACCACTTAACAATTAAGCACACAAAACTTCACATGCATTTTCCAAACTATAAGCATATCAACAAAAATTAATCTTTAATTACCATATTTTCCAGACTATAAGTCACGATGTTTTTGCATGAGTCGTGGGTAGCGACTTATATAAAGGTCATGAACTGAATCTGTTTAATATCTATCAGTCAATATATTCTCTTGGATCCTTTCAGCTAGGTCAGGTATAGAACCAAGAACTTATCACTGCAAAATTCATAAGAAATAACAAAGGGTTTAATCTTTAATTTCATAATAACAACTAAGACTGCTGTAAACCACAACAAACATCTAAAGTTGATAAAAATTTATTTTAAAAGAGCATAAGATTTAATTTTTAAAAAGGCATTTTTAGTAAGTATTTGCCACTAACAGCCATTATTTATGCATTGACCATCTGTGTATGGGTGCACCATATCTGTATATATTTTTAAAACTTTTGCCATTTTTGGATTATTGTACCTTACACCCAGGAGCGACTTATAGTCCGGAAAATACGGTATGTGAAATGGAATGTATGAGGACACTTAATTTAGTGCATTTTAAGTACCTCATAAAAGTGCTGTTTATGTTGCATCATTTAACAAATCTTTCCAGGGCAGAAATTTATTTTGATTTCTGCTCCACCTGCACCCCTAGACAACTCTGACTATAATGAGAACACTGACTGTACACTGTTGGTGGGAAGATCAGACAGCGAGGGAGAGGATTGACTATGTTGAGGCTAAGAAAATGAAGTCATTAATACTTCATACCTATGGCTGCCTCTCCAGCTAGGTTAAGTAACTGCTCTTCTTCTTGTATTGTAAAAAGATTGCTAATAGAAGTCGACTCAGTCCAATAATATACAGATGTCAGTAAGCTATTAATAAATACTGGGATTTGAGCATGCAGTGGAAATTTAAGACTGTTGCATTGTGCAATGCTTACCGGTTGTACCTCGGTGGCACTGAAAACGGTTCACGTGATGATGCTCCAGACAGACTGTGCATCTCGGCATCAAGCAGCCTCTTCTGCTGCATCAACTGTTCCACCTCCTTCAACAACCATCAACAACCACATCACAATATTCATTCACAGAACATCAGCATTGCATGAGAATACACTGCACATGAAATATGCACTGTGTAATGTACAACATAAAATACACAGATTTATAAACAGACTCATTAGAAATTTTAACAATTTCTATACTCCAACTTAATGGAAGAAGTTTTCATGTGGATAGATGGTAATACAACTGCTACTTACATCAGTGTTAGTAGCAGAAATATGCACGTCTTCACATATGGCACATTTAACCCAATTCCTGTTAGCTGTCCAGATAACTTTTACTAAATCTGTCCACGTTGAGCATAACATCTGTGTGTCATACACACCATGTCTGACCATGTCTTGGCCTACATGCAACTCAGTTCACTTCTAAGTGGACGACATTCAGAGCCCTCGTTTCTGACTGACAAATTTGCTTCTCACTGTAAGCATCACCAACAATGATTTGCAGAAAATATAAATAGGAATTGAAAAATCAATGGCCAAAACTATAACACTGGCCCCTACACATCCACATATTATTCCTGCATTGCATTCACTGGTTGGCCACTGAGCAGAGAATTGAGTTTAACATTTGCCAAGCAGCCAACCCATCACAATGCTCAGCCGTTACACTAATAAACGTTACACTCGAGAGCATGACAGTGTTGGGCTCTCAGGCATTTTTGGTCCAAAGCTTTAGAGTTCACTGCCCAGTTCTGAGTTCTTTTGCCAGTTCTTCAACACTTTAATGTCAAGACTGTACTGAAAGCAACTGGGAAACCAATGCAGCTCGACATCAAAGTGTTAATGTCACTCAGTTCTGAACTTAAGACTGGTCTGTTTCTGCGCGAGTACTCACTGTAACCTCACTTCTGGGTTCTCACTTATTGGATTTTAACTGCCTTCTACAAATAATAATG
This sequence comes from Aporrectodea caliginosa, assembly GCA_020284085.1. Lineage (NCBI taxonomy): Eukaryota > Metazoa > Annelida > Clitellata > Crassiclitellata > Lumbricidae > Aporrectodea > Aporrectodea caliginosa. The sequence continues at coordinate 12,710 of JACEVL010000554.1, read as the reverse complement.
ATTTCGACTAAATTTTCACTTGAAGCCTTTGACTAATTCATTTTAAAGAATATTTGTGCATTTGACGAGTTACTGACCCTGAGGTGGTTGATGTGGTAATCAAGAAGAAGCCTGGCGTTCGAGATGCTCTCAACGGTTCCAACAAAGATGAATGGCACTTGACCCTAGCAACAAAGACCAATCAAATGATTCCAAAGTTGTTAAAATTGGGAAATCCACATTTGCTCAACATCCAACTTCAAAGCGAACAATAAAACACATTGTCAGTAGAAACCAGAAACATCACAACAAAGCAATCTAATTCAACAACAGATAGGTCAATTTCACATTACCGTATTATCTCGGGTATAATGCACATTTTTTCCCTAAAAAAGATCTGCTTACAGCCTAGGTATCTATTATATATATACAACAAAAGCTCTTAGATGTTTTAGTCAAACACAGATCATATGTGAAGAACTGAAAACTGCTGATGCAATGCAACAGAAGAAGAGAAGAAGCTACATCAGTTGTATTACCATATATCTTATTTGTTTAATTTATTTTCACTTGCATTTATTACGTTAATTTTATAACCAAAGCTTTAAAAATATCTGTATAATTTTAATTAGTTATATTTGAAAAATACAAGACAAGAACACATTTCACCAGATGTTGTTTATTTTATTCAATCGACATAAATATATATTAGAGTGGTCAGGCCACAAGAAAGTATGACAATGCATAAATAACACTGCCCTTTATCATGGATGGCTCAGTTGGCTAAATTTGTTTAAACAGCAACTTACAGTCTGGAAAACAGAGTACATATTCACATAAACATACAAACAAGACCATCAACAGATCTATGACAATGCCTCAAAACTGCTTTGTTTTAAAATTATACAGACCTAAAAGGTAAATGCAGATATCTTAATAAACAGAGTATCTACCAAATGCCATCTTAAACCGAAGTAGATCAGCCCTGGGTTTCAATTCTTCCGGTTCTTACTCATTTTACACACAACACACTAAGTTCCTACCTCCTGCCTCGGAACGTCTTGTTCGTTGTCACCTTCGATCTTCACTCGAACAACGCCCGACTTATCGACAATGTCCTGTATGTTGTGTCCATTTCGGCCAATCACTTTGGCTGCAAGAGCACATATGAAACTATCACACTCCTAATCGAAATAATAAATACATACGCATACAGTACATTGATGAATTGGCACTTACATTCTGTCACCAACAGTGATTCAATTTCAGTATTGGTGACAGCATCTAAGCAAGCACTGTCAGATGTCCGTTTTGGATAAATCATCAGAAACCCTTTCTGCAACTTGCTATCAATTTTATGCTTAAGTTGCAATGTCACTGAATTTCAGGACATCCCTCTCACTGAACAATCATGCAGGCAAAAAGTAGCTGCACAAATACATTGCCTACACGAAAAAGCAGTTTTCAATAAGGTAATCTATTTACAATACAGCACTACTGTTCAAGAACGGTACAATGAGGTTGTAAACAGATGCTGTATACATTTACTAAGGCCAAAAAAATAATGGTGTGTTTCCGGTAACAGAGTTAAAAAAACTGGGTAGGTAGGTAGGAAAATAATTTTATTTTGGTAAAATAATTTTATGCAGTGATTTCCCAAAATTACGCCACCGCCACTATGCACAGCGGTACATGCTGTACCAAAGTATGTATTTTCTATGCAGTATTAACCCTTTGACTGGCAACCGCGCTTTAAAGCGCCACATACATACATACATACATACATACATGTATACATACATACATATATACATACATACATATATACATACATACATATATACGTACATACATACATACATACATATATACATACATACATATATACATACATACATATATATATATACATACATATATATACATACATATATACATACATATATATACATATATATATATACATACATATATATACATATATATATACATACATATATATATAAATACATATATATATATACATATATATATATATACATACATATATATATATATAATATACATATATATACATATATACATACATACATTTATATACATATATATACATATATATACATATATATACATACATATATATATATACATACATACATACATACATACATACATACATACATACATATATACATACATACATACATACATATATACATACATACATATATACATACATACATACATATATACGTACATACATACATATATACATACATACATATATACATATATACATATATACATACATACATACATATATACATGCATACATATATACATACATACATACATACACACATACACATTTACCTTTTCTGGCAAACAATGGTACAAGTCAAAGGGTTAAAAATGCCTTTTTGCAGAATGTACCTACAAACTGCTGTAGAAAACAATCTTATTTATTTCATTTTTGCTGACATCGTTTTTCTTGCAAGGTGAAATGGAAGGGGCAGGGGTGGGGAAGGAATTATGGATTATGTACATTAAACAATAAACGTGTAGCAGACAACGGCTCTTTAGGAAATATGCATGGGTGGTAACGTAAGAAAATCGCTGACTTTTTGGTGTCTGTTATCTCCTCAACATCATACATGTGTGTAAATTATTCAAGGGAACCATTGAGCCCATTTATTGTTATAATATTATTAACGCTGCATAGAAAGAAATATGGTTTCCTAACGTCGTCTGCTAAGGAGACTGCTTGCTACGAAGATTGGATGCTATGAAGACTGGTTGTTAAGGAGACTAGTTGCTAATGAAGGCAGTTGCTAAGCAGGACAGTTTCTAAGGATAACTGTTGCTAAGGAAGGCGGTTGCTAAAGGGGCCAAGTCTGACTTTGAAACTGGTTGCTAATGAGGCTGACATAGAGGCTGCTTGCTACAAAGCTTGGTTGCTAAGAAGGCTGGTTGCTACGAAAGTAGAATGCTATGGAGGTTGTTAAGTAGGCTGATTGCTATTAGGAGGCTTTACTTTTATAATGGCACGTACGATAATAGGTATTAATAACCCTGTCAAATTACCCTGAGAAAATCCACCACTTTCGAGTCTATTACCTCCCTCTCCCAAACTCCACACTTTAGCCCTTTTATTGCTGTAATTTACGGCACCTTTCTTTCCATTGAAAGACCGCTAGTTTCCGAATGTCTTTGCTTCAGTGAATGCACCTATAATGTCGCGATTCTGCATCACCGGCATGCAAAGGCTTAATGCATGTGAAGTAAGAAAAAAAAATGTTACAAAATTTTCCCGACAAAAAATTTTTTTTTACAAAATTTTCCGGAAAAAAAAAATTTTTTTACAAAATTTTCCGAGTCGCGGCAAAAAAGTGAGTCGGTCGGGTTACCGGAAACACACCATTATTTTGTTTTGGCCTAATACAATACAGCACCTATGGGTTTCCAACTGCTCAATATCATAAGCAGGATATCAAACAGATGTTAAATAAATTTACTGATACAATACAGCCTCATCACGTCTGCCTGATGCTCATTATCATCAGAAGAGCATGCTAATAGGAGACCAAAACAGAAATTACATATAAGTTCTCGTGGAAGTTGAATGGTATCTTCTGTGAATTCCAGGAGATTTCTGGCCTCTCGTACAGCTTCCTGTGTCTGCAAATACCATGCACAAACCAACCATGTTGTCAGTCAGGTACAGAAGTGCATCAAGAAACACTAATGTTTAGGCATTATAGAAGTACTGCAAAGGTATTTGTAAAAACGACATCAATGCTCAAAAACCTCCGTTGCAACAACCAAAACAACTAAACAAAAAGCTCGACTCCTCTCTTAAGTATTATGAATGTTCTGGGCTTCTGGCACATATTCACTGGAAAGAAGATCAGAAAAATAACCGAATGAAACTCAGTATTATATTCTACAAACTACTCAAGTAAATTGTACTGCAAGTCTAATCCTAAAATTACTAATTATTACCAGCTAGATGTTTGCCCTGCGTGGTGTGTTGACGTGACAACTCACATCCATGGACAGACACAGACACAGAAAGACAGACAGACAGACACAGACAGACAGACATTTCTCTTCGTTTATATTATTAATCATGATGCCTATGAGATTAATGAAAAACATTAAATCATGCACATGCATTTCTTACAGCAGCTTCTGTCAAAACACCATTAAAATCCAGATACGACAAGAGGCATTCAGAAACATATAAGTTCTCCTGCTTTTAGTGAGACTTATCAAGTAATCAACTGACCTCTCCATGGATGCTGAAAACACCATTCTCTTCGTTGAGTTCAATAGCCTGGATTCCAGGCAGCTGCTTTGCCTGCTGGATGTTGCTGCCATGTGAACCAATTGCCAGGCCCATCAGGTCGTGCGCCACCTTGAACTCCTCGTGAAACAGCGATTTTGGCAGCTGCCGAGTACTCTGCCAATACAACATTCCAATCATTTTCACTCTAATTAAACAATCTACAGTAGACAGCACTGAATATTCCATTTTGCAACAACTGTCAACTTCTTTACACCTGTTGATAACTACTAAAACCTTCAATATCTCCCTTTCACTTTTATCTCCACTAACTGCATAGCAGTATCACCACTTAAGGACAATCAAATTATGGCACTCAGAAATTTTGCTTGACGGATTTACAAACGGTCCTCACACAGCAAACATCTTAAGGAACACTTGAAAATGCACACTGACTCACACAAAACTGACAGTTCATTGGCACACAATACAGAAAGATCAACTGTTAAGGTTGGTTGTTTTAGATCTTTCAACCCCAATTTCAGACAACCATTGTGGTCATATAGTTAACCAATACAGAAATGTAGGCACTCAGTACATCTTGAAATGAAAACTATCAAATGAAATTTGCCTAAGTTCACTTGCTCAGTTTCTTTTACATGCACAAACCAGTTCAAGTTTAGTCTGACTTCTTATCAGCATCTTCCTTACCTAAGTTCTAAATGCAGAAGTCAATGCAAACTTAATCCAACTTGTTGTCTGCATCTCTCTTACACTTATAAAAGTGGTGGTATCGTAGTGTTTTGTGATGGTTAATTTACCTCCAGTTTTTTAGCTGACTCTTCCCTCAGTTGTATGAGCGTCATCTTCTGCCGCAGACCTTTGATGTGCATATCGCTTAGAAGTGTCGCCTTTTTAATAACGGATTCACTCGACGACTGAAACACCAAATTATCCAAGTGAAACTGCATTTCAGGACAACCATTTCTTCTGACAGATGCAGATGTAAGCCATCTTGTAAGCCATCTGACAGGGTTCTACAAGTCCCTCAAGTCTTTTTTCTTTAGTCGTGGCTGGGCCAGGAGCGCTCCTGAGTAGTTTCTTGAAGGGGCGCTATATAAATGCTCTGAATGAATGAATGAATGAATGAATGAATGTGCATGAGAAGTAGCCAGGCAAGTCTGTTGTATTAAAATCTGTGTCTGGATGTGTCTGGTGCACTTGTGTGCATACATGCAAGAATACATCAAGTCATTACAAAAAGTAGCTTAAAATATCTCACAAATAATTTAAGTAATTAAATCGATATTTAACTAGCTCCTTCTAAAAGATGTTAAACAATGCTGGCATTAAATAGCAACAATGGCCCAATGTCTTTTTGGCTGTACAAACTTCATTTGCCTGATGAAACTGTACAACAAAACTAAAACTGTTTGCAGTGCATATTAATGCAATCTCTTCTAGCTGCAATTATTTATTTCCATAACTAAACTAAAACTAAAACAGACTGAAATCTGTCACCTTCATCTGACGCATTAGACAGAAATGCAAAAAAGGTGAGAACAAATCCTTAACAACTCCTAAGATAAAAATCCTATAAATTGTATTGAAATTTTACTGCATCTACAAAATTAATGAAACCATTAAATGCCACCTCTACCAGGATACAAGCAACCAACAGCTCCATCAAACGCTTTGCTTAATCAAGACTTGCAAACTCACAAGAACAACGAGATGACTGCCACTGGAGCTCAGTTTAACAGACGATGCGCCACAAGAATGTTTGAAGTCGCGATGATTAGTCTCATCTCGACAGCTGTCAAAGAACCAATCAAGAATAAGTCACACATTTTTTCATAGAAATTACACCAGCTAATGATAGGTTAAGGTTTTATTTGTAGCCATCCAATCTTAATTTGGCAACCAAAAGAAAAATTATCTGTTTGGATAGTTCAAGGTCGTGAGGTGAGGAGCACTGCCAAGGTGTTTTCCTTAACTAGTGCATTCTAAAAATCCATTACATTACAGTACACTAACATCACAAGCCTCCATCTACATAAAATTTCATGACATAACCAGTGTTTCCGTAAACGCCCAAATGGATTTTTTTACGTATGTAAAACGTATGTAAAAATCGTCCAAACGTCCAAATTTTTCGGTTTGATAGCCGAAAGAAATGAGCTACATCCAAAAATTCTAGGTCAGGGCGTAAATACGTTCTCTTTTTGGACTCTAACAGAAACACTGGACACTTTTCTACAAACCCACCAGTCAGCCAACAGATGGATATCGTCTTATTCACATGCTGACGATTTAGTAGGATTCAAGAACACAGTTTAATATATACAGGTCTGCTACCCAGATTCACCGACACAAATCAGTATCTGCTATATAGATACTTGCTTTGTATAATGTTTTAACTGTCATCACAAAACCATCACCAACATTGTTCAGCATTTAAAAGAGCTCAGTGAAAAAGTGAAACTTAAATCTTATATTGTCTGCTCACTGGAGCGACATCAATTGACAACTATGGCAAGGACCAAAGTTTAAAAGTTCAACCAGAGACATTAACACAAACCAAATGTGCCTCTTAGAGTTCTTTACAAGTGGCCATAAAACTGCTCAGATACACCTACACATGTAAGTCTCCATTAAACCAAAGAAAGGTCAAGTTTTAGACCAACAGTATTAATCAGTTTCGGCAAAAACGAAATTCCTGCAAATACTGTCAGTGAGATACAACAGCATAAAATGAACCAACAAGTTTTTGGTATAAAATCAGCCAACATATCTTTGGTATAAAAGCATAAATTGAACTAAAATATCTTTGGTTTTAAAGCATAAATAGAACAAACATGTTTTGGAGGTCCGGAGGTATTTCAATTGCCAGGCGATGAACCGTTGCACCACTGATACACGGACTGCAAAATTAACAATAAGACATGAACATTAACTTAATACTATTTCGTTATTTTCTCAATGTACTGTATTGTATTGTTTAACTCACATGCAAGTGATGCCAGTAATTTCAATTCACCTGATGACTTGTGCGTTATGATAGAGGAGTCTGCAGATTACATTACATTACTTGCAGAGTATCAGAATTAGTAATAAATTTATTAAACCCAATCAACCACTCATCATCCATTAATTTAAAAGAGAGCAATCAGTATATTTTATGAAAATATACAGAAAATATGGCCAAGACAACAGTACCGATTCAAAATACAAAATATTATAAATGGAAGGCAATACCAGAAAATTATTCTCTCTTTAAAAGTAAATGAAAGCAATTTGACATAGATTTAAAGCTCACTTTTTATTTGGCACCCGAATGAGATCCAGATGCAGAATATCACTCGAGGGGGAGGTGATCGCCAGGTGGTCAATTGCTACAAATTCCCCTTTCATCATCTTCACCCGAGCCTTTACCCATGCAAACGCATCCTCATCTTCTAACCTCACGCACACCTGAAACAAACAAAAACAGTCAATCAATCCTTATACAAGGTGCTCATAATTAAACAATTGGTCATTTTTCACAACTCACCTTTTTTGGTAACAGAAGAAAAGTCCTTTAGACCGATCGCTCACTTACTCTAGTCATTGGAACTTTACGCACATGGCTGCCAACCCCAAGTGGCATCCATGGACATGAAGTGATAGCGACCTACTTTTCTTAGCCTCAGCACATGACAGTGAATGACCAGTCAGCTTCCTCACCAGTGGGTCGCGACACACAGTTTGGGAAACACTGCTCTAGTCGTTAAAGCGTTAAAAGCTGCATTTGGTAGGAGGCAATTGGGCAAAACTCTTATACTAGTAGCTTTCTGTCCTTTGCAGTAACAGTTTAGCAATTGAACTAACCACTAAACTATCACACACCCTATGTCCTAAATGTTCTGTTACCTTACACAAATATTCTTCTTAACAAGAAGTGGTGGTATTGTCTTCCAAAGCTATTAACATGCCACAATGGTTAACGCACCATACAAGAACTGCAGTATAGCGCTACATATTGACTTTTCAGCCACATCCATTTTGTGTACAGTCTGGTTTAGATGCTGCATCACCAAGTAAGTAAGTAAGTAATAAGTATATCAGTTATTGATATGGCCAAGTGATGATTTCTTGTTAATGAGTCCACACTGTTCATTCAATTGAAATCAAACGACGTCATATGCAAGCAACTGATCAACATACCTCAACTTCATCTCCTTCGGCAAATTCGGTGTTTCGAGATGTCACCTTAGACGGCATACGGACCTCACTAAACGGAACCGTTCTCTCTGGCTTTGAGCTGAAACAAGACACAAAACTATTCAACACAAAATCCCCCAAACTGCGCATTAGTTGCAGCAAAGCAAAGAATTGTAAATATTAATAGCTGATTATTTATACCTTCTCAGTTTACCTTACAACATCATCACACTACGACATGTGGGAGGCAATGATTTTTTTCTCAATGGCTCAGAGAAGAAGTATAATTTAAATGAATTCTAAAGACCTGAATGTCAAAATACTTGTTATTTACTTTCCCAATCAACTGTGAGCTGTCCATATTCCATATGCACAATACCTCATTAGCAGGCTCAAAGCCACAATCACAGGTATCATGCTACTGATCTAATGGCAAATTGGCCATGTAGCATTAGCTAACAATCAACTCACATTTATATTTATGCAGTAGCTTATATAGAAATATATCCAGCTAACAACATAATAAAGCATCATACTAACACAAGTGTATGCATAAACATTAACAATAAAGCAGCAATTTGAAATTAATTATCTACAATTCCTACACACGAATCCGACCTGAGATTGTTGCCCAATGTGCTAACATGATTTACTCAGTCATTTATAAATTTCAGACACTTATTATGAGTCAGTTAAATTCATTCTGAGGGACAGTTGAATGAATCACAGGCCAACCTGGCATTAACAGATAATAAAGGGTCATGACAAGAGCTATAGTTCAAATATAACTTGTCAGGAATTCAGCCATCTGTGTCTTTTAGTTACATAAACAGAAGGCACAACTACTGAGACCACATCACCTCACAACTCTCCTAAACTTAGGCTCCTTTAACAACCCAGTATCAAAAGTGCAAGATGGCAATATGGCTTTATGAAAACTGGTTTTCTGTGCTTTAGATAATTATGTTGCAACTTCCAGATGATGTAACCTCAAGGAGCATATCACGGTGTGCCAAGCTAATAAAACGGTCGTCTTCTAACAATGAATTAAATATGGGCAACAATTCTTCTAGTTCTATTATGACTACCACAATCTGCATAATAACCAAGCATCTTATACGAAGGTTCAAGTACAATGCAGTGACATCAGTTTCTTTTGCCAGATTCATAAAAGGTGACAAAGAACATTTTCTGTCCACCACTTTGAAAGTCAGTAGCTAATCATGTCAACTGCCAATTTCTTTCAAATCACTTTACTTTCTCTCTTATGCCATGGAATTGAACACACCAAATCCAGATTGCCAGTCATACATGCTAACCACTAGTCTAACACAACCTTGAAGAATAAGTTACAGATTTATCAGCAGTGCTGTAAAGTTTCTCAGTGGAAAACCCTAATTAATTTTCCCAGCATGACAATGCTTTAGAACCTGATTTTTTAACAAAGGTTATATCTTTTTCCAAAAGTAAAGTTTAGTAGATAGCTATTAAACATCATTCTGCACACAGAAGTAAGCAAATAGTCTTTATTCATCAATCTGCACAAAGAAGTAAGCAAATAGTCTTTATTCATCAATCTGCACACAGAAGTAAGCAAACAGTCATATCTGAAAACTATTGTGTCACTAAATTTATAAAGCACGTCCTGGTACAGAGCACGTAGAGAAACAGATCAGCTTTAAAACAGCATGCTTTAACCCAGCAAAGTTACCTCATCACAATAGCAGGTGCAAATAGCAGCAGGTTTCACAGTGAAGGCCCATTTGCCACAAATACTTCTTTGTTCGTAATGAAACAATCATCGATGTCAGAAAAGCAGAGTTCCAGAAAAGATGACTCAAATTGCTGGACTGGTACATACTGCAGGATGATAGTTATGCTATGCCAGACTAGTTGCATCACACCAGCTTTGCTACATCAGCTACAGCAGCTTTGTCACTAATGCCAAATATTCCAATCAGATAAAAAATGCAGAACTCAATGAGTGATTCACCTGTTATCCAAGGCAACAGTGATTTCTCCATCCAGCAGATCAGTCACATGAGCCTGAAACACATCAATGTTACAACTGTATCTAATGCTACTAGTCAACAGTAAGCACTCTTACAAAGATCCCGAGAGAAACCAACAGCAAAAATGCATTCGTGTCCACACCGTATACAGATGAAGCAACTGAAGAACACGGGGAAACTATTCAGTCAATTGGAGTTAAACTTTGAGTATCATCATCAACAGTACTTGATGCCAGCCATTTTACACAAAAGGTGCAAAGAAATTTTTTTCACTCTTTCAATCGTGCGTCATATCTAAGCGCCAAATCTAAGGCTTAAGTAATTGTTGTGTGCCTTTATTAATACTAACTGTTAGAACCTGAAGCTCCCCAGCGATATGGCACATACACCCAGAGCTCTATGGGAAACTTTTTATTCTCTGTTTGAAATTATTTGTCTTATAACTAAAACTCTAAAACATGCTACAGATTGACTTTGTATATTGTTGAAAACATATTTTTTATGTTTTTGCTTGTAAAAGTTCTGTGCAACATATGATAACAGTGCTTATTTAACAGTACCTCAATAGTTCAGACACTTTTGGCACTATATGTGTTCAGTCCAGTGTTATTTCAGTTATGGTTTTTCAGTTAAAGTTACAGTTATAGTTATTTAATTTATGATTTTTCAGTTAAAGTTATAGTTACAGTTAACTGAAATCAGATTTTTCAGTTTCAGTTATTTTATTTTATTTTTCAGTTACAGTTTCAGTTATTTCTCTTTATTTTTCAGTTATAGCATCAGTTATTTTTTTCACAAGTCTTGACTAATGACACACTGACCACAAGTATTCTGAACAGTTACCAGAAATATTTACGTAGCAAATCAATGCGATTTAACGAATTGCCGGTTTACTTTAAGGAAAACACGACGTTACAGATTAACACTCAATTGCTCTGTTCCGACAATTAGCGTGTCACACTCGTGGTTTTCAACGTCCTTGCCAGCAACAGTATAAACACAACATCGAGTTTTGTCGTCTAGCTGCGGCTTCAGTAAACAAAATGTTCCCACACGCCACTTTCTACTTTTCGACCATAACTTGGCTTAAACATTATTCTCGTAGTCGTGGATTGTTTTACGAATTTACGGTTTAGCGCCAACAACAACACAACGAAAGGAAAAGGAATCGGAAGTGAAACGAACATAGAAACGTGAAAAGGAACCAGAAGTGAAACTAGCATAGAAAACTGAAAAGGAACCAGAAGTGAAACTAGCATAGAAAACTGAAAAGAAACCAGAAGTGAAATGAGTATAGAAAACTGACTGTAGACTAGAGTAGGATTACCATTCAAAACGTAAGTAAGAAAAACACTCATGTTTTATTTTTCAGTTAACTTTTGTTATTTTTCAGTTATACAGTTTTTGTTTTTCAGTTACTATTACAGTTTCAGTTATTCAGTATTTTTCAGTTTCAGTTACAGTTACAGTTAACTGCAAGACATTTTTCAGTTATTTTGCTATTTCAGTTACAGTTACAGTTAATAGAAATAACACTGGTTCAGTCTTTAAAAAATCTCTTGACACTTCACTGATCAATCTCCAAATTATACTTTAGAATGATATGCTTCAACAGTTTTCTTCACAAGAGCCAATGCACAAGGAAATCAAAAGATTTACACCAGAAAATGTATATCTGAGCACTGTTAGAAGTTGTATTCAAAGTCTTTCCGGAGGCATGCTGCATAGGCATCAGACTTGTGGCCCAGGCAACAATGGTAGATGCAGTGCTCCCACAAAATTATGACACAGTTTATTTAACATTTACAAAAGCGCCACTCAACAATTCAAAGACACTCCTGCCCCAAGTCAGTGCTATCACTAACGAATAAAATGGACTTCAGGTGCTTCCGGAACAGGAATGTAATATTACAGTTCTTAATGACATTTAGCATTATATAGATATGCTAGTGCAAATTTGTTTTACCTTTCTGAGTTGTGCTATATGAATGTTCAATTACAAGTACAATTTTTACATCTGACCTGATGCCGTATAAACAGTATGGCCGCCCAGAGTCGGATAACAGAGCGCTATGACCATCCACAGTACCCATACGTAAGCAATGAGTAACATCTATATATACATCATAGTACTGAATACTTAGATAACTTATATCATTCACACACATACATATATATAGTAATACACGCGATACACAAGTCTGAATTGAGGGAGATTATTTCTCCAAGTA